>CM062817.1:1611047335-1611624374 GCA_031772625.1 Pinus tabuliformis | reverse complement strand
TACTCCTCCTTGAGCATTCTCACCACCTTTTCCTTCATTCTCTCCTCGTAACTCAGCTACAAACAGTTTCCTTGTGCCCCCACAACCTCGTAACCATCGTCCTCCATCAATCTCTCCCATATTCTTGCTCTTGGTGTTTTCTACAGGCACCTACAGGTTCTATATAAAGCACCTACAGAATTCTACACGAGGGACAGGAGCAGTGAGTCATTTTGAACGAAGAAAACTCGAGTTTTTACACGATTTTCAGTCTGAAGAGGTAGGTTCATTCATGCCCCCTATTGAATATCAAAATATGAAAGAAGTGGTTTCAATTTGAGGAGAAATAAAGTCTTTAGGAGAGGAGAAAATACATAAAAAGAAAAAAAAAAATTATGCTTATTTAAAAAAACACAGTCTCCTCTGTTTCTCTGTTTTTCTCAAAATTCTTTATCTCCATCTCCATATTTGGTTTTTCCAAAAAGAGTATAGACAATATGACAGGAGGGTTTATGAGAAAGGAGCCCACCAGCTCCACTAGGCTCCATGCACATCCACAAGTGGTGGACATCTTCACAAGGGCAAACTAGATAGTTTATTCGAGAAATTCCAAGGGTTTGATGAGGAAATTGCCCAAGAGTTTGCTCTCTCTCTGGTACCCCACACAAGAACTCATGCCACTGTCACCTTTAGAGGTCTTTCCATGGAGATAACCCCTGAATTTATCAGTAGGGTCACTACCCTTCCTCTTGGGCTGCCTTGGAGTAAGGATGAGAAACCAATTGGCCAGGCTGCCAAGAAAAACTTTTTCCAAAACAATGAAACCCCTGTAGAAGATAAAAATGGCATTAGAAGGGCTAGCATACCATATCCCTGGGATGAGGTTAGCTATCAAATAATCAAATATATTTCCTGTGAGGGGAGGTACAACATTTTTTATGGTTATCACTTTAGAATCCTATAAGAATTAAGGTATGGCATGGACACTCCAGCACCTCAGAAGCTCAGTATCCCCTACTTCCTCTTATAGTCCCTCATTGACTCCAACACTAAGGTTCAAGCAGGAAATTCAAAGTAGCTAGCTCCCCATAGCTTAATGAAAATCCTAGTGGAGGAAGCCCTCCATACCTTTACATTCCCTATAGCATAGGAAGTTTTCCAAAACATGACAGTTGAGGATTGCATAAAGGCCTTAACCTATGATGTCAGTCCTACTGGCAGTGAGGAGGAAGAACACCAAGGGGGAGAAGGTGAAGCCACTGGTGACATAGAAGAACAAGGAAGGAAGGAGGAGGGAACTGAAATAGAGGAGGAGAAAGCTAAAGAAACAGAACAGGAAGAGACAGAAAAAGAGACAGAGAAAGAGACAGAAGAAGGAGAAAAAGAGGCAGAGAAGGCAGAACAAGGAGAAGAGTCCCCTAAGACTCTGGAAGGGAGGCAGCAACTGCCCTTACTACCCTTAGTACACCAATCGAGCCAAAGAAAAAGTGAAAAGAACAGACCTCCATGTATTTCAGGGCTAGGAAGAGCACAAGAATGAAAACAGGAAAACCACAGCCCTCTTCAAAAGTGCCAATTACCATTGAAGATTCACCCTCTATCAAGGGAAAAAATCTGCTTCCAAGACACCTATAACATATGAAAGGGGAACTCCTAGATCTTCCACATGGAAGGAAACAGTAGTACTACAAGACCCAAAAACAGTCCTACAGGAGGCTCAAACAGTTCTACAGGAGACACTGTCAAAACTACAGGAGACCCAAAAGCTTGAGAAAAGGATAGAAGGATAGCCACAGGTAAAGGAGGAAGTGACAGAGCTACAAGAACCTGATCCCCAGCCTAGTCTTGCCTCCTATTACAATCTACTTAAAGGAGGAAGGATAATCCCACAAAAATTTGCAATACCACTACTCTCTGAATTGGAGAAAGAAAGAGTAAGAACACATAGGTGGATGAAAATAGCCAAATCCAAAGGAGTTGAGGATTTTGGCCATATGGAAAACAAACTTAGATAAATGGGTAGAGAGTTGAGTGCTATCAGAGACAAGGAAGCAATTACAAGAAGCCACCTTGAAACTGAAAATGAATTGTTAAGGAGGTAGCTGCAAGAGAAAGAGACTCAGCTGGCATGCATGGCAAGCTTATCCATGGAGGCATTGCAATGTATAACACCAAGAAAATCCTATGGCCTCTATCTCAAGGACCAATGGCTACAATTCCAGATAAAGACTTTGGCAAAAAGAGGCACAATGCCTTTCCAAGATTACAGGCAGTTTATGGATCTGTGTGACCAAAGCACATCATAGCATAAGGCAAAGATGGTAGAATTCTACCTACATAACATGGCCCTCACAGACATGAATGTGTGGGACCCTAATGCCAAGCTAGGGGACTTGCAATTAATGGCCATGTCCTCATGGATGAACCATGAAGAATTGAGGGCAGCAAAAATAAAAATATGATGATAAAAGAGCAAAGAGCCATTAATGATAAGAGCTGAGCCATAAGATCTTATGGCACTCATCAGCACACACAACCTACTTTCTAATGACCCTCAGATTCCCCCTAGATATCTCACCAATCAGCACAAGCCATTGCACATTTTGAGGATATGCAAAGGCTACTTGGGGATGACTGTGTGCATGCATGCATGAGGAGATGGAACACCTTACCACACAGTTTTGTAGATCAGGGAATATCATTCCCCATGAGGCTAAAGGAGGCATTGAAAAGAGTGCCAATGTACAAGCACTCCATGCAGAGGCAGAAGTTCAACTGGGTTGGCCTCAAACTGAGTTCCCCACTACTGTTAGGCATTCTAGAAGTTAGAAGGGAACAAGAAGAGGAAGAGCAGTGGAAGGATATAGATAGGAAGGTAGGATTCTATGGCAAAGAAGAGTAGACCACATCAGAAGCATGGGATGTTAGGGAGGCACCAGGGCCATAAAAGATGAGGAGATTGACTAAGTTGCTCAGAGGATGAGCAACACTTTCAGTAGGGGGTGATGATGAGCCTCATAAATGGGTAATTATATGGGCTTATTTTACCTCCTAACCTAGTCAAACCAACCATTCTCTTCTCTTATTACATGATTTTCCGATTATATTTATGCTTATACAATGAGTAAGTTAGTTATTGTGCCATGTGGTCTAACATGTATTTAATGCAGATTATTGATGAGTTTCGAGGTCAAAGTCAAGGATCCAATGGACAAATGGCAGCAAAAAATCAAAGTGGACAAAGGAGAGGACTTATAGGAGGGAATCCCCCTCATTTATATACTCCTCACTTCGAATTCCACTTCATTCAACTCGAAGTACAAGAAACCGAATCATGCACTAGAAGGCAGCCAAGCAAGTGGAGATGACTGATGATTGTCTCGAGTTTTGGGAGCCAAGCCTCCCTGATTTTAAGGAAGCTATTGGTAGCTTCATTTGTATAAGTAGAGAGCCTAGGGCCTCACTAGGATCATATTTTTGTTGGATTTTTTCATATGTAAACTCTGCTCAAATTTCGAGCTTATTATTTTGTGACAGTTTCATGTAATCTTGTTATTGTTTTCAAAATAAATGGAATCCTTTTTGAGCTATCACTGAGTTACCTCAGAGGCCTGAAGCTCTTGGGTTAGGGCCCAATCCAAGTAGCCAAGCTCCTCTTTAATTGTATTAGTATGCTTTTTTTCAATTTGTAGATTAGTTTGTTGTTAGATGTATTTCTTTTATGTTGAGAATAGGTTGCTTTTGATGATCTAGTAGTTTGCTTCCATTTGTGATTTCTGTAGAGTTAAACAGTGATCAAAAAAATTCAAAAGGCTAGAAACAGTTCCTTGGCCTCTCTTCCTCCCTTTGGGACCATGATTTGAGGCAAAGACCCTCCTCTGCTACCCCCAAAACACAAATTTTCCTCCTTCATAGGACTTCTAGTGTTTGCAGATTTTTTGTAGGTTAATAGTCCCGCTTTGCTTTGCTTTAGATCTTCTTCATCATGCTTACTTCCTAATTTGCAATAGTCTTCTTTCATGCTTTCCTTTCCTATAGCATTTCTCAGCATTTCCTTTCATAGATCATAGTTTAGACCACTTTTTATACAAAACTTTGTTTTTCTTAAACGCATTCATTTCACTTGTTGCTTGGTTTCCTTCGTTGTATGTTAGTTTCTATGTAGAATATCTCTTCCAATAGTAGCCCCAGCTTACCAACAATCACACCCTCCATCTAATCCATGCCTTATTGGTTTCCAAAATCTCACCTCAATTTTGCCTTAGTTTCCTGCATTTTTCCTAGGAGTTCTTCCTCTTTCTTGAGAAAATCCAATCATATTTCTCTCTCCTGCTAGTTCATGGTAGACCATTGGCACCCTAAAACCCTCACTCCAACCTTCATCCACCTTTTTCACCCACTCTCACACCCTCAAAACAGTGAAAACTGCTCTCGGCCTCCTCCTGTAGGCCTCCTATAGGACGCTATTTTTCCTCTTGTAGATTTCTTATGTCCTCTTGTAGATCTTCCTGTAGGCTTTCTTTTGAAGGCCGAGTGTGGGAAAAGCCTCTAGAAGACCACCTGAGACCTCCTAGGACCCATCCACACCATCATATATCCTCTAAAGTACCAAAACGGCCCTCCAACACCACCTATTCGCTGCCACATTCACACACAATAAATTACATGCATGTCAATTTCACATAAAAATACATAAAATTCCAAAAAGATGTTCTTTGCTTATTTACTTCCAGAAATAGCATAGTTAGATGTTTTTGACTTCCTTGAGTAGGTAATGGCATTGCTTTCATGGTTTTCATCGTGCTTTCTGCAAAAGTAGAATTAGTTGGTTAATTAGGGTTTACTAGGTTTGCTTTACATTTCAGTCTTTCTCCCTTCAGAAGTTAGAATAGCATTTGTAGAGTAATCTACCCTTCCTTTCATCACAAATAGAGCTTCTTCTGAATCCATAGAAGTTGGCTTGATCTCCTAGTGATCTCATGCCGGCTGACCAAGTGAAAACCTGCAGTGAGAACTAGTACTTTTACATACAACACCAACACTTCCAAGTTTGTTACAAACTACCGAATTGATAAGAGTAAAGTAGGCAGCCCAGGAGTTGCAAAATTATTGCTAGAATACTGGTGCTCGCCAGAAGGAGAGGTAGATAATTTGAATGGTTAACAACCTAGTATTGGAGGGGGAATAGGAGGTGGAAGAGGAGGTGGCAAAGGTGGAGGAAAAGGAAGAGGAACAGGAGAAGATATAAATCTAGAACCCTTCGGATTGCCCATCCTCAATGAAGATACAACTGTGACAATGAAAAATATCTCATGCTCTATCCTTCAAAAGTTTCATGGATTATGTAGTCAAGATCTTGAGACATTTCCCTTTGAATTAGAAGTCTTGTGTAGATCCTATGATTATCTACATGATGCTCAAAAGTTGAAATTATTTCCTGCAGCCCTTAAAGATGTAGCATTAAAATGGTATATGAGTTTAGGAATAAACTCCATAAGAACATGGGAGAAAATGAAAACTAAATTATCAGAAATATATAAGGACTACTGTATGCCCCATAATATTAAGGATGAAGTATTTTAAATGGTACATAAAGAATATGAAAATCTTGAAGATTTCGTTGAAAGATTTGCTTATAATGTTAAAAGGGAAAAAAAAATAATCTAGATGAGGAAACTCTGAAATTATTACAACATTGAGATGAATTGATTTGTCAATATAATGGTTAAGGATTTGAGTTGTCACTAGATAAATTTGTGAGTTGTGCATATACATTTTCAAGAGCAAAGGAGAAAAAAAAAGAGTGATTCTCACTTTCAATCAAGCAAGAACTAAAAAATCTACAGCCTCTCTTAACAGATTAATAAAGAATTAGGGAAAGTGATTTATTGATTAATTTTATTAAAATAGATATTTTGAAGAGTCTTAGTGAACAAATTGACACCCTTAAAATACAAAACAAGCCAAAAGCTAAAAATGTTGCACTGTCCATTTTTTTTCCCTAAGTGCAGAAAGAAACATGCCTTGAGAGAATGTCCTCTTTATTTAAAGAGTGTAGAAACTTGTGTTATTGTGTGGAAAATCATGATACAAAAGAATGTCCCTCAATACCAGGTCTTAAAGCTATATGTCAAGAAGAATGAGTACCAAATCAAGTAGATCTTCTTTGTTTTTATTTCTAAAAGACCTTGGTAGAATCCACATCCAAATACAACTCAAGGTTTTAACACTAAACCATTTGCATAATCATCAAAAAGTAATTGGACTGACCCAATGCCTTGGAAATCTTGGCCACAACCTTGGTCATAAGGATGGAAAACCCCTTATGTAAAGTACCATAAATATCCTCAATTTCAACAATCATATCCTACTTTTCCTCCACAATATTATCCTCAACCCATTCAACAAACTCAACCTCACAATTTGAATACACAACTTTCATTACCATTTCCTCAAAGTCCAAACCAATTGCCTTCCCAACCACTCCCAAATCTGAACAATAATAAAAACTCACAACATGTTTACAATATGGAAGGATAAAATTTTAAAACTTACATGATAACTCCACTAGATCTAAAAAATGTTCTTTAGGTTTTAACCTCATTCAGAGCTTACATGCATACAAATTCTAAAAATAGGGCGAGAGCATAACACATAAAACAAATATACACAGCAATTTTCCAATGGATCCCAAAACCAGGACTACTAGATTGATTTTTCATTCTGTTCCTTTCAATGTTATAATACATATATATACATGACGAAGCATCTAATGCCATGGACTGAAAACTAGTGTGCCCAAAACCATGTGCGAAAACCATGCACAAAACCATGGACAAAACCATGGGTTCAAAATAAAAAATTCCCCAAGACACTACCTTGGACCTCGTAGAGGGGGGCTAACTTCCTCCCTCAAACCCCTTGTGACCCCCCTGCTACGAATTGAAGCAACAAAAGGGGGGCTCCGCCCCCCCTCTAGCTCCCCAGTTTAGCTAGGGTGGCTAGTCGTGGAAAGAATATAACACAACCGAACATGTTCAACTTAGATCTAGTAGAATATTAGAAAAGTAGTTCCCATCAGTTGTTATTCAAGAAAGCGAATAAGAAACGATCTCTGAAGAAGAAAAGTATCTTAATGAAAAATACAAAACTTAGAAACAAGTTACTCCTACACATTCAAATAACTCAACTCCTATTATTGAAAAACCTTAGGTATCTATTTCAAAACCACCTTTTCCCGAGAGGTTAAAAAATTATGAATGGGTATAAAAATGTATTTTATTGCCTGATTAAGACATGTTAGATGAACTAAAGAATGTTTGCATAAATATTCCTTTGCTACAATCCATTAAGGAAATACCAATTTTCGCAAACATAATTAGGGACTTGAGCATAAAAAGACCAGGAAGAAAAAAAAAATCAAAAGAATCCAACTAGTTGGAAAAATTGCAAATATCATGATGGATAAGAAAACAATTTAGAAATATGTAAGTAGATGAATTCAAGTTGTACCCAAGGGAGCGTGTAGGAGGTTCTTATAGGGGAGCCGTTTAAAGGGTGAAAGAAGGGAGATATTATCAATAATAATAGAATATGGAATAAAAGGGGGACTAATTGAGGCGGAATAAAAGGGGAGGATATCAAGAGATTCATGTTTTGGAGCTTATTCATGGGGTAATCTCTAGATAATGGAGGAGAAAATTGCTAAGAAATTAAATATTAAAATTAGAAAAAGAGGCCTACCAAATGAATGTCATACCTTTGCAGGGTTAGCCCTCCTTAGGGGATAGATATTGAAGCCCTAGTTCTGAAACAATGATTTTAGAAAGGACGATTGGTCCAAAGGAGGTGTTAAGTGGGGGAAAAATCTTCTCCTCCTAGTTTGTATTTGATGAAGGTTTTTGTATTGGGGTGTATTGGCCTTGTTTTTATAGCAAGGGAGGATGGGAAACCACATATAATGTGTCTTTTATGATCCATCTGCTACTATATTACCCAATTCAATAATCCTTAATTAGATAGGCATGGGCATGGAAATGATTGCACTTGTATAGGTCCCCCTCATAATCTCGAGTTTTCTAGTTCTTCAATGTCCCTAAGATAGAAGTTGGAAGCCTCTTAGTGAGGTTCAATCCCACTAAAATTTGTGTCATTCCCATATAGCCTATTTGCTAAAAAGAATAATCTTCATCATAAAAAAAACCCAATGTATTCCAAATTTCCTTGAAGACATATTTTTACTAGAACACTAGGGAAGTCCTCACAGCTAAACCTAATTGTGCATCAACAATTTTTTTTTTTCAATTCAAATATATTATCTAGGGTTTAATATAGAGTTATCAATATCCCTGTAACCATTTTTTGTTCAAGAGTCTTTTCTCATCCTATTATGTCTTTTTTATCCACCCCTTCCAACTCTCGGCTAATATCAAGCATTTTGGGGAATATCTAAAAGAAGACATTTTTTTTTTTTACTTTTTCCACCTACATAGAATAGCCATGGATCTTTTTCTTCTTGAAAAATTCCCCATCACCACCTCCTTTTTCATACTAATAATCCCATTCAATTGCACACCCTTTCCTAGAACCAGGGACAACTCCTCAACCTCTCTTTTAATGCATTCCTCTTCTATTTTGGTGGGTCATCAATAGGTGGAGGTGAGAGAAATGAGAACTTATGGCTTTGACTACCTTTGCAAAGCAAATTTAGTCTAGAAAAGCTACATATTAATTTGAGACTTGATAGAACATTAACTACAGAAGAGAAGGTTCGGTGAGGGATAGATACTATGTGGCTACCACGAGATAGATTTGGTAGCATCTAGAAAGGAGTGAGGAGAATGGGATGTCGTTGACCAACAAGTTGAGTTTGAAAAGAGGGGAGAGGTATTTTTGTCACTTTCGAGAGGGAGTGATGTATTTAGATTTGAGCCTATTGTTATTATTAGAGGTGGGGTCGTAGTTGAGTACAATACCCCCTTCCCTCTCTTTGTCCTTCACCTTTAGAGCCTGTAAGCTATTTCCATTCAAACAAACTAGTGATATTGAACCATGTGCCAACTTCCATTGAGTGTTGTAAGGTTATGGGTGGATATCTCCAAATAATTTGGCCCTCAAGGGGGTATTAAAAAAAATCCACCCTCTCTTCATGCATTTTGTATATGTCGTGGGAATGGTAGCATGAGGAATGTAGTGATATGGTGAGAGGGGCTAAGGCCCTTCGGCCCTACACCTTGAATTATCTCATTTTGTGAAGCAAAATCTCAACCCTCACCCTCCATTAACAAGTTCCAACTATTAGTTATTATATATCCAAAATATATAATTTAAATAGCTAACACAACCACATTAGTAAATGTGGTTGATATACTGCATTTCCCCCTTTATAAGTCATTTGACATATTGAAATAAGACAAATCAAC
The DNA here is from genome assembly GCA_031772625.1 of Pinus tabuliformis. NCBI lineage: Eukaryota > Viridiplantae > Streptophyta > Pinopsida > Pinales > Pinaceae > Pinus > Pinus tabuliformis. The sequence continues at coordinate 1,611,614,973 of CM062817.1, read as the reverse complement.
GTACCATATTAACTATTAGAATTGTACTAATGGATAAGTTAATATTAAATTCCATGGTTTTTATATATCTGGAATCATATATTAATTATTATATATACAAACTCTATAATTTAAATGAAATAGACTATATAAAATAAAAAATTATATAAAAATTTAATTTAATGATAATATTACTTTAATTTAATTTATAGTCTATCTCTTTTTCTTAAATATATAATTAATAAATTATAAAAATAATGTAATATTACATTATACTTAATTCTTAGAATAATGTGCAAGAAACATTTTTATTACTAAAGAATATTAAAAGGTTATCTAATATAAATTTGTTATATACATATATATATCTATTATTTGTTTTTTACATTTTATGAAAGTATTTATATACCTCAAATAAAATAAATATATAATATTTAAACTCAAAAACTAAATAATTCAAAAGCCTAAAATTATTAAAATAATTTTATTTTATTTTACAAAATATATATATATATATATATATTTTAAATAAAATATATAAAAAATATTTAAACTTGATAACTAGATAATTCAAAAGATTAAAATTATTAAAATAGAATTGATCATATTATTAAAAATGGAACTTATTTAAAAATACAAAAAATATTTCTTTTAACTAATTCAATTGAATTTTCGAATATTATATTTGTAAGTTTTATAAAAACCTAAAATATAGACACTACAATATCAACTCAATTTGCATTTGTCTCCTTCATACTGAAAGAGTATTTTATTACTCACATTGTTGTGTAAGAGTACATAGAAAACCCCCATTATATAGTAATGGAGGAGTCCTAGAGTCGATTAAGGAGAACTACGACAACTCGATAGATGCAAGTCTTTATGTGAGCATACAACTCACCATAATTAGCTCATAGGGAAATGAAGCATTGGAAAAGCCAACTCTAACAATCCCCCTTAAGAGAAACATAGGGAGTAACTAAAGAAAAAAAAGAAAGAATGTGTCTCGGCAACAAGGCCTGATTAGGTACCCATGTACAAACTCTTATAAGCGAAGAAAGAGAGAAAAACATGTAGGAATTTAAAACTTGCCCCCAAAAGAGAGAAAAATGCCAATGCTCAAATTATCATGGAGCTGAAATTGTAGATCCCCATAACGATTCACTGAATGGCAAGAACATAAGCCTGCTCCAAGCAAGAAGTTCAAAATGTTGAAGTACCGAAAATCTGAAGATGAGAGTTGTGAAACCTTAATGAGTTTGGCCAGTATCTGTAGTAGGATTGTTGCATAGGCACAAAGCTAGAAAACACTATCAACATCTCTAAAAAATGCTTCAAAGAAACTAGGTATCGGTAAAGAACCAGGACAAGGCTTCAAACAAAAGCATCACCATCAACCAAAAAACAAATAATGAGGCCTGTAAGTATGGAAAATGTTGTACAACAATATTCCTGAATCTGTTTGAACACTGTCACCATCACACTGATCAAACACAAAAAATGACAATTGTCAGCAAGGAAATGACAACAATATTTTTCACCTTCTAACTACCCCCCCTACAACTGCAGAAGACTCAAGAATCAATAGTCTTCTTTGTCAGCAAATTTCCCCTAAGCACAACTAAGGGAACAATGGCAATCAAAAACGAATAATTAATGCAATACAATGATATGAATTCTTCAAACATTGGTTCAATGATGCCATTACCATTCATCAATCCATTCAAAGTTGATCCTGATGCTTGACATTGGTCCACAATTCATTCTTTGATCAGGTGCTCAGTATTTAGCTCAAAAATCAAAATTCTCAGAATGGCTCGAAACCTAAATGACCACGTCCATCTCAGAAAAACAATCCTAACGCAAATCATTTTATCGAAAACCGAGTTCGTATGAGAAATTTATTGTGTTCTGATCGCTTTGTTAAATAGGCAAAATTTGCAAAAAAAAAATTCCAAGTCATTGCACAGTCAGCGGTCCATATTGCTGATGTGGCAAGTGACTAGGCATGGTCAATCATGGTCAATGGGGAATCACAGGTGGAGAAGTGGCTCATTTGATTGGGTTGTATAGGTGGTGTGTCGCCACATTCTTATTGGTTTATTTTGGACCAATGGAAGAATTCCACGTGGCAAGCCCAGAGGCCACCACATGGCACCTCCCAATGGCCTAAAGAGAGTTCACTTCAACAAAACTTTGGTGGAAGTCGGGGTCAAACCCACGACCTCCGACACACAAACCATACGCCTTAACCACCCTTCACTACCGGGTAGTTCTTACCATGTATGACGCCCGTTTACATTTGAAGTGTAACGATTATGGGGTTGGCGGTTAGGGGAGGGCTAGCTTGAGGGTTGGCGGTTAGGGGAGAGCCAGCCTACAAGCCAGCCCTGCCCCATGTGAATGCAATTTTACAAACCACAAATAGTTATAAAAACCAGTGGGCTCCAACACTCCAAAACCGCAACAGTTAACATGTGAACACATTTGTATAAACCGCAAACAGCTTGCGTTAACCCCAATGGCTCCGACATACCATTACCATGATGGTTAGTGTTTTGATATGTGAATTCAGTGGATATTACATCAAACAATCAGTTAACCCGACGGCTCTGACCTTGACAGTTAATGCGACGTTAACTCCGCATGTGAACAATCCATCAAAACTGCCAGATATAATGGTTATGGTTAATCCTAATCATGGGTTTAATGTTAATAAGGACATTTTAACGTTAGTTAACTATAGCCTAAAATGGCATTAAGTTTGGCGGTGCCCCCAAATTCAGGCCTGCCTCCATATTTAGGGGGGCTAACTCAAGATATTCCAGAGTTAGAAGAGAAATTGTAGGAAAAGATTGTCTGAGTCATAAAGAAGGAAATTTTCGATCAAATTGAGCTTAGGAAGAGGTGTTCTTGGCTAATTTGGAAATTCTGAACACATTGGTGTATGTATCAGGAGCCATAGAGCTTTGTAAAACATATTGCTTCCATATTGAGCTAATACAGAAGCCCAAGCCATGGAAGTTGGACCAAGGAGATGTTGCCCACGAGGGGTTAAATCCTTCATCAAAACACTATGTTAAAGTGTCTCTTTGATGGTTTATTGTACTTTGAATGTCTATTTTTTAGTTTTTGTGTTTGAAGCAATTTTTCTCATGAATGTCATTTTAAACTTAAGGAAATTTCCCTGTTTACATGCACAAATGACTAAGGAAACCCCAGTACAAGAAGAAATAAGCAAGCATATGCTTAGAACTCTGTAATTGTTATTAGCACAACAAAAATAATCATACAAAAATATATCAAGTTAGTATCAGAGAAAAGGTTGAATTGCATGATTGCTTGCGTTTGTGCAATTAGGGTTTTAATGGTTGCAAAATTGTGATTCTTACAAGGTTAAATTTACAAAAAGGAGAAGGGAAGCTATTGGTTGAAACTCCTAAGGTAATTCCTATAAGAGGGAGAGCCACAAGGCCACAATCTCCACCCCCAAAAGTTCCAATTCCAGTGCCACTTGAAACTCCTCAAGTTTTTCCTTCAACTGAGATTGAATAAATACAAGCAGTACCAATTTCTGAGCTTGAATCCATAGCCATTATGTCTGGAGAAAGAGAGCCTGAAGGTCCTTCTTCATAAGAGGAAAAATTCAAGAAATTTTTCTTCACTTTAACTGAGATGGTTAAAGTACTATATGAAGAGAGGAACACTAGAATGGTTGGAGAGAGTTCTAAACCTCCACATGAAGAAGGAAGCTCAGAGGAAACAAAATATGAGAAGAAGGGTTCTAAAGGAATGTTGGAAAGCCACCTCCATCTCCACCATCCTCATCATCTTCCTCATCATCTTCATCATCTTACACATCATCATCTTCCACTACCACCACTGAAACTGCCCATACTCATTCAAAAACCCCGAAAGGAAAGACTCCATTATATAAATTGGACATAAAATTCAAACTTCCCATGTACAATGGAGAGGTGAACACAGAAAAGTTGGACAATTGGATTCGACAGTTGGAGGTATATTGCAAAATTCAGAACCTTCAAGAAGATGACATAAAGATCCAGTTGGTTTCATTGAAGCTAGAAGGAGCCACATTAGTTTGGTGGGAAGTAAAGACTCAATATGAAATTTGAATCCATGCTAAGATATCCATTACTTGGGTTGAATTTGTTTCTGCAATTAAAAGACAGTTTTATCCTTTAGCCTATATGCAAAAATCCAATATGAATTGGCAAAATTTTAAGCAGCTTAAAGGACAAACAATCCAAGATTATACACAAGATTTTATTAAAAGGGTTTTGTTGTTAGGAGTGAATTTGAGTTCCCAAGATACATTGCTAACATATATTGGGGGTTTACATTCCTATCTAAAACATAGTATTATTATGTTCAATCCAAACAAATTAGATGAGGTATGTGTGCAAGCCACGCACGTTGAATCTAGAAGAAAGAACATTCAGGAAGAGGGTAGTAAGAGGAAGCCATTGAAGGGCAAGGAGAAAGAGAAGGACGTAAAATGGAAGGGAAAGAAGAATGCAAGTGTGAAGAAAGAAGGGGAGAAAATCACATGCAAACATTGTTCCAAAGAGGGGTATGATGAAGCCCACTGTTGAAAATTGCATCCCGAATTAAGGCATAAGAAACAAACAATAAGGGAAAACAAAATATGACCACTACCACACAACACGGCCTTGGTTCAGACTCTGGTGATGAGACCAAGATTTCAGCCATGGTTACAAAAGGAAAATAAATTGTTACAAGCACTAGTTCATCACATAGTCAAAACAACACTCCAAATGAAGAGTCAAGAATAGAGTTGTTTCATGTAAGAGTGATTTCAAATCATACAAAGATTGATGCATTATTTGATAATAGGTCACAATCAAGCTTGATTTCAGAAGACTTCATAAAAAAGCTAGACCTTGAAACTGTACCTCATCATAAGCCATATCCATTCGGTTGGATCGTTAACAATTAAAACTTACAGGTTACAAGGAAGTGTTTATTCAATCTCGCCATTACTGAAAGGTTCATTGATGAAGTTGAGTTATATGTAATTCCACTTGACATCTCAAGAATCATTTTCAGTATTCCTTATTTCTATGATATGAAAGTAGTATTTTATCGCCATGAGAACAAATACATATTTCTCAAGAATGGGGTGGGGTACATAGTGAGAGCCCATCACAAAAAGATGAACATTTCTTTGGTTAATGTAGGGCAGATGAAGAGACTAGTAAATGCAAGTAAAAATGTTGTGCTTCTCATGATCAAGAAAAAGAATGATATTGATTATGAATCTTTTGAAGGTTGTGATGATAAACTGAAATCTGATTTTTTGATGTGGTAAGCAAGCATGGAAAGATGTTTCAGGAACCAAAGGGGTTAACTTCCAAGAGGGGAATTCAGCATGAGATTCAGTTGCAACAGGATGTTCCACTTTCGAACATTGGCATGTATCACATGTCGATTATGGAGAGCATGGAAATCAAAAAGTAAATTCAAGAATTTCTGAACAAAGGTATCATACACCCATCTATTTCACCATGTGGTTCACCCATTGTCTTAGTGCCAAAAAGGATGGAACTTGGCGCATGTGAGTGGATTTCCGTGCACTTAACAAAATCACGGTAAATAATCGTTATCCACACCCAAGAATTGATGATTTTCTTGATCAGTTGATGTATGCAAAGTATTTCACTAAGTTAGACTTACGAAGTGATTATGATCAAGTTAGGATAGCTGAAGAGGACATTTGGTAAACTACATTTAAAACTAAACAAGGATTGTTTGAGTGGCTTGTTATGCCTTTCAGTCTTACAAATGCTCCAGCTACTTTCATGAGGGTAATGAATGATGTATTGAGACCATTTATAGATGATTTTGTCATTGTCTACTTACATGATATTCTCATATTCAGAAAATCAAGAGATGAAAATGTCATGCATGTAAACAAACTACTTGATGTCTTGAGAAAATAACAGTTGTTTTTAAATATGTCGAAGTGTGAATTTGGCAAGACTTCTTTAGTGTATTTGGGACACATTTTTGGAGGAGGTGAGCTGAAGATCAACTCCTCTAAGGTTGAAATCATTTTGAATTGGTCCAAGCCCAATACAGTTATAGAGGTAAGAAACTTTTTAGGGGCAGCACAATACTGGAGAAGGTTTATTGCTAATTTTTCTTCCATTGGGGAGATGTATAGTAGAAATCATTTGAGCAGCACAATACTGGAGTAGTTCTATTGTAGCATGGTAAGCCCATTTCATTTCATTCTGAAATATTTAATGGAGCTGTAAGTAACTATCCTACATATGACAAAGAACTTTATGCATTGGTACAAAGTGTTGAGAAATGGAAGCACTATTTGATGGGGAAGGAGACCATCATCCATACCGACCATATACCATTGCAGTACTTTAGTCACAGTCAAAGTTGTAGCAGTCACGACATTTCAGATGGATGGGTTTTCTACAACAATTTCATTTGGTTATTAGGTATTAAAAGGGAATCTAGAATAAGGTAGCTGATATACTTTCAAGGCCTATTGTAAATTCATCTGTTATACTCAAGAATAATTCTATTTTGCATGAAATTTACGTAGAAAAATATGCAAATGATAGTGATTTTCATAAGTATATGCAAGCTTGAGTCAATGAAATCAAATTGAAGAGTTGGATTATCATGTACATAATAATTTGTTGTATCACTTGGGAAAGTTGAGTATTCCACAAGGAGAAATAAATAGTATCATAAGGGAGGCACACACTTCATTGATTGTTGGACACTTTGGTGTAGGCAAGACAATAGCGAATATTCAAAGGTATTGTTATTGGCCATGCATGTTGGATAATGTTTCTTGTTTCATAAGATGATGTTCTTTATGTGCTACAAGTAAGCCTAGCAATAGGAAACTTGTTTTATACACTCCACTTCTGGTACCTTCATGTCCATGGGAGAGTATCTCAATGGATTTTGTAGGATGTCTTCCATCATCAAGGAAAGGTCTTGATTACTTGTATGTAGTTGTAGATAGATTCAACAAGATGTGCATACTAACACCATGTGAAAAGAAAATTACAGTTGAACAAACAACTCATATTTTCTTTCAAAACATTTCGGTTCATTTTGGTCTTCCTACTTCTATTGTAAGTGATCGAGATTCTCGATTTGTTGGGAATTTTTGGTAAAATTTGTGGGACATGATGGAAACAAAGTAAAAGAAGAGTACAGCCTTTCATCCACAAATAGGTGGAAAAACCGAGGTGTTCAATCAAACAGTTATTCATCTTCTTAGAGGATATTGCGACAAACATCCCAAGTTGTGGGATGAACAGTTGAATTACATACAACATGCATACAACAGGGCAAAGTATTTTTCCACAAATACATCGCCATTTGAGGCATGTTATAGGTACTTGCCAAGATCGCCATTGGACTTCATTTTTGAGAAAGATGTTGCCATCGATGGTCACAGTGGCATTGATAAGGCAAGGAAGTTCATGGAGAAAATTTAGTTGATACATCACACAGTGCAAGAACAACTTGAGAAAAGTCAAAGCAACTACAAGGGAAGGCATGATAAAGAACGGGTTGATCACAAATTTCAAGTTGACGACAAAGTTTTGTTATATATTAGCAAAGACAGACTTAAAGGGGAAGGTAAAAAGCTTAAACCAATCTGTTACTGTCCTTTTAAAATTCTAGAAAAGATTGGTAACAATGCATTTAAGCTTGATTTGCCTCCTTATATGCAAATATATTATGTTGTTAATGTTCAGAATTTGAGATTGTTTGAGCCTCCTTTGATTGATGATCAAGGAGAGAATGTTCAATTTCCATCAGTAGATGATTTCTCACCAGAATCTCTTGATGAACTTCAGCAGGATCTCATACTTGATAAAAGAACTAGGACTTTGAAGAGAGGGGATGTCGAATACCTTAGAGTGGGACTCAAGGGACAAAAGCCTTCTCAAGCCAAATGGTTGCAGACCGAGAAGGTGAGGGAGATGTACCCTCACCTGTTGAAAAATTGATAGTATATTTTGGGGTCCAAAAGGCTTCTAGTGGGGAGGAATGATCAGGTGCTTAGTATTTAGCTAAAAAATCAAAGTTCTCATAATGTCTCGAAACCTGAACAACCACGTCCATCTTTGAAAAACAATCCTAACGCAACTCATTTCGTTGAAAACCGAGTTCATATGAAAAAAAATTTGTGTTCTAATCACTTTGCTAAATAAGAAAAATTTGCAAAAAAAATTGCCCAGTCACTGCACAGTCAGCAGTCCGCACTGTTGACATGGCAGGTGACTAGGCATTGTCAACAGTGAATCATAGGTGGACAAGTGGCATCGATTGGTTGGGTTGTATAGGTGGTGTTCTAGCGCATTCTTATTGGTTTATTTTGGACCAATGGAAGAATGCCATGTGGCAACCCGAGAGGCCGCCACATGGAACCTCCCAATGGACTAAATAGATTTCAATTCAAAAAAAAATTGGTGGAAGTCGAGGTCGAACCCACAACCTCTAGCACACAAACCATATGCCTTAACCGCCTTCGCTATTGGGTAGTTTTTAGCATTTATTATCTCTGTTTACATTTGAAGTGTAATGGTTATGGGGTTGGCAGTTAGGGGAGGGCGAACCTGCAGGACATCCCTCCCTCATGTTAACACAATGTTACAAACCACAAATAGCTATAAAAATTGGCGGGCTCCAACACTCCAAAACTGCGACAGTTAACATGTGAACGCATTTGTATAAACCGTAAACGGTTTGCGTTAACCCCGACGACTTCGGCATACAGTTAACACGATGATTAGTGTCTTGGCATGTGAATACAGTGGGATTTACATCAAATGATCAACTAACCCGATGGCTCCAACCCTGGCAGTTAATGCGACGTTAACTCTGCATGTGAACAATCCATCAAAAGCGCCAGATATAACGATTATGGTTAATACTAATCACGGGTTTAACATTAATAAGTAGTTTAACATTAATTAACTGTGGTTTAAAACAACGGTAAGTTTGGTGGTGCCCCCAAATTTGGGCCTGTGTCCTGATTTAGTGGGGCTAACTAGAGATATTCCAGAATTAGAGAAGAAATTGTAGGAAAAGACTATCTGAGTCATGAGAAGTCAATTTTCGACCAAATTGAGCTTAGAAAGAGGTTTTCTTAGCTAATTTGGACATTTTGAACACATTGGTGTAGATATTAGGGGCCATAGAGCTTTGTAAAATAGAAATTTTCCACATTGAGCCAATTCAGAGGACCAAGACATGGAAGTTGGACCAAGGAGATGTAGCCCAGGAACGGTGAACTCCTTCATCAAAACACTGTGTTAAAGTGTCTCTTTGATGGTTTGTTGTACTTTGAATGTTTGTTGTTCAGTATTTTTGTTTGAAGCCATTTTTCTCAGGAATGTCATTTTAAACTTAACGAAATTTCCTTGTTTACATGCACAAACAACTAAGGAAACCCCATTACAAGAAGCAATAAGCAATCATATGTTTAGAAATATGTAATTTTTATTAGCAAAAATACAAAAAAAGATCATTCTTTCGCGTCTCTTCTGTAACGATCTGAAAGTTGGACTACTAGTTGACCAATAATGTTGTTGCTTGCGTAATTTCTTCTAATGAGGATGTGCATATATCTTAGTTTTTTCCTCTACAGACTGAAAATTGAGTGACTCGACATTTTCAGCCAGAATGACATTAGTAGCTATGTCATCAATATGTTTTTCAGGAGAATTTTCTTCAAGCACCGCACAGTTAGATGTAGGTGATGAGGCAACAACATGATCGTATATAAGACATGTTCTTGATGTTTGCACTATAGGGTTAATAGGAACAACAATTCCTTACCCATTCTTCCTAATTCCTCCTTCGGTCTATCCCATTATTATCATCGAGACCTAATGCGAGTAGTATGGTTTTCAAAATTGGGTGTGACAATAGCATGTGGTAATTCATGATTATCTACATCAATCTTGTTTTGGTGCAATTTTTTTTGTGGCTAATGGAAACACATTTGCAAACTTGATTTTTCAATATGGGTAAAATATTGCTAGAGCTTCCTAAGAAAAAGGCAATGGATGAACTCCGTAAAGAAGTCCTTTAGTTGCAGTGAGTGGTATCCCTTTAGCAAGCAAGGAATGCAACTATTAAAAATATGTTACAAACATCAATTGCTGAAAAAATCCAAAAGGTTGACCATCTGGATTCAACCATCTAGATATCATGTTGAGGTTTTCCATTACACCAAAAATGCAAGGCCCTATGTGATTCATTCATTAGTGCTCATGAAGTGGATTGTTCTACATCTGGAATAGTGAATTAACAATTGCATAGTGATGAGGTTAGACAGAAGCTCCCAAAAAATAATTCTTCAACTCTGTGAGATAGCCAATACTCCCTTTTATCAAGTTGTGGGCATCAACAAAATCCAAATCAAACCAATTTGCGTAACTAACCAATAAGAAACCTACATAAATCTCCTTAAGCACAACTTTTCCCACGAACGAATGATGCCAACTAAGATCAAATATGGACCCACAACAATTTGATCTATTCTGCCAATTGATATGGAATGTTACATACAATCCAAGAGTGACAAATGAAATTATTTAAGCAAATATGATATTAGTGAAGATCTGGATATCTAGAATAAAATATTGTGACATGATATTCAAATCAGAAAGGAAAAAATAAATTGTGAAACCCCATCATTATAGGTTTAATTAAACTCAGATCTGACTTGAGCACACAAGATCCCATCAAAACAACTAGAATTAATTCAAGATCCACATTATATCGAAACCATTATCCCTCAAATAGATCTATATATCTCAAAATAAATTTTGACACCTTAGTGAAACATAAGCCCCATTCAGATCATTAAAAAATAATAAACTCCAAAAACAATTAGGCAGGGTCGCCTACTCTGATACCATGAAAGAGTATTTTATTACTCACATTATTGTATAAAATTATATAGAAGACCTCGATTATATAACAATGGAGAAGGCTCAATGTCGATTAAGGATAACTATGACAACTAGAAAGATGCAAGTTCTTATGTGACCTTGGAACTCACCATACTTACCTCATAGGGAAATGAAGCATTGGAAAAGCCAACTCTAACAGATACATTAGGTAGGTAAAATCCTTCTATACAATTCACGTCTTTGTAGTTTCAATTTTTTCTATACTCATATGTGTTTTTAGACAATCGATGTATCTTCTCATGCTTACTATATTCAAAATCTAATTATTTCGTTATATAAAATTATGCAATACAATTCATGTCTTTGTAGTTTCAATTATTTCTATATACATACTTATTTTTAAACAATCTATGGACTTTCTATACACATACGCATCCCCAAAATGCCCCACCTACTGTTGAGGGAGCTACCTGACATCTTCTTAGTCAAAGAATCTTCAGATCCCAATGTTCAAGTTACTATAATTCAATGCCAAGGTACATTATCAACAAATGCAATAATAGTTAACTGATTCAAAGAACTAGAAGGCCCAATATTAGAGGCACTCTTAGTTTATTTCCATGTATATCCCATTGGTCCTCTACTGTTCTCTCGGTATTCCCATTTTAAAGATAAGGATGGATCCTCAGTTGAATTGAGTATGTGGAAGGAAGAAAATATTTGTTTGACGTGATTGGATTTTTATAATCCATGTTATTTCATGTATGTTTTTTTAGGAAGCATTACAGTTGATCCTGGTGGATATTGGTGGCCACCCGCCAATTCCACTTGGACCCCCACCATTGCTTCTTTCAGTTTTTTAGTTTCCTTAATTGTAGCACAGTTTACTATTTTTAGCATTTTTTCGGGTACTAAACTTCCGGAGCCATTTTGAGGCCCTAAACGACATTTTTTTGGAAATCTACCGCCAGCGATTATTTGTCCAAAACCATCTTTTTTGTAGTCCTAAGAGAGATCTTTCCAGCGGGCTATCATGCACGTCAAATGGAGATAATATGACCAAGTCGCAACCCCGGGAAGTTGGCTGTCCAACTCACTCCAATGGGGCCCATAAACTCTTGGTGTTACATCTCCTCGGGTTAGGGTTTTGGATTTTTAGGGTTTGATCTTATTGTTCAATAATAAAAAGGCCCTTGAGCCTCATTAAAAGGTAGTTTAGAGGCATGTAGCCGCCACATCTCTTCTCAAAGATAAGCTACCATCGTCCTAGCTAGTTTATTTCCATTCCTATTTGTAAGCATATTTCAGTATTTTACCATTAATGAAATGAAGTATTATTTCCGCTACATCCTTGTGTTTATGGTTATCTCTGTAATTTGTTGCGTTCCTATTTAAATTCAGATTGGTGGTATCAGAGCAGTCTGCTTTTTTTCTCTGTTTTTCTTTGCATGTCCCCAATGACATCAGGATATCAGGAGTTAGGGCTTGAAGTGGTCAAACCTTTGCAGGACCAGCCTGACAAATCCCGACAACCTCCCATGGCGGATGAAAAGAAAGACGAGGGGGCAAGATATCCTATCAAAATCTTGCTCGAAGAAGCCCCTGAGCAACAAAGGAACACAATGATGGATAGCTTTGCCTAGATCCTTCAGCGGCTACTAGGGGCGACGCATCAGCTTCCAAAAACTACTCTAGAAATGCCACATCGTTTAAGGTACAAGTTAATTTTGAAATCCCCATATTCAAGGGTCAAATAGACGCAGATGCCATTGATAAATGGTTAAATCTGCTAGAGGGTTATTTTTCTATTCATGATTTTTCTAGTCGAGAAAAGATTATTTTCGCTCTTCTCAAAGGAGCCCCACACATCAAGGATTGGTAGGAAACCTACTGCGAGTAGAAGGATGAAAGTACAGGCTCACTATTTTCAGCCGCACCCACCTGGAATTCATTCGGGGATGCCATCAAGGAGCAGTACTACCCTATCAGAAGCTATGAGGATCAATACATAAAGTGGACCACGCTGCAGCAGGGAAGGGACCAAGACGTGCCAAAGTTTACCAATATTTTCCATACCCTTTGCACAAAGTTGTGTATCAAGGATACAGTGCAGCATTTGATACTCAAATATTGCAGCTTCCTACACAACTACATCCAGGAAGAAATAGAATTCCTGAACATCTCCTCGTTCGGCACGGGATACCAATACGCCGTCAAAGTCGAGCAAAAGTATAAATAGAAGAAGCGAGACTTTGGATCTACGAATCCGAAGCAAGGGAAAGGTGCCCCAAAACTGTAGAACAAAGGACAAAGCCAAGGTGGGGCGACCTAAGACAACCCGCCAAAGCTGCAAGCAAAGAAAAGCACTGCAAAGCCGAAAAAGGACACGGGAAAGTGGTGTGAGTTCCATAAGAGCTCCACTCACAACACAAGTGAGTGTCGAGCAAAGAAGTCACTGGTGGCCGAGCTAAAGGTTTCAGAATCAGATGCATGTTCCGACTCCGAGTCAGAACCCAACAAGGGGAATGACAAAGGGAAGCAAATTATCAATGCGGAGCCCAATGCCACCATTGCCACCACAAAGATTCAGAAGGAGGAACCTGAAGATCCAGAGGAGGAGGAGCGTCTCTTCCACTCCCAGATGTGGGTAAAGGGCTCCCCACTATAGTTCATTATTAATAGCGGGAGCCAAAATAACCTCATTTCGGTAGAGGTCGTGAAGCGGTTGGGCTTACCGACCACAACACATCCACAATCGTACATCATTGGGTGGCTTCACCAAGGATAGGATCTCCGCGTGAGCCAGCAATGTCACCTTCCATACAACACTAAGCCCTTCATGGATGAGGTATTGTGTGACATTGCTCCCCTTGAAGTTTGTGATGTATTATTAGGACAACCATACTTGTGGAAGTGACATGCTATGTATGAATCAAGGCCCCATGCTGTTATTATTACTTTGGGAAATAAGTTGTACAGGATACCAAAGGTAACACTGCTTACCGCCATCTCTTTGGTTACTACAAAACAATGCAGTAAGCTCATTTCCAAAACTGAGAAATTTGTTTTCCTGATGATATGCGCTCAAGGAAAGAAGAAGATGGTGGCCACGACCTCTAGACAGGGCCCCTCCGCATGACAACTACAGATGGACAAGGTCGTGGAGGAGTACGAGGACATCTTCACCTCCCCCGCAGGGGTTCCTCTATACTGTCAGGTCAAGCACTCCATCAATCTGACCCCGGCTGCACCACTACCCAATGGACCAATCTATTGGCACTCCGTTCTGGAGAACGATGAAATCAAGAGGCAAATTCAGGAGCTGCTACCAAAAGGTCACATCCGTCTGAGTTCATCACCCTGTGGGAGCCCGATCGTGTTGGTACAAAAGAAGGATGGGATTTGCCGACTCTGTATTGACTATCAGGCGCTGAACAAGATCACTGTCCATAATAGGTACCCGATCCCACAGATTGATGACCTCCTGGACCAACTGAAGGGGGGAAAATATTTCAACAAGATTGATTTGAAGTCAAGATATCACCAGGTACCAATCGAACCCTCCAATGTGTGGAAGACTACCTTCAAAGCTAAGGAGGGCCTTTTTGAATGGTTGGTTATGCCTTTCGAATTGACGAATGCTCCTATAACCTTCATGAGGCTAATGGATGACATCTTGTAGCCATTCATCAACTCATTTGTAGTGGTATACTTGGATGACATCTTGATCTTCAACCAGAGTTGTGAAGAGCACCTCCACCACATCCGACAGGTTCTCCAAACATTGCGGCAACACAAGTTATGTGCCAATTTGAAGAAATGCACTATTGGCATGACCCAAGTTCAGTATTTGGGATACATTATTGATGAACAGGGGGTGCATGTGGATCCAGCCAAGATCCAAGTCATTCGAGAATGGCCATCTCCAACCACTCTGATAGAGCTTCACAGCTTTCTAGGTCTTTCCAACTTCTATCGCAAGTTCGTGTTGGGATTTTCTCATATCACTTGGCCCTTGAGTCAAGTCACCAAGGGAGGAGCAAAAGCAAAATTATTTTTGTTTGAATCTCAATAGAAGGCATTCACGGATTTGAAAGGTTGCCTCTGCGCGGCACCAGTGCTCGCATTACCAGAATTGCAACAACCATTTGAGGTCGAGACAGATGCCTCTGACTATGCTATTGGGGCAGTCCTTGCTCAACACAGGCATCCAGTGGCATATCACAGTGAGACACTTTCAGACACAGTCCGGAAGTATCCCACTTATGACAAAGAGAGGTATTCCATTGTGCGGGCCTACCGACAATGGAAGCATTACATTTTGGGGAAGGAATCGGTCATCCACACAAACCACTGACCCCTGCAGTTCATATAGACCCAAGGGAAGTTACAGAATGATCGCCATCAGAAGTGGTCCACATACCTACAACAATTCCATTTGAATATCAAGTATAAGAAGGGCAGCACCAATAATGTTGTAGATTGCCTCAATTGACCACCGATCATGGCGTTAACCACCATGCTCAACTCTTGTGGGCACGAGACTTCTAATTGGCCACTTCTCTACAAAAGCGACCCAGAATTCAGCCACACACACCAGACACTCTTGGAGGGTCAGCATGTTCCAGATTTTCACCTCCAGGATGCCCTGTTTTGCCACCTGGATCACCTTTGTGTTCCTTTAAGTGAACGTGCCAAGATGATTTGGGAAGCACACTACAGTCGGGCTGTTGGGGATTTTGAGGTCGAGAAAACGGTGGCAGTACTGCAGAAGTATTTCTATTGGCCGAATCTTCAACAGGATGTCGGGAAGTACATCAAATCATGCACCGGCTGCACCATTGCCAAACCGACCATCAAGAAGCAAGGCCTCTATACCCCGTTGCCTACCCCTAGTCGACCTTGGGAATCCATCTCCAAGGATTACATGTCACGCCTTCCTTCCACTAAGCATGGAAATAACTGTGTTTTTGTGGTCGTCAACAGGTTCTAGAAGATGGCCATTATGGTGGCCTGCAAGAAGAATATCACAGCAGTAGCCACTGCTAAACTCGTCTTTGAATGAGTGTGGGTACACTTTGGCATCCCACAGTCTATCATCTCAGATCGGGATAGAAGGTTCCTCAGTACATTTTGGTCCAGTCTCTGGTCGATGTTGGACACCAAACTCACTAAGTCCACAACCTTCCATCCTCAAACTGATGGCCAAAAAAAGGTTGTCAATAGGATGATCATAGACATTCTACGCATGTATAACTCAAAGCATCCGCACATATGGGACGAGAGCCTCCCCTATGTTTAGCACAGCTACAACTATGCTCTCCACAGCTCGACTCGTCGCAACCCTTTTTAGGTGGGCTTGGGATTCTAGCCACTATGTCCCATTGATGTGTCCATACCATTTGCAGCTATTCACGCAGATTTAGCTCATGTCCAGTCCGAAACGGATAAGGCAAACAGCTTCATTGATCACATCCAACATATTCGCCAGCAGGTCCATGACATTCTAGAGAAATAAAATGCCAAGTACAAGCAACGACATGATCAACATTGAGTGACACACAAGTTTCAGGTGAGTGACAAAGTCTGGTTGCATTTGCAAAAGGAATGCCTTACTGGAGCCTATCGAAAACTCAGACCACTCCGATATGGTCCTTACACCATTACCAAGGTTGTGGGAGACAATGCATTTGAGCTTAGCATTCCCCCATTCCTTGGCCTGCAACCAGTGTCAATTTGGACCGTCTTCGGCCATATTTTCCACCATTGCTAGACACATATGACATCGCAGAACAACTCACACCCACAGAGTTAAATCCATATTACATGGAACAAGCTGCAACTGATCGGATCATGGACACACAGATCAAGCACACTCGCCAGCAAAATATCCAACTGTATTGAGTTGTCAAAGCAGGCCAACTCCTTCATGAGGGCAAGTGGCTTACCAGGGACCAAGTTCAGCAGAAGTTCCCTCATCTCATGGAGGAACTCAACGCAATGGGGACCATTGCTTCCTAAGGGGGGAGGAATGATCTAGGTGGATATTGGTGGCCACCCACTAATTCCACTTGCACCCCCACCATTGCTTCTTTAATTTTTTCAGTTTCTTTAATTATAGCACATTTTACTATTTTTAGCAGTTTTTCGGGTCCTAAACTTCCGGAGTCATTTTGAGTCCCTAAACGACGTTTTTTTGGAAATCTACCTAATTGTCTTTTCCATCGTAGTCCTCGGAGATATCTTTCTAATGGGCTATCATGCACATCAAACAGAGATAATATGACCAAGTTGCGACCCCGGGAAGTTGGTTGTCCAACTCACCCCAACGGGGCGCATAAACTCTTGTTGTTACATCTCCTCGGGTTAGGGTTTTGGTTTTTTAGGGTTTGCTCTTATTGTTCAATAATAAAAAGGCCCTTGAGCCTCATTGTAAGGTAGTTCAGAGGCATGTATCCGCCACATCTCTCCTCTGAGATAAGATACCATTGCCCTATCTGGTTTATTTCCATTCCTGTTTGTAAGCATATTTCAATATCTTACCATCAATGAAATGAAGTATTATTTCCGTTGCATCTTTGTGTTTATGGTTATCTCTGTAATTTTTTGTGTTCCTATTTAAATCCGGATCAACAGTTTAAACTAATGAATAACTCATGGAATTTTCATGGGGATTGGCTTCTAATAACCAACACTTTATGTGGGTTGTTGGGCAAGATATAGTTCATGGTGAATCTGCCATATTGGCTGAAGAGTTCATTGAGTAAACAAAAGATAGAGGTTTGTTGGTTGGATGGGTGCCTCAGAAAAAGGTATTGTTGCACCCATCTGTCGAGAGGACATATTGTAGCCCCAAAGGTTTACTGGTAGTTATGTGTCACGTGGTCTATTGGATTCATCTAGGTTAACAAATAAATTACATATGATTATTTTATATATTCAACTTTTATATTTTATTAAAATATTACACTTCTTTTATAACTATTTATAAATATATAAATTTATATCATTTAAGTGAATATGGTATAAATAAAAAATTAACATATGAAAATTCAGAAGATAAAGATCAACAAATTGAAATGAACAGTATTATTAGAAAAAGGTAGTGTTATATGCAAATTAGGAGTGACTCCTAACATGCTCCCAAAAGCTATCTAAGTGTCTCTCTCTTTGTCAAGTTTAATATTCAAAGACAACATTTATTAGTGCAAGCAATCCATAATTTTTTCTTTTCTTTTAAACGATTAGGTTTTAGCCTTTAGGGTTTTATTGTTTTTTATTACTAATCTATTTGAATTTCCTGGATTCCATAACAAACTTACAAAAAATTTTGATGAATTTCGTGAAATTATTCATGTTGGTGTTTGGGTTGTTCCGACTAAGTTGGAGATTTTTGAACCTCATCTAAAAAATCATGCAACAATGAAATTAAACCAACTTTTAATTTAATCAATTTTGTTGGCCAAACTAGTTGACTTATATGGTGATGTAAGGAGAATTAAGGTATAGTTCTTGGTCTTGGTTTGAAGATATCATGGTTGAATGAACCATGTACATGAAAGACATCGGTTGCAACAACAAAGTATCATGAATTCCTCTTCTTTTATATGGATGCCAAAATTTTGATTAGATCATAACTAGTTTTTTCTTTTTCTTTTTTTGAAGATTAGGAAAAATAACATTTAAGGGAAGTATTAGAGTTATAACTCCTACTTGTCTTCAATGTGATGTTGTATATGTAAAGGAGTCTCTTTGTAGTCTTTAGGAGATTATTGAATCTACTTAAGATGCTTTTTATATAAAGAGTATCTTTATAGTCTTTACTAGATTATCGAATCTACTTAGATTGAGAGATATACTCCATTAACTAACAAGGACTCCTTATTGAAAAGATTATTTCTTTGTCTTAAAAATGCATTAATCATATATTTAACTTATATTATTATTTAATTAATAAAATTGTGTTTATGAAATATTAATTTGTTATAATATATCCATTCTTACACAACAATCCATATAATTTATCTATCTTAAAAATGCATTTATATATTTATCTTAAAATATTATTTAGTTAATAAAAATGGGTTTATGAAATAGTAAATTTTTTTGTATAGTATATTAATTCTCATTTACTCTTTTTTTTTTATTTCATACAGGATAGGTGGGGCTAAAAAGTGGTTGTGATCATCTACATTGTTGTCCTCTAAACTATACACCCAAGGCACAACGTTAATAAGGATAAGCGAGAACTCATACAAAGTATACAGCTCAAAAGCAACACTCAGAGTAAGGATCAGAGTAACAGCGACTACAAAGCGTACACCTTGAAGTATGAGCTGTCACTCTAAGCGTTACTTAAGGCGTCAACATCATTGATGGCACCTCTGACCCCACGGTTTTGTATCCAATTGAAAATAAAACGCGTAAAGGGTCGGTCAGCGTTTTCTGATAACCTTATTATATTGGTTTCCGTATCTTCACGCCTGTCACCTGGAGACCTCAGCAATAATATGTAATTATTCCTTTCAATTCCCTATAACTAAGGGAGGTATAGCGGCTGAATTCGGCAATAATATTTTATTTTTCCTTTCAATTCCCACGGAGGGATCGGGGCTGAATTTGGCAAGAATAGGAGGAAGAAAGAAGATGGGTTTCAGATCACTGAATGATACCATTGATTTTTTTAATTGCTTAAATAATGGAAAAGTCTTAGTTTCATGGATGAGTTTGATGTTCCATAGATAAGGGATGTTGTTATCAAGATTGTGTAGATGAGTTTGAAGTTGTATTAATAAGATATGTTGTTATTAAAATTGTGTGTATGATTGATGACGATTTTTCTTATTATATCTGCTGCACTTAAGGTATAACACATTCAGTTTTGTTTTTGACTGGGTAATAGTTTGCTTTGATTAAAAATTTAATATTAGGAATTTATTTTTTGTTATTTTTTATTCTGTTTAAATTTATTTATTTGTAAAATGATTGGTTGAGGTATTATTATGGGTTGTTTAGTTATTTTTTTTGTTTTTTGTTTTATTTCTTTTTTATTTAACTTTTTGATCTTTTCTTTTTCTATTTTCATTATTTATATTTTGGTCAATTATAATTTTTCCACAATATTTTCAATTTAAAATAACTTATTATTATATTAAAAACATATTTTAATAAATTTAATTATAAACAATATATATATATATTAATAAAAATAAAACACACACATAGATATATATGTTAATATTAATCATATTTCTTAATTTTTGGTGGTGACAATCAACAATACAATATCTTACTAGTTTTATTTTTGTGGTGAAATCTTTGTTTTTATTATTTTTTTGTTTAATTAAGTTATATTTGAGCTAAGCCACAAGTACTAGCTATTATGTAACCCTTGTTTTATAAATATATTTGATGTCAATGTTAATAAAAAACTTATTTGTTTTTGTGTTTAGTTGGAATAGGTACATGGAATGGCCAGATTCATAATATTTGCTAAACTAATATGGATTACAGATTTTGCGAATATAGTGAAATAATATGGTCAAGAATAGATTGTCAATTTTGAGAATATCCTCGAATAATATTGTCAAAAAACAAATATGCTTTCGAATCAGATTCTAGGTATTTCCAAAATCTCTCATCTACATAAAAGACCTCATTTGCATAAAATACACTTGCTGATTCAAAATGGGTAAATAAATTTTGATGTGATTATCACTGAAAAACATGTCTCAAAAACTTAATCTAAATTACAAAAACCTTAATTCAAATATTAAAAATTTATTTATACATCATTGTATATATGGTTTAGTTACGTTAAAATTCCAAATGTAACAAATCTTATCCGTACAATTATATCTCACCATCAATTCTTTTATTGTCTTGATTTTTCTTCCAAATTGCTAAATTAAAACACGACCGGTTTCTGCGAGAAGAATTGCTGAAGGGAACTGGAAAGCAGCGACGCGAAAACAAAAACACAGTTGAGTGATCAGAACGCAGCTCCTGAATATAATAATCTCCCGTGACTGCATGCAAGCTTATAAAAATATAAATATATGGGCGGCTCCCGAATATAATAATCACGCGTGACTGCGTGCAATTTAAAGAAGGGTGGCGTTTTTAAATCCTTCCATCTCAGTTGGCATCAGTTGACCCCTCAGCGTGCACCCAATTTCCAACCATTCATCATCATCGAAAATCCAAAAATAATACATCAAGAAACTTTCAAAGTTAATATGATAATATGAATGAAATAATAAATCGGTGTGAATTGTTTTTGCTAGGTATATCACTTGACCCAATTTCCATCCATTCGTCATCGAAAATACCAAAATAATACATCTAAGAAACTTTCTAAATTAATATCATAATATGAATGAAATAATAAATAGGTGTGAATTGTTTTTTCTGCGTTAATTTTTTTATTTTTATTTTTTATATAAGGGAACAAGTTAATCTTAAAATCAAGAGGAATTATTTGATACGCATTTGAAGTGTGAACAATTATATTTTAATGTATTTACAGGCCTGCAACTCTATAAATAGCTCCACATCTCAAAGTTCCTTCCAGAGTTCAGATCCCTCTTCGCATCCCTGCGTTCCTTCCAGAGTTCAGATCCCTCTCACTGCCTTCACCATGGAAGCATCGGAATCAGTTCCCCTCCATGCCCTATTATTTCCAATTCCCTTGCAGGGCCACATAAAGCCTTTCATGAACTTGGCCAATGTTTTGTCCGCCCGGGGGTTCTATATCACTTTTGTGATTACCGAATTTGTCCAAAGGCGTCTTTCTGAATCTGGGGCAGTTATAAACCGTGAAGGTTTCATGAATACGAAAATAAAATTCGAAGCTGTGCCAGACGGGCTGCCGCCCCAACACGGGTGTAGTCAAAATCAAAATCTTACGGAGCTCTTCGATTCCATGGAAATTCATGCTCATATTCATTTAGGGAAGTTGATGGAGAAACTCCGACATCTTCCCAACGTTCCTCCAGTAACCTTTATTGTGTCGGATGGACTTTTATCAAAGACGCAGATTATTGCAGACGAATATGATGTTCCCAGAGTTGCTTTCTGGCCGACCAGTGCGTTCGGTTTCACGGCCTATTCTTCTGTCCCTCTGCTCATTGACAAAGGACATCTTCCTCTCAAAGGTACGCAACAAATATTAACATCTTAGTTGATTGTTGTAGTAATTATAAGTTGTCTTTTTTCCTGTTAATTGCACCCACACATAAGCGATCAGGTGCATCCCGCAACCAACCAAGGGGTAGTGATCCATCTTGTTTAAGTCTTGCAGTCTTGTGAATATAATACATGAGTTAATGGTGGAACATGAATACATTGACTGTTACAGAATTCAAGAATAGCTGGAAATTCACTGTTTCTTACCGTGTCAATGTTTGTTCATTGACGGTTTCAGAATTCAAGAATAGGTTCCAATCGCATCACAAGTGGGAATGATTTTTGTGAGTTACAATTCCTTTTGTTCCACCGCCCTCCAGTTTTCACATTGCCACCCGATTACAAATTCTACTAGTAAGAACTTGGTCCACAATTTTTTCTTCAGCTTTGGTTCCCTAGCAGACATGCCAAACCCAAATATTTGATTTGTAATAATATATGGAAATGGAGGGTTTAGGTTCTCAACCATCAGTTGGGAGTGAACAAACTCAACCGTAGAGGGGCTCACTTCAGTTTCAAGAAAGGACGTAACACTCATTAAACTAAACAGAGAGACAGTCGCCCCTTCAAACAAGGCATCAACACATGTTCAGATAGAGGAATCAAATGTACAAGAAGTAACCAGAAGTACCTTAAAAGGTATTCTTCCATGTTTTCCGAAATAATTTTTTTGATAAATTGTTTAAGCTTTTGTAGAATGTCGAAAGGGATTCAGGTTAATGAAGCCCAAAAAAATTGGAAATCTTCCGTAACTGATTTACACAACATCAATCTTCATGCCCTTGAGCGTAATTTATTCCACCAAATTCATACTCTCTTTTTCATATTTTCCAAAAGCCATCTCTAGTCCGATTTGAGATATTTTAGAAGTTTTAATGTAAAACGTGGATATTTTAATGCAGATCTCAGTTGATTAATATTTTTGGAGAAAATTTCCCCCACAGGCTTTCACCCTTTCTGGGATCCTGCAAGCAATGATGGAAAATTTTGCATGGTTTATCTTCATTCCTATAGCATTAGTGAATAACCAAAACATGTATTTTAGAGACTCAAGGTGAGATATGTTCCCTTCAAAGAAAACCAAAGTATTCTCTACAAATAATAAAGGTAAGAGTTTGAAAGATTGACATATTTCAATCCCTTTGAAATCTACAAAAAAAATAAAGGTGAGAGTTGGAAACATTGACATATTTCAATCCCCTTGAAATCTCCTCGTGATTTTGAATCCATGATTTCTTTTCTTAGTCCTTTTGCAACGAGGAAGAAAGGGGTTGAAAGTGGATAACCTTACCTAAAGCTTCTTTTTATTTGGAAGAATGGAGAGGTTCCTGCATTAATTAGCAAGCTAAAAGAGGTTTTGTTGATGTAGTTCATCACCCAGGTTATAAAGAAGTCACATAACCCTAAATGAGTTAAGAGGATTTTTAGGTAGATATAATTTATCTCATCAAAATATTTTGAGAGATCAAATTTATAGAAAATCTCTCTTTGTTTCTTAGTTTCTATAAAAAGAAGGCTTTCTTGGGAAAGGCTAATGAAATAATGAATATCATGATTTTACCATAATAGAATTTTATTTAGAGAAATGTGATTAGACAAGATATCTTTGAGGTATAGGGAAATGAGCACTAAAATAATACTATAGATAGAGTTAGACAAGGAAATCATATGAAAGATGTAAAAGAATGTAGGTGAGTATGAGTTTGGGATAAAGAGGAATTAAAGGGGGAAATAACTTGTCATGAAGTCCTTTATTATTCCATTACATAGATAAGGTCATCTACTATAAATTTGTAACATTCTAGGTGTAACTCAATATGGCGTCCATTTGACATGGGGTTTTTCCTCTTTGGAAACTATGTAAAACTATAGCTCTTCTTTTGTGACCTTAGCCATTGAGGATATGTTCCATTCGTAGTTTATAAATTTGGGGAAAAGGTTGATCACATTTAGTACTTCCTGTATGGTGTCTCTCTGAGGAGTAGAAAAATGTCCCTAAAATAATTGCATCCTTCTTTCGATATCTTTGAAGGAGATTGCAAAGGAGCCAATCTGGCTTTTTGATCTCCCAAATAGTGTAAATAGATATCCTTTGCTTTGAAATATTGTGAAATTACATGGTGTTGTCATCCTCTACATGTAGCCAAATGGCTATACTCTTCAGCCTTCATTAGTTTTCCTTTTCTTGGAGCAATTTCTCTTTAATCCTCCAAACCCTTTATCTCTTCCTTTTGGCCCATTGCGGTCCTCTCTTAGATATTTTTCTCATGTATTTTTCAATTTAGCCTCAGTTTTAGCTAGGTGTTTATTGTGTGCTTCTTCTTCTTTTTTTCCCTTTCCCACTTAATCATCAATTAGTTTTATAGTTATAGGATTTGGCGGGGTTTTATTGTTGGGAGGGGGTGATTGGGACTCAAGGTAAAAGGGGATCTAGTTGGATTTCAGTGATTCAATAAAAGCTGGGTTTTCAAGACAAGAAGGATTATGTTTGAATAGAATTATATGGATTTAAGACCTCTGTGGTTTATTTCTTTTGACTTAGTTACCGGAGAATCCACAGTAAGAACCATTTTCTGCCAACGTTTCAAATTCCAACCGGGATCCATCATCAGGACCATTTGAATGCTTGATAGAAGAAGAGCTAATTTGAGAGATTAAATATTAATGAGGAGAGTAAATTAAGATGAATGTCGGCTCTTTTTTTTTTTTTTTGAGATGTCGGCTATTTTATTTATTTATTTATTTCATTTTATTTAGTTATTTATTTATTTATTTATTTTTTTTAGCTAATTAATTGATTAATATAAATTATTATTATGTTGATCATTATAAGGTTTTCAGGAAGTCAACCCATATAGAAAACTACCTCCACGCTGATTCCCACCATCACCCAAGCCAGAAATTTGGTGTTCTAAACACTCTTGCTATCAAGGCCCTTCGAATTTGTGACGTTGAACATCTGAATGAAGAAAAGAAGCATTTAGTCTCAACCTTTAAGAGTTTAGGCTACAAAGAAAATGAGATTAAAAGAGCAATAAAGAAAGCCGAGAAAAGGATGTTATCTCATGAACCTAAGGCCCGTGATCAGCCTCAGTGTGGTAGGGTTTTTCTACCTTATATTCATGGAGTTACAGATAAGATTGCTAAAATCCTAAGGAAGAAAAACATAAGCACACAATTCTCAGCACCTAGAACTATTAGGCAAGGTATGAGATCTGTCAAGGATAGTATTGATAAACATCAACTTAAAGGAGTCTATAAAATAGATTGCTCATGTGGGAAAAGCTACATTGGTGAAACAGGTCGCTCCTTGCAGACTAGACTCAAAGAACATGGAGCTGATATTAAGAATGAAAGGTCTCGTACTTCGGCCCTGGCAGAACACTCCTCAAAAACTAAGCACCATGTCTGCTTGGAAAGCGCCTCAATTATCGCTAGGGAAGAACAACATCATAGGCGAAAGATCAGAGAAGCTCTTGAAATTATCAAGCACCCACATAATCTCAACAGAGACAATGGTATGGAGATTAGTGGAAGTTGGCTTCCCCTAATCAGAGAAATTAAGGTCACACAATAGTAATTATAAATAGTGATTATTAAATATTAATTAAATTAAAAAAAAAAATTCACTATTTTAATTATCAATATTAATTATTATGTCTTGATATTAATTATCAATCATTAACACTAATTATTTATTTATTATTAATTTTTAACTACGATTTTTAATATTATAATATCAATTTTAATATAATAATAATTATTATTAATATCAATACAATTTAATTAATTTTAATATTAATACATTACAATAATAATACACTAATAATACTATTCATAAAATAGCAAAATATATTAATAATAATTCTATTTTATAACATCATAATAAAAATTGTACTAACATATATTAGATATAATAAATATTAAATATTAATACAATATTCGAGGAGTAATATTATTAATACTAATTATTATTATTATTTATTATATTAATAATAATTATTATTATTAATAATAATTATTATTAATAATAATATTATTTACAATTTATTATATTATATTAAATTAAAGGTAACTAATTATTAAAATATATTAATAATAATTCTAATTTATAATAATAATAATAAAAATTGTACTAACCTACATTATATAATAAATATTAAATATTAATATAATATACTAGGATTATTATTATTAGTAATATTAATCATGATCATTATTAATATTATTAATACTAATTATTATTATTATTTATTATATTAATTATTATTATTATTATTATTAATTTTTACAATTAATATTAATAATAATTATTATATTAAAATAAAAAAATAACTAATTTTTTTTCCGAAGAAAAAAAACGAACTTTTTTATAAGAAATAAAAAAGTTACAATCAGATGAGTGAACATTCAGCATAAGAGTGCAAGAAAGGAGCAAAAGACTCCTCAGTAAAAAACCGCGCAAGCATAAAGACTAGCTTGTGTTTCACCTATAACCAGCCGGACAGCCAAAAACAAAAGTATAACCAAGTCTGTCTCAGAGAGAAAATACTGGGTCTCCTTTCAAAAAGGAAAACAACCCACAGTTTATGCAAAATAAACTAAGTCTCTATACGCTCTTGGCCAGAAAAGAGTGAAAATAGAAAGGTAAAAACTGTGTTTTTTCATATGCTTCCAGAATCAGATACATAAGTCCACTGAAAACTAGAGCATATAAAGATGTAAGAACAAAAAGCATTAAGTGTAGGGGGGGAGATCCGACACACGGATCTGGTCCTGGGTCTGTTCTGTTATTTTCCAAATGCCCACAGCTTGCTGCAAACCTTCTTTAGAAAACTTGTCAGCCTCTTCATTCTTGTCCCTGTAAATATGTTCAATGGAAAATACATTAAAATAGTGCTTTAAATTTTGGATTTCTTCAAACAGCGGCAACAACATATAATTCTGGCATCTATATTTTCCATTGACCCAATTAACAACATTCAAAGAGTCACCGAAAATCTGAACTGTGAGGATATTTCTGTGGATGAGAAAAAAAAAAAAAAAAGGGGTAACTAATTATTAAAAATATTATAATTGATTAATTAAAATTAATATGAATTTTAATAATGATCAACATAATAATCATTTATATTAATTAATTAATTAGCTAAAAAAATAATAATAAATAAATAAAATACCCGACATCTCAAAAAAATAAAAATAAAAACAGTTGACATTCATCTTAATTTTCTCTCCTCATTAATATTTAATCTCTCAAATTAGCTCTTCTTCTATCAAGCATTCAAATGGTCCTGATGATGGATCCCGGTTGGGATTTGAAACGTTGGCAGAAAATGGTTCTTACTATGGATTCTCCGGTAACTAAGTCAGTAGAATTATATGCTTAGAGGGGAAGAGATCTAAATTTAAGAGAATGAGATAGCAATCAAAATCCCACCAACCATGGATCTTTGACAAAACCTGGTGCTAGAGTTATGGAGGGCCTTTAAATGATGACATGATCCAACATTTTGGCAATTCAATAAGATTTTTTTCCTATTGTTTTACCATGTGGGTGAAATCTTGGTTGAAAGAATGTCACAAAATCCCATTTTCTCAATCAAATAGATAAACAAGTTCATATACGAGTCAATTATTGCAGAGTTTCCCCAGACATCAACAACTCATAATGTCAAATTTAGGTCCCCTTCCATGATAACAATTCCATAGTCCGTATAAGGGAGTGTAGGAATGTTTGACCAATAAACTCATGATTTGTAAAGGGACCAAACACATTTATGGAAAGGAAGGATTTTTTCCATTTCTCTAGAGAGCTTTATCATGGAAAGTCATGATTTGAAGGATTAAGTCAAAACTAAACGAAACCATCTATTATCTCATCTAGAGACATTAACCCCAAATCTCCCAATTACATCCAAAGCAAGAAAAAACCAATACTAGAGAATTTATTAGAGAGATGAAATGACCTTATTCCTTCAACCATCTACTCCTATAAGAGTAGGATGTGAGGGAATGGAGTTCCATTAGTCATTTCATAGCCAATGTTTATGAGGGGTTGGTTAGTCCCTTGTAATTGAAGGAGAGGAACTTCATTTAGGAACTTTTGTAGTGATAGATTCCCTAAGATCCCAAATATTGGATTTCTATTTTTTAGCATTGATTTCTAAGTGAGCCCTGCTTTGAGCAATAGATAGGATTTCATTTCCTCCTCTAGCTCAGGATTTGTGAGTTACTGCTACGTAAAGAAAACCTAGTGTATTCAAAATTTCCATGAATATTTCCTCAAACTAAAATATTAGGGGAAGCCATGGAAGTTGAACCTAGATGGGCATCAATTTATTTATTTATTTATTTTATTTTTTTCGATTTTACATCAAAATCTATTGTCCGGGGTTTTAAATAGAGTACCCAATATCTCTCAAACCATTTTTAATTGAAGCACCTTTGTGCATCCTTTTTTGTCTTCGTGAGATACCCCATCCAACTCGTATCTAATATCAAGCGTTTTGGGGCATATCCAAAAGATGATTTTTTTTTTCTTTTGCTCTATCCACCTATAGAAAAACCATGGACACGCTTTTGCTAGCAAAATGCCAACTCTTTTTCCATATTGAGAATCTCAATCTATTGCACGTCCTTATGTAGAACTAGGGAAGGATCCACATTCTTTCTTTTGACACACTTCCTCTTTTGTCGTCGTGGATCATCAACAAGTGGAGGTGAGAGAATCAAGAACCTAGGGTTTTTACCATCTCTGCTTTCAATGTCTGTTGTGAGAATGATGCACAAGAAACTAGAAGATGGGCTAGAAGACTATTCTCTATGTAGCTATCAAGATACTAAGTTAGTAGAATATAGTGGGGAGTGACGAGAAGGAAGAGTCACTGGCTGATAAGTTAAGTCTAGGAAAGGGGGAGGGGTAGTTTTGTCACTTGTCGGAGGGATTGATGTATTTGGAGTTGAGTCGATCATTATTCTAGGATGTGGGGTGGAAGTGCAAAAAAATACCTCCTACTCCTCCCTTTATCCTTCACTTGGAGAGCCTACTGATGATTTCCTTTTTGAAAAACTAGTGGTATTCAAGTGCACGCCAAGGTCCATCGAGTGCTGCAAGGTTAGGGGTGGAGATCTCTAAATGATTTGGCCTCTATGGGGGTCTTCAGAAAAATCTACCTTGTCTGCATGCATTTTGTATGAATAGGGGGAATGGCAATATGGGGAGTGCACTGAAATGAGGGGAGGGCCTAAGGCCCTTCAAGACTTCAACCTGAATTATCTCATTTTGGAGAGCGAAAACTTAAACCCCACACTGCATTGACAAGTTCCAATTATTGATAACTATATTTACTAGCACAATCATATAATTTACTAAATATAATTGATATATCACAGTTTCCCCCTTTTATATAATAATTGGTATATTAAAACTTATATCAATTATATTTAATAATATAATTATGTTGATTAATAAATTAATATTAACCCCAAAAATTATTAAATATATGATAAACTTGAGTAACATATATTAAATCAACTGTTAATAGTTATATACAAAATCTATCATTTAAATAAAAATAACCATATACGATATAAAATAAAAATTTAAAATTTATTATAATAATAACAATATTTTGGAATATATATATATATGACATTCTTTTTCCTTCCCTATATATATAGATTATTTAGATTTAATCGTTAGATTCCAGCGTCAAATTATTATAATAAAAATCGTTATATCACATGGGTAAGAATTGAAATGATAAAAAAATATAAGTCATTCGCAACGGCAGCATGTCATATGTAAATTACATTCAATTTACATAGAAGTTTGACTTTCGAATATTATATTTACTTCACATACAAGTTGTTTAGAAACTGAAAATATACGCACTACACAACCTGCTCACGTTTACTTTATTCAGAATGTAATTGTCTCAATTATCTCCATATCCCAGGCAGCTAAAATCCTTCGATTTATTTTCCTGTACACAAACGTATTTTTAAACATTCTATGGATTTTCTTTTGTATTATTATAAAATAGTTTTCATGTCTCACAGATGAAAGCTGCGTTACCGAGGAATATCTTGATGAAGTGAGAATCACTTGCATCCCGGGAATGCCTCCGCTGCGGCTGAGGGGCCTTCCAAACTTCCTCTTAGTCACAGACATTTCGGATCCGGGTGTTCAATATAGTATGATTCAAGGCCAGGGTACATTATCAGCAGCCGCAGTAATAGTTAACACATTCGAAGAACTGGAAGGCCCAGTCTTAGAGGCACTCAGACTTAACTTCCGTGTATATCCCATCGGTCCTCTACTACTCTCTCAGTCATTCCATTGTAAAGATAAGCATGGATCCTCGGACGAATTGAGTATGTGGAAAGAAGAAAATAGCTGTCTCACAGGGTTGGATTCTCGGAAGCCATGCTCTGTCATGTACGTTTGTTTGGGAAGCATTACAGTTTTGTCTAATCAACAACTCCTGGAATTTGCATGGGGATTGGCTTCCAGCAACCAACACTTTCTGTGGGTTGTCCGACAAGATATAGTTCATGGCGAGTCTGCCATATTGCCCAAGGAATTCATTGAAGAAACAAGGGATAGAGGTTTGTTGGTTGGGTGGGTACCTCAGATAAAGGTACTGTCCCACACTTCTGTGGGAGGGTTTCTGACTCACAGCGGGTGGAACTCCACGTTGGAAAGCATAAGCGCCGGAGTGCCAATGATATGCTGGCCCTTCTATGCCGAGCAACGTACAAATGCGAAATTTGTTTGTGAGGAGTGGAGCATAGGACTGCACTTGAAACAGACCGCGAAAAGGGAAGAAGTGGCAGCGCTGGTGAGGAATTTGATAGAAGGAGAGGAAGGAGTCAAAATGAGGAGAAGAATTGGAAAAATGAAGGAAAGTGCGAAGCGAGCGGTCGAGGAAGGAGGATCTTCTAACAACAACTTAGACAAGTTACTCCACCAAATTATTCCTCAAAAGAATACATCTCAGGGCAATCAGATGGTCGAAGCAGACCTTTAAAGAACTCATCTGCAGCTACAACTTGTAATTGTTTCAGCACCACCTGACGTAGATTTTTACTTATTCGATGAGGCAGCATCGTGATCTTCCACCCTCGTTTCAAGCTCGAACGCAGACGAGCTAAAATAAGGATACTTCGGTTCCATGTATGACTTTAAGTGGCCCTGAAATCAATACTTGTGGACTTATTCCTCGGTAAACTGTTTGGCTTTGTGGTTAAACGGCTGCTACGGTTTATATATATATATATATATTTCGTTTATCATGGTATACACTTTTTTAACTTTTCCTTGTTTTTTAATAACTATGTTAAATCTACAATACATAATATAGAGGGTAGTTAACATACATGGCAAACAGCTATCTAATAGCTAGACGGGAAGATCATTTACAAAACGATAACAATTTTTATTATATTTTAATGTATTAATTATCTATAAATCATAATAAAATTGAGCAAATGTTTTTATTATATATAAATTAATTTTCTGTAATATATTTGATTAAATTTTAATGTATAAATTATCTATAAATCATAATAAAATTAAATTGAGTAAATGTTTTTATTATACAAAAATTATTTTTCTATTTTATATTCAAGATATCACTCCTCAAAATCAACAAATTTGTATGAATTTAGTTTAATTATAAATTTATGGTTTATATATATGTGTGTTTTTATAATTGAAACTGTGTTTTTTAATATATAAATGGATTCAATTTTTTAAACTCAATTTAAATTTACAATTTCAACAAATCTTTGCTAGTTTTCCTACAAAATTAACAAAAAAATATACTTAACAAAATGCTAAAATGTAGAATAGTAAAACTATTTAATCTTTTTTAATATAACATATTTTTTAAAATTATTTTATATGATATATACATAACTTTTTGTTTACCCATATATATATATATATAATTAATTGAATATATAAATAGATTCAATTCTTTAAACTCAATTTAAATTTATAATTCCAATAAATCTTTGCTAATTTTTATACAAAATTAATAAAAAAATATACTTAACAAAATGCTAAAATGTAAAATAGTAAAACTACTTAATTTGTTTTAAAATAACATATTATTTTTTAAAATTATTTTATATGATATATACGTAATTCTTTGTTTAACCATATATATATAAAATTAATATTGAAATATTTCACTTCACAAGAAGCAATCAGTGGTAAAAGGTAGAAGCAAACCTTAGCAGACCTCTACGGAACAGCGCAAGTCGAGAGGGCCTATTTAATCTTTAATGTTACATATCGTTCTGCAATTTCTATATATTCAGGTTGTTGAGCTCATCTACAGCTACAATTTCTAATGTTTCAGCTCCACTTCACGTAGAGTTTTACCTCACGACTGGTGCAGCATCGTGATCTGCCAGCCTCGTTTCAAGCTCACACATAGACAAGCTAAAATAAGGATACTTCGGTTCCATGTGTGACCCCAAAAGAATACTAATGAACTTATTCCTTGGCAAACTGTGTGGCATTGTGGTTAAACGGATGCTACGGTTTATATATACATATATACTTTTTAAGCTTTTCGTTGTTTTTTGTTTTTAATAATTAGGTTAAATCTGCAATACATAATATCGATAGTAGTTAAAATACATGGCAACATTATGTAATACCTGGATAGGAAGATCATTTATAAAACGATAATAATTTTTATTATGTTTTAATGTATAATAAAATGATAATAAGATTAGCAATTGTCCCAAAAGGTGCAAAGAGAGGCCGATAAAATTGTTAAATTGGAAAAAAATTCTCTTTCTCATTTCCTCAGTAAACAATTTCGAAAAAATTTCCTTTTTTATCTCTATCAAAGTATTTCAAAATCTTATCTTAGCATACCATTAAATGTTCATGTCAAAATACACAATGATGAAGTCATCTTTAGACAAATTTGTATAAAATCTGCCAGAAGAAAGAACAAAATAATGTTTTATATTCATTGCTAAGAGAATTCAGATGTCAAAATTAAGCCTTGTGTTCCTTACCAATACTCAATAAATTTTTCTAGTGACTCACTTCCATAGAAGAAGTTTACAACAAGAGTTAAGATGAATTCTCTTGTTTTACCTGATGTAAAACAAGTGTGATTGAGCCAATATTTAACCAGTAATCCACGTGTTGTAGTTCTTAAAGAAAAGTGAAATTTCTAAATTTGAAATTTCTAAATGCTGTCAGCTTTTATGTTTTAAGCCATCAAGCTTGACTAACTTTATTTTTGAATGACTTTTAAGGGGATTGTACAATGAACCTCCTAAGCATCCAAATGGTTTCTCTATTATCAAAGAAATTTAAAGACATTTTATAGTTCTCCAAGACAACCAGGTATAGATACTATTTGCCAATTCTAGCCTCTTTCAAGTGCAGATTTTTGTTATTAACGACATAATATTGCAAGAGATTCAAAGTGATTTCTGGCACTTTTATGCAGAGAAATTAGGGTTGATCTCTAAAGTTGTTTAAGCATGGAAATTGAGGCAAAAATTTTCTATCATTCTCCGACAGAATCGAAGTCCTATTGTTGTGTAACTTTGTTTTTAGATTTTTCTCTATCAAGACTGAATAAGAAAAACACTCTAGCATTCAACACTATTGTTGTGTTCTTGCTATGTACTTGTTTCAGTTTTCCATTCAGTTATCTTTTCTTCTGTGTATTATTTCTCTTCTGTGTGTATGCCTAAAATCCCTAAAATCCCTAAAGCGAGTTCAATTCTGAATGAGGTTCAAAGAATGGTTGGAGGAGTGGCAATATTGGAGGAAAACCCACTCTGCTACAAGAGGGATCCTTTCCTTGTTTCCCGTAGCAACAAATTCTGTCCAGATTCATTAAACTCATGTTACAAGTGATGACGATAAAAACAGAGAGTGATCCTCTACTTCTATCAGTGCACTGTCTTGTTCATTTGTTGGCCCTTATGCACACTCTCTTGTTCATTTGTTGGCCCTTATGCACAGGAGGAGAAAAGAGGGGATACCATTCATCTATGTCTTAAGCTAAGGTACCATTTTAGCGAAGATACCTTTTTAATGAACCTTTCGTTTGTTTGTCTTTTTTCCTTTTTCCGGACATGAACTAATCAGATGAATACCTAATATTTTTAAACATTTGAACTCACTTTGGGGAAGGTTCTTAGGGACATCACATTTATATGAGGTTTCAACGATTGCCAACCAGCTGAAACAAATTCTTCTCTATCCAATACATCACAAATAATTAATTTTTTACACTTTTCCCTAATTGTCTTTTTTTTAAATCCCTCAAGCTGCTTCTTTTGAGGCTAGGTTTTTCTTTAGGTTTCCTTGGCTGTTTCTATTTATTCGAAAGGTTAGCACGCTGGATCTTATTTTTTCTACATTAATTAGATCTAAATCTGTAAATATGTCAGAGGTTACCACAAATACATTCTCAGTGCATTGTTGTATGGACTTTGAGAATCCTTGAACCAACATGTCTCTGGAGTATACAACTTGTTGCACCAGAAATAGGGTGATTTCTGTAAATAAAATAAAATACTCTGTATTTGTATTCTCACGTTTGAAAAAAACATTGCTGACATACTTTCCTTACTTATGCCCAGGGGTCCTTTGTATCCATCCTTCTTTTTGCAAAGGAAGCATCTTATAAGCTAGATGACTCTATTATAAACACTTTTGTAGGGGTAATGACATGCTTAGCATATATCTATGCCAATTAACTACTTTCACCTTGCCTGCTATGTACAAGTTCTTGAAGCCCTTTAATTCCTTTACAACCCTGTTTAAACCTATTTTCATATCTCCTAGGAAATGGATCCAATTCAAAACCCCTTTTATTAGAGCATCTTTTGTTCTTGCATCCTTATCAAAGACAATATCTGAAGAATCAAAATGCATTGAAATGGTGCTGGACTGGTTGGGCTTTGGCCAAAAATTTACCCAAAGAATCAACATGTTTTTCAATAAGTCCCATTTAGAATTGTTGTAAATCACAGTATCCTCCAACCATTTGGTCTGCAACAACTTCTCCATAGGAATGATTGTCTCTAGCAATATTTTCTAGTGATAAGAAGGATATCCATGCGATCAACATATTGCATAAAATATTTTGCATATACACTTCTGCATTTATGTAAAACTAGTTGTTCTCATTCCACAGTCAATTTTCAGTTTTCTAGCTAACTATGTGTTGTTTAACAGTTTATATTAAATGGTGATTCTTGCATGTTAAGTCAAGTGTTTGGTCATATTTTTTCTTTCCTACTGATCTTTTTACGTGCCTGTATTTTTTAGATGGACAACTTCCTCTTCACATCTGATTCTGTCAATGAGGGACACCCGGACAAGATTTGTGATCAGGTTTCTGAAGCCATCTTGGATTCTTGCTTGGAGCAAGATCCTGAAATCAAGGTTGCATGTGAGATCTGCACAAAGACAAATATGGTTATGATATTTGGAGAAATCACAACTAATGCTAATATAGACTATGAGAAGATAGTGAGGGGAACACCTGTAGAGGAATTCAATTCATGTCAGTGGATGTTAGCTTGCATGCAGATAATTGCAAGGTCCTGGTGAACATTGAACAAAAAGGCCTCGACATTGCATAGGGTGTCCATGGCCATCTTACTAAGAATCCTAAAGAGATTTGTGCAGGAGATAAGGACCACATGTTTGGGGAGCACAATTGACTGAAGTAAGAAATAATGGAACCTACCCTTGGTTGAGACCAGATGGAAAGACCCAAGTTTTTGTTGAGTATAAAAATGAGGGAGGGGCAATGGTCCTGTTAAGAGTTCACACTGTTCACATATGTTGACACCTAATCCTTGTGATTGGGTGTATTTATTTAAATAAATAAATCAGAAATATGAACAGTCATCGGGAGATGAACTGAACAGTCTCTCCCTCATGTATATAATGAAGACCTACCTTGTGGAATAAGATACGAATCAGTTTTTGCTTTGTGGAGTTACTGCATGGCCTGACATGGTATCAAAGCCAAGTTCCCAAAGTAGTTGTAACTCCCTTCTACCTACTACTCTATGTCCTCTGGCCCTCTATAGTCTGCCTACTGAGCTCTCTGTCCACTGTGTACTATGCTCTCTGTCCTCTTTGTCCTCTCTGTCTACTGCACAGTCTATCTACTCTTCTTCCTGCCTAAATTCAGAAAACGTTGAGATAGGGACGACTTCAGCACTGGAATATTGCCTGAAGAAGTTTTAGTGGAATATTGTCATGCTGCGTTAGACAGTTGATTTGTGCGTTGGTCCTGTTTTTTAAGAAACACAGGTATTCTAAATTTGTACGCTGCTCCTGTTTTGTAAGAAACGTTGGTCTGAAGTTTATTTTGGCATATAACCATGCATTGAATTGTTACCCTACTCAGAATTTACTATCTGTTGGAATAACATCAACCTTCAGAACCTTATCAAAATTTTCAGATGCTTGCCAAGCTCGCAGGACTGATGAGTTGAGATCAACAGTGCGTTGATATGCAGTTTGAGTGTGATTGTATTGGTTCCAGCAGCATGCCATCCATTACCTCAACTCTTCATCTTGTATATATACCACGCAACCTCATTTGTAATAGCACTCAGCCTTACCGTTGCAGCAAGCCTCGGAACTTCATCCTGTATATATACTCTTGGAATCAGAGCTAATGACAAAGAACACTTAGGTGGCGTGAGATCAGCAGGCTTCTTCAACAACTAGCTGGATATCTTTAGCCGGGGAGCGGGGTTAATGTAAGGAATTACTTTCTGTCTTGTCATCAAACAAAACTAGCGGTTCTCATTTGCTTTGCCCATTCTCACCATCAACTCGTCCATCCACTACCTTCGCTCGCTCACAATACGCATTTGTGTCGCCCCCATTTCATAGTTTTTGTCATTTTCACATAATTTTTTTGTGACATTCATTTGTAAATCATAGAATGACTGCTGAGATTACCACCGATGTCGCAAAGGATGTAGCAAAAGATATCGCATACAATGTTGTGCTTTATGTAGATTTATGTATTTGACATATAAATGAATAGGGTGAGTATGAGTTTTTGTGTATGCGTTATTTCCTCTATTCATATGATCCGTTCCTTCATGGGTTGTCATCTTATTCCATTGATAAGCCTTTCTTGGTGCTCACTTTTCCAAATTCAATTATATTCTATCCAGATGAATGTGAATTGACATTTGAGTTTGTTGTCCAGTCACATCAGAAGTATATTTTTTTAAGAGTAAAAATTTTGCAGCAGAAATTTTTTTTGCTACAGTATGCATTCAATCATATCCATGGTGGGAATAGTTCTCACTGGCAAGGAGAACTATCCTGAATGGTCCCGGATGATAAAACACACCCTCATTTTCAATGAGTTGTGGAAAGGAGTGTGTGTCGGAGACGGAGACAATGAACTAGTACAGCCTACCTCAGACAAAGAGCTCGTCATTTAGGAAAACAAGAACAACAAAGCTTATGCATTAATCATAGCATTTTTAAATGAAGAGGTGAGTCAGCATTTTTTCATATTCAACTGCCTTTGAAGCCTTACAAAAGCTGAAAGAACTCTATGACTCACATTCTACACTTGAAGTTGTTCAACTCATGATTAAACTCTTCACTCTTGAATCGCAAAATAATGATCCTCTTGCTCTTGCATCTGAGGTAAAGTCTATAATGCATGATATCAAATCCACTAAGGTTGAATTGGATATTCCTCTTATCGCTTTTCTCAAGGCACTTTATCCTACTTACTCCAATTATCTTGAGTCATTGCAAGAAAATGGAAATCTGAAAGATATAACCTTTGACTCTCTTGTGAAAAAGTTTGCTAAAAGAGAGAAAGCTTTTGGAAAGAAGACAACCCCTGAATCTTTTGAAGCGGTTGGGTGCCTTGCTCATAAAGAAAAACATGTTGCTCAAGATTCTACAAGAGGAAGAGGTGGACGAAGAGGAAGAGGAAGACATTTCAGAGGCAGGGGGGGCAGACATTCTCAAGGAGGAAAGGAAGATTTGCACTGCATACGTTGCAAAAGAAATGGATCTCATGATGCCTCTACATGCAAGCTACCATGGGACAAAATTAAGCAGAAAAGAAACCAACAGAAAGGTAAAACTGATGATACAAACAAAGGTAAAGCACCTTAATCTGCTCACTATGTTGTGGCACATTGTAACATTGGAGTAAATGAAGATTTATTTAATGCTTCACTTGCTTCTTGGAAAAATGATTGGTTTATTGATTTAGGAGCAACCTACCACATGACTCATAGAAAATATTTTTTTGAAGATTTCAGTGACAAAGTTGATGGAGTAGTATAGTTTGCAGATCAATCAAAAAAACAAGCCATCAGGGCTTGGCACAATTAGGCTTAAACTGCATGGTCTTCCAGACTTTCTTCTGGATCATGTTCTATATCTCCCACAGCTCAATAGAAACTTGCTGTCCTTGGTCCACATCCGCCAGCAAGGTCACTCCATTCATATGTTTGATGGCAAGCTTGAGATAAGAAAAGCATCTGACCACTCACTTGTCATGAGGGGAATAGGAGAAGAAAGGCTTATCACGCTGCAAGGAACCTCTGCTCATGCACAACATTTCTCATACAATTCTCATCATGAAGAAGGTACACTTCCATCAATTTTATTATGGCATGCTATATTTGGACATTTGAACTATGACAGTCTCCGCTTGTTGAAGAAAAATGGTGTTGCTAGTTTGCCTACAATTCCTAGGAAACTTAAGCAATGTGATGCGTGCATTCTAGGAAAGCATAGCAAACAGTCTTTTCATGATTCACATTCAAGAGCACAAAGGAAACTTGAACTCATTCATTCAGATTTATGTGGTCCAATGCCTGTTCCTTCTGCAAATGGAAATAAATATATCATTACATTTATTGATGACTACACCAGAATGTGTTGGGTTTATTTATTGAAGAACAAATCTGATGCTTTTCAAACGTTCAAGAATTTTCATAAATGGATTGAAAATGATGCACAATCTCATATTGGGTCTATTCGCACTGATAATGGAAAAGAATACACATCAAATGAATTTGAAAACTATCTTCACGAACATGGGATCAAACATCAAACAATTGTGCCTTATAATCCCCAACAGAATGGTGTCACTGAAAGAATGAATAGGACAATCTTAAATATGGTACGATCCATGCTCTTCTTCAAAAATGTAAAGATAATTTTTTGGGCTGATGCTGTTCTATGTGCTGCATATATAAAGAATAGATGTCCATCTAATGCTATAAGAAACAACACTCCATGTGAAATGTGGTATGGACATGTTCCTTCAGTAAATCATCTCAGGGTCTTTAGTTCCACCTGTTATGCCTTGATACCAAAGGTACATAGAAACAAACTTGGTGATAGAAGTCGTAAGTGTATCTTTCTGGGGTATTCAAACACCTCCAAAGCATATCGTCTCTATGATGAAGTAAATAAAAAGTTTGTTGTATCTAGAGATGTAATTTTTCTTGAATCATCCAAAACTGACAATGTTGTTGAGCGGCAACTTGATCGCTTGGATAGATTCACAAAAGAAAAATCATTTCAAGAATTTGATAATCAGATTCCACATCTTGAAGGGGGGATTCCTATACTAGATCAACATGTGGAATCCTCTTCTAAAGAACACTCTCCCCCGCATGAAACTCCAACAATGGATGATGCTTTAAGTGATGCAATTGATAGAATTGGGAGACTTAATCTTGATTTAGTCCCAACTCAATCGACGGAGCAGCCTGGACCATCTAAAAAAGGTCCCCCAAAATGGGTGACAAAGACACTTGAAAGTGTTCATCCTGATGAAGTTGGAAAGACAAGAACCAGAAATTCAAACCGGCAAAATGGAGGTGATGTAGATGACTCTAATTCACCTGTTGATATGGATGTTTCTTATGATTGTGAATTGAACTTGTTTACAGATTTTGAACCAACTTCCTTCAAAGAAGTTGCTTCTCATGATGAATGGAAAGAAGCGATGCAAAAGGAGTATGATGCCCTCATAAAGAACGACACTTGGAAGCTAGTTGATCCCCATTAGGAACCAAACCAATTGGCTGCAAGTGGGTCTACAAGAACAAGTATAAAGCTGATGGCTCACTTGACAAGCACAAAGCTAGGCTTGTGGCAAAAGGTTTTGCACAAAATGAACGGGTTGACTATGAGGATACTTTTTCCCCCACAGCAAAATGGGCTACCATCCAGACACTCTTTTCACTAGGAGCTCAGAATGGTTGGAAAGTCCATCAAATGGATGTAAAAACTACTTTCTTGAATGGAGATCTAAAAGAGAATGTTTTTATGTACCAGCCTGAAGGATTTGCTGTGAAAGGACATGAACATAAAGTATGCAAACTTGTGAATTCCTTGTATGGCCTCAAACAAGCACCACGAGCCTGGTATGAAAAATTAACTGAGCATCTTCTGAAACTCAATTTCAAACATTATGATCTTGATGATGCAACTTTATTTGTCAAGAAAGTTGGCAAAACAGTTGTATATCTTGTGGTATATGTAGACGATCTTTTGATGACAGGGAATAATGAAAGCTACATTGCATCCATAAAGAAGGAATTGGGGAAAAGTTTTGAAATGACTGATTTGGGTTATGTTCATTACTATCTTGGCATTGAAGGAACCCAACATCCAAAGTCCATATTTCTTTCTCAAAAGAAATACATTGGAGATCTATTGAACAGGTTTGGCATGACACAGTGCAATCCTCTTACTGCTCCAATGGAACAAAACTTAAAGCTCATATCTATTGAAGGAAAAGAATTTGAGGATGCAACAAAGTATAGACAGCTTGTAGGAAGTCTCAACTACCTAACTACTACCAAACCAGACATTTCGTTTGCTGTTGGAATCCTCTCCAGGTTTATGCAAAATCCTTGTGAGGGACATTGGTCTACTGCAAAAAGAGTTCTAAGGTACTTAAAGGGACAAGACTTTGGAATCAAGTATACACAGGTGGACGACTTCAGCTTGATTGGATACTCTGATTCAGACTTCAATGGATACAAAGAAACTGGGGTATCTACTTTAGGATATGCTATGAGTCTTGGATCAGGAGCTGTCTCCTAGAGATCATGCAAACAATCAGTTCCAGCAGATTCCACAACAGAAGCAGAATACGTGGCAGCAACTGAAGCAACAAAAGAAATTGTGTGGCTCAGGAAAATTCTTGAAGATTTGCAGGTAAAACAAGTACAATCAACTCCACTCATGATTGACAATACCTCTGCAATAAAGTTGGCCAAGAACCCAAAGTTCCATGATTGAATGAAGCACATCAATACTAAATATCATCTGATTCGACATCATGTTGAGGCCAAAACAATCCATCTCCGTCATTGTTCCACAAATGAGCAAATTGCAGACATCTTCACCAAAGCGCTTGGAAGAGAAAATCTTGAACGATTCAGAATGATGCTTGGACTCACCAACATCCCTTCAGATTAAGGGGGGGAATGTTGACACCTAATCCTTGTGATTGGGTGAATTTATGTAAATAAATAAATTAGAAATAAGAACTGTCATCAGGAGATGAACTGAACAGTCTCTCCCTCATGTATATAATGAAGACCTACCTTGTGGAATAAGATAAGAATCAGTTATTGCTTTGTGGAGTTACTACCTGGACTAACAA
This sequence comes from Pinus tabuliformis, assembly GCA_031772625.1. Taxonomy (NCBI): domain Eukaryota; kingdom Viridiplantae; phylum Streptophyta; class Pinopsida; order Pinales; family Pinaceae; genus Pinus; species Pinus tabuliformis. Next base: position 1,611,573,152 of record CM062817.1, on the reverse strand, counting down.
CATCTCTACTCAACATGATGGAACTGTTATCAATGATCAGATTGTAGTTGATCTCAAGGAGCATGTCATTAAGCCGGTTGTTCTTTCCCAATATCTAGATGAAAATACAATATTCCATTTCAACCCATCTAGGTGTTTTGTAATTGGAGGACTCCATGGGGATGCTAGACTCACTAGGAGGAAAATTATTATTGATACATATGGTGGTTGGGGTGCTCATGATGGAGGAGCCTTTTCTGGAAGGGGTCCCACCAAGGTGGATTGTAGTGGTGGCTACATTGTTAGACAAGTTTCCAAGAGTGTTGTTGCTACCGGGCTAAAACGCTACTGCCTTGTGCAAGTTTCATATTCCATAGGTGTGCCTGAGTCACTCTCTGTGTTTGTTGACACATATGGTACTGGAAAGATTCTCTATACCGAAATCCTGTAGTTGATCAAGGAAAATTTTGACTTTCACCCTAGCATGATTTCTATCAATCTTGACCTAAAACGGGGAGGCAATATGAGGTTCCAAAAAATAGCTGCATATGGCCATTTGGGTTGGGATGATCCCAATTTCACTTGGGAGACTGTAAAGGTCCTTAAGTGGGAGAAAGCTTGCAACTGTGGAGTAAGAATCTGGTAACCTTGAAACCATTCATGATTTAATGTGCTCATTAGACTCTAATTTAAATGCGCTTAACTTGTTGGACTCTGAACACTAATTTGTAGAATCAGTTGGAAAGAAAACAATTACTCATCGTTGTACTCACGTGACCAACAACATTTTCAATTTCTAGGTGGAGGTCCTAAGCAACAAGAAAATTAGAGTTTCATAAACATTCAATCTTCCATTAAAAATCAACCAGAGAAGTTACATAAACGTTCAATCTTCCATTAAAAATCAACCAGAAGAGGAAAATTTAACAGACATTTAAAATATTGCTTAAATCTAGAAAACCACATGAAATATATACTGAAATTGCAACACATAGTTGGTAACAGTAGCAGAAGATGGGAATCTATCCCCACTCCACAATACATCCCGTAATGGTGATGAAAACACCTAATTTTCCCTCTTAGACGTCATGGAAGATTCGAAGAGCTTGGTCACATGCTTTGGGGATAAATATCACCTTCTTCCTTCATTGATAGCGACATTGCAAACACTCTGCACTTTTGAACAATTAAGAGTAGCTATTTGGGTATTTAAGACCATGGCTACTTAAGAAACAGATAATTGTAATTTGTGATCACTATTCAATTTTGGACATTTACAAAGCAGTTATTTGGGCATTTGAGATCACAACTGCTGCTTAAAGTGTAGGTAGTTGTATTTTGTACAGAATCTAATTAGATACACATCATAAGAAGGATGGTAAACATGAGTTGATTAGGACAGAGGCCTTTATATATCACTAATTGAAACAATCTCAATGCCTCCTCAGCAGGTCCATGCCTTGCATAAGTTGCAATCATGGTAGTCCAAGAACAAACATCTCATTCAGGAATTTGTTTGAAAACTTTGCAAGTGTCATCTAGTATATTCCATCTCAACCCTTTCTTAGAATTCTATTTAATAAATTAATTGTTTCCCATCATTGTGAAATACTTTAAATAGAATTCCCATGAGTATAAATGGTAAGAAAATTTTATCAATAAAGAAATGAAAAGGCATAGTAAAATGTGTACATTATTTTTTTGTTTTTCTTTTAATATAGTTCCTGGAAATTTCAAAAGGACAGAAACAACACTTAAAATCTTCCATCAATGAAATATATCTAGCACATCTTGGTTCTTCACACCATACATATCAACTATTGGAATTCAATCTTTTACACATAGTGCTCACAATCCATTTGGCTACAAGAACAATACCCTGGCAGAGGTAACAACCATGCTAAGTCCTACATGTACCTTGGAACATATAACTTCCATGCCTAGTCCTTATCCATTTTTAGCAAAGTTCATAGGTCCAAAACAGGAGGGCATTGTTTCTTTAAAAATAATTATTTTAAAGGTGGAAGCCCACTTCTCCCTTTATTTTCTAGGACTATTGAAAGCACAAGCATAGATTAAACTTCCTTAGCTACAACATGAATTTAAAGTCAAAGAAATACTTACAAAGATGGGCATGGTGTTTGAGACCTTGCATAGGTAGACATGAGGGGTCTTCTTGTTTCTTTTCATATTCCTACTTTTCCCCATGTCATTCCTGTTCTTAGTCTACAACTTCTATAACAATAATGCTTACCTGAACTTGACATTTTGGTCCGTCCGAAGATCAGCCCAATTCTGACGTTTGTAGAAATGAATACTTTTCTTGCAGCCCAATTCATCATTTACATAAATTTGTGAGTTCGATAAGACGATATCAAGGCCTATAGGGATGCCATAAGGTATAGACAACAAGAACTATGCTTCATTTCCAAATATTCTTGACTTCCACATTAGAATTCAAGTAAGGAAATGGACTAAGTAGTGTTCTAGTTTATCAAATTTCAAAAATGGATGTTTCCCCAACTAGATTATAAGTCACTAATGCTCATTCTTCTCCACAAATGGATTCTTCGACCAAGGGCCCAAATCTTTTACAGGGTAATTTAGGTGGCCTATAACATTTGTTCCCTACAAATAATTCAAGGGTAGAAATGAATTCATTATATCTTTACATTCCCTTGAGGTAAATGCTAATCTCTCTTTCTATCTCGACCTTCAATGTGTGAGATGTTGTTTATCAAAATTATCACTTTATTGCGTACCCATTCTACTCTTATTTTAATAGATGGGCTCCCTGAAATCTATGCAACCTCTTGCAAACACTCAGTTTTATGATAGAAGTATTCATATATATGATAACAAAAGTAGAAGTCGATCAAATTTAAGTAGATCCAATCTTGGTTCAAGAAGTTAAAACACTGCAAGCCAAGAGAATAATGATATAGATGTATCTCTCAATTTGCTTGCAGATGCTATCTAGCTATTGGTAGATGACGAATTTCACAAGTATAGGCATATAGATTTAGGAAAGATGTTTTTAATCCTTGTTTTCCCCATCACTGTGCTCAGACATATTGATTTGACAAACCTAGTTTGCAAAAACATCAATATTTAGTTGAGGATCATGGTTTGGATTCTGCAAGAGATATGGCATTCAATAAGGTTAGACAATCTGGGGTTGGCCAACATAGTTTCAACGACATTTCAAAAGTATCTAATATGGAGTAGGGAGCCATGCCAATGACTTGATCCAAGTGAGAAAGGTTACAAGCTTTAACCACCAAATTTTCAGACTCTATACTGTAGCCACAAAAGAAGGTTTTGGAGGAAGTGCCCACTTGTCAGTTCTCTTGAATTTCAGAGGTAATGTGGCTCGTGAATACTGTGTATTTTCCTCACTTCCATTTTCTGGAGATTTAGAAGAAACTGTTCAAGCTCTCGGGCATCTATTACATTCTACGAGTTACAGTTCCTAGTTTCTCACATCCTCATTCAGCCATAAACCTACTCTTCTATGAGAGCTAAAAGCTTCTCACCAACTATAACACATTTCCTGAGTTTCCTTCACCCCTCCAATCAAACTCCCCCCTACAAATAGACGGGCTACACACACCAAAATAAAAATTAAATTCCAACTTCCATGTGATTAACACCCAAATTCTTATTCAAGAAAATAGTAGAGAAATCTAAAATTTAGATATAGCATATCTGCCTAAGCTGTGGGTGCCTTTGACACTCTTAGTTTGATTGAAATATATTTTCGTTCATATCTTTTATCTACAAGACAAAAGGTCATGGAGGACTTACCCATAACAACAGCCGGAGCAGCAAATTGCACAGGCTTTTTTGGCAAACCAACTATGACCAACTTCCCATTCACCTTTAACAAATTAAGGAGGGGCTCCACAGCATGATTAGCAGAGACTGTGTCAATAATATAGTCTACAAACTTGTCTGCAGCCTGCATCTGTTTCTCATCTTTGCTGATGACAAAGTGATCTGCTCCTAAAATTTCTCTCGCTTCCTTTTGCTTGCTAGGCGATGTACTTATCACCGTAACTTGCAACCCAAAAGCTTTGCCAAATTTGAAAGCCATGTGTCCCAAACCACCAAGCCCCACCACGCCCACGCTCTTTCCAGGCTCCGTCATCTGGAAATATTTCATGGGGCTGTACACCGTTATTCCCGCACATAGCAATGGTGCAGCGACATCCAAGGGAAGATTCTCTGGTACCTTCACCACAAAGCTACTTACAACCCACAAACCACCCAAATTATTAAAACCCTATTTAACCAATATAAAGAAAAAATATTAATGCCATTTGTCTCTGGTTTTATATAAAAGAGACAAACCACCCATCTCGGCAAGGCCTGCCGGAACTTGGCGCAATTAAATTTTCCGAGGTTTTGAGTCAATTGGGAGATTCTCGAAACTCGTTGATCCCATTCCAAACATGAACAAGATTATATGGACAGAAAAGGAAGCCTTTTATGGCGAGTTTAGCCCATATGCCCTAAAACAAAAATGGTTGCATGAGTTGGGATAATGATTAATTACCTCTGGTTACAAACCATCAAGTATGAGTAACCTCCAAAAGTGACAGAACCATCAACATCGGTGCTACCATACGTCCAAATGACCTTCTCACAATATTGTTCTTGGCCTTTGCTACAAGAATCGCAATGATGGCAACTTCCAACCATACAGGCCACGCCCACACAATCTCCAGCAGAAAAATTCTTCACTTCTGAACCAACTTCAACTACTATACCTACTATTTCATGGCTACAAAAATAGAATTGCGAGTAAATTAAAATTGAGCATGAACTTCTAGGCATATACTCTTTCTGTCTTGCTATTTGATGTGAAGCAGTGTTGAAGATCATGAAGACATTACCCAGGAACCATTGGGTATTGGGAAGCTTTCCATTCATTACCAATTTGATGTAGATCAGTGTGACAGATTCCGCAGTATACGATCTTGAAAGTAACATCATGCGGCCCAGTTTCCCTTTCAAGGCAATTTAAATGTAAGTTTTTTGCAAATGGGTATCAATAGAAGCAAACAATTTAAATGTAAGTTTTCTGCAAATGGGTATCAATAAAAGCAGTTATGAGAGTAAAGCGAGGAGAAACCTGCGAGTGAAATTGAAGGGTGAGAGAATTCCTGACTCGTCTCTAGCAGCCCATCCTTGAACATTAGACTGACCTACTTCCTTAACCATCTTCTCTTCTTCACAACACTCATAAATAAATTTGATTCACTTAGAAGAAGCAGCTAAGCAGATGAATATAAAGAACAGATTTGAGGAGACAACAGGTGTTGGGATGGGTATTTAAAAGGTCAAGTATGGCAGGATATAGCAGGATGACCACTGAATAACCGAGAGCTAAATTCATCGTTAGGCAGCAAGGCAGGTCGTGCACAGTAGAAACCGGAAACATTATTGCAGCAGGTCGTGGAAGAGCCCGGAAACATTATTGCAGCAGGTCGTGGAAGAGCAGTGGAAGAGCAGAAAGTGGAAAGCAGGAGGAGGAATAGTCCAAGAACATATGCCAGATGTCAATTAAACCAGATGCCAGTTGGACGCCAAATGTCAATCAGAGAATCAAAAGGTAGACGACTAAACTCATTCAAAGGAAGGCCTATCAGCCTAACTACATGGTTTTTTTATTATATATAAACTATCTTTTTATTTTTTTATTTATGTTATCAATTATTCAAAACCAACCAATATATATAAATTTATCTTAACCATACAAATTATAAAGGATGAGAGTGATGATATTTTTAAAGTACAAACTTTTTTTAGAATGAAAAACTTGGAAAAAAAATTATAGCTCAAAAATTTTGGTCCTCCTTACAACTTTATAGAGATTTAAATATATATATATATATATATATATATATATATATATGAAACTGAGCTTAAAATATGTTAGTTCTTATAGATACTTAAATAATTTATTTAAATGTTTTGGAGTATTCTTTTAAAATATAAGAGACACATTTTGTGCACAAAAGGTGAAAAATAAGTTCTTTTTAGTTATTTTATTTCTAAATATTTAATTTGAGATTGAAAGTGATAGTTAAATATTTTTATCACATCTCTTGCACACCATACATATTTATTCATTTTTATTTTTTATTAAAATAAATATTACTCTTTTCTATATATATATATATATATATTAAACAGACATGTGCCAACTCAATGTTGAATGAATATAAAAAATTACATATAACACTCCTAATAAACTGTTGAAAGTATCTCAGCACAATATTGACTTAATTTAAGTCAAATAGTATGCTTATTTACAACTACCAATTTAGTATAACTTCTGTTATCACTTAGAACTAAAATTGATACATGTAACTTTTTATCCTAGCCCGATGACAAAGGTCAGTGCTAGTTTAATTTTGTTTTAATTTTTTCCCTTAGAATCTGGAGTTTTGAAGAGTTTTTGAGTCAAGTTATTCTCAGTTCTCATTGGTTCCCCTCCATCTACCATTGTTCTATAGCCACCTGTTATCTTATGTCAGTCACCGTGCCTTTTTGCAATTTCGCAGCGCATCATGATTAGGCAGTTTCGCAGCGCATCATTAAAATTTAAAACTAACAGCGCTGCGAAATCATGGATTCGTACATTTCGCAGTGAGTCTTTCCCAAAATATCAAGTCTGTTAGGTGAGTCATAGGCCGTGTCTTCTCATGTCAGCTCATGTACCTCTCTTATCACATTTTACCACTCATTGCCACTATCACCACCACTAGATCTGTTGATACGCACGAATTATCATTCCCAAGAAAGACAACCGTGCATAAATCTTAATGATGGCCATAAGTCTTGCATGAATGACAAATCTGCAAGATTACATCTTGAAAGATTTTAAACGGAAAAATTTAAAACTCAAGCGAGGCTGATAATCAAGCGAGGCTGAATTCAAATAGAAGCTGAAACACAATTCCAACCGGAGCTGGTAGTTATTGTTTGCGAAGATTTGGAAGAATCAATGGAGAAAAAGGAGCACAGATCTGGCAAATGTCTAAGGACTGAGCCCGAAGGCCTGGATATAACGCTGAGAAATGAAGAGGTGAAGAAGGCATTTAAAAAGGCCGGGTGCTGGAAGTTTTGCAAAAAGTTACAAGGAGGACACGCACAGGTAACTAAAGAATTTGCACTTAACTTCATAGGCTTGAATTCAAAAGTAGCCATGTTAGAATTGCAGGTTTCGCCAGAAGTGATATCTACTGTGACAAAGATCCCACGAGGACAAGAGGAATGGTTTAAAAACTTCAAATTTGACATGAATCCTTGTAAGGAGTTTTTGAAGGATGAATTTGTAAATGAAGATTTAAGTAAGGCAGTGCCCAGGAATTATGTCAAAGAATATTATGCTCACTTACTCACCTGCATACAGAAATATCTGATTTGTGAAGGAAGTTATAACAAGGTTTACTCTTACCATTTTAAACTCCTTTTGCATTTCACCGGGAAGGTCTCCATAGACTTACCTTTTTATCTGTTCCGTAGTTTGAGTAAGATGTGTGATAAGGTACAGCTGAGGAAAGAGGATTGTGAAACCTCTTTGTTTCATCATGGTTTGATCAAACAACTGGTTTTAGATGGACTCCAAAAGATAGACAGAGATTGGAATTCATTCATTTTTATGGCTGGCTTCAAAAGCCAGACTGGCCTCACTCCTCCACCTGCTAGAGATTTTACAATAGCTGAGCTCCAAACAAAAGCAAGAGCTAAAAGAGTTCCAAAGTCACAAGTAAGAAAACAAGTGAAGCCACTCGTCATCCAAGATCAACCTTAGCAATCAACTAAGGAAAAAGCTCATGGTAAAAAGACTGTACCTGAAACAAGCACATCTGAAGTAGTCTCAAGGATAAGAACAAGAAGCCAGATGAATAAGGAAAAAGGTAAAGCTATAGCAGTCGAAGAAAGTCCAGTGTCCAAGGCAAGTTTAAATGACTTATTACAGGCTATTGAATTTGAGCAGTCTCTACCAGTTCAAATCGAGTTAATACAGTCAGAACAAGAAAGCACCAAGAAATCCAAGGCCTCAAAAAGGCTTAAATTTGATGAGCCAGCTGAAGAGTTCGTTTTTAAACCTAGAAGACCTATGACAAGGAGATTCCAGCAAGTACAGGAAGTACTGCCAAGAACAGAGGAAACAGGGGAAGAGACACAGAAAAACGCAGGCAAAACGGTCATTACACCTAAAGAAAATAATATAGCAGCCCTGAAGAGCCAATTAGAATCAGCTAAGTATGAGATTTCCAAATTGAAGAAAGCTGTTAGAAGACATGCAGTCATACACGCAAAGTATTATAAAACTCTATGGGAAGGGAATGCAACTGTAGAAGCCCAGCTGAATTCAGTGGTTGATGGCCATTCACAATTTCACACCTGGACAGTACCAGCAATCAAAGAAGCCAAGTACATCAGAAGGATCAATATGCAACTGAGAGCTGGGAATAAGGCTATGAAGAAACAAATTGAAGATCTGAAGGCACAGCTAAGCCAGCTTAAAGGACCTGCTAAATGAGTTTTCATTTCAAGTAAGATTTTGTTTCAAAATTTTGACAAGTTTGCTTGATCTTATCTTTCTGAAGAAATATAAATTCCTATTCGACCTGTGGAAAGTCTAAAGAAGTTTTTGGAAATCAAGCACTCAGTTAATAAAGGTCTCAAGTTAAAAACAAGCTGTTTTAAATAACTCAGCAGTTTCGTAGCGCGCTACGAAACTGCTGAAAGTGATGATTTCAACGTAAATCAAGCAGTTTTGAAGTTGAAGCGGGAAAATTTTGAAGGGCAGTTGTATACAACGAGAACACCTGAAGATACAACAGCCAATCAGATTAGCACAAATGGAAATAACTAGTTTGAATCAAAAAGTGGCATTTTGTCATGTCATAAGGAAATTAAAGCATGTATCAGACAGCTGGAATACGTTTTCCTTTTTGTCTTCGAAACAGTGAATGACACATCATCAAATGGGGTTTCATAACAGAGGACAACACATCAAAACGTGGCCACCGTCATATTTTGAGGGATAATAATTAAAAACTGACTTATGAAGATTCGAAGATCATAAAGCCGAGAAGCAAGGATAGTCTCCTAATTTTTCTGGACAGTGAAGAAGATACAGCATCCAAGGTCAACATGGAGCATTAAACACCCATCTCAGCCAAACTGAAAGAGAACCAGATGTCATAGAAAGGAATCATCTTAATTAAAGCCATCATGCATATAATATGGAGTTAGAGTCATAGTTGATTTAGATCTCTAAAAAACTCCAGTCAACACTTTGTTGTATTTATTAGTTAGTTAAAGGGTTAATAGGTGTCATTAGAAGTAGTTTTCGAATTCCCCTCATGCTTGAGGAGGAATCTCGATCAGTTAGAATAAGAGCTCTATATATAGCTGAAACAGCAATGTAATCAGGGTTGGAAATTTTATGAAAAGATTGTATTCGGCCTATGTAAAGACTCATTTTCAGTAATACATGCTTGACTTTACTTCTCAGGATTCATGAAGGATTTGTTATGTTCAGAATATGTGATGTTGTCCTTTTCTTAATTCTTACAGTGGTATGGATGTATAATCACTCAGAATTCACTGAATGTGCTCCGACTTCCTGTATGCATTTATAAACTGTGTGGTCCCATATGAGTTTATGTTCTGAATGTTTAAATGCTGAATGCCCTGATTTCCATGTAAGGTTGAGTTCATTGTTATATTGAGGTGCTGTTGACTCCATAAGCCCAATGGATGTTTACTTATCATGTTCAACCATTCATATTTTTCACTTGTTTCATAGAGTTAGCCCTCTAATCTTTATCAAAATCATTAACCTTTGAGAGAGCCCTCTCAGGTTGAGGAGGCTAAGCCTCAGCCAAAAGCAGGTTTGAAATAGTTACCTAGAGTCAACCTGACCAGCAGCCTATCATGGCCTGATTTTGAGATAACAACTTCGATAATAAAACAATATATTTATTTTAAGCTATAACCATTTGAAATATAAAGATGTAGTTACTTATTTGAAGATGAAAGTTGAAGAGTTGAAATCTGATACTTTTGTGAAAAAACAATATAAGTCAAATGGTATACTTATTTACAACTACCAATTTAGTATAACTTCAATAATAAAACGATATATTTATTTTAAGCTATAACCATTTGAAATATAAAGATACAGTTACTTATTTTTGAAGATGAAAGTTGAAGAGTTGAAATCTGAGACTAAAAGCAAGGGAAGCTAAGTGTACAGTAAGATGAAATATTTCAAATAAATAATTTTGAAAAAAATTGGAAATGCCTGTAATTAAATTATTGAACAAGATTTTCTAAATTTGACTAAAATTAGTAATGTTTCATGTTTATATTTATAATTGGACACATATTTATAACGAGAGTTAAAAGTTGTTTTTGTTTTTTTGTTTTTTTTTTTTTTTTTAATTTAAAAATGTAAAAATAATACATTGTTTATAATTTTGTTTATATTAATTTCAAAATATTCGTAAATGGATTTTAGAATGAAAAGGTGTTTGATTTATCGTTTAGGTTTATGATATTAATATTAAGATTTCATATAGTTTTTTGGGGATTATAATTATGGTTAACTATGGTTTAACGTCACATTGTGACAAATATTTCCTCCATATGAAAATTAATGATGGTTAATCATCATCAACCATCATTGAACATCACATTATATGAAAATCAACGATGATCAACTATGGTCAACCATATTTGTTTTAGGGTCTATAATATTTATCTTAGAGTTTATATACCTTAGTCTTACAATATTATCCATTGGGTTAAATATTATTTCTTTGAGTTTTTAGTATTAAACCCTTGCGTTTATTAGTGCCTTGGGTTTATGATATCAATCCCTTGGGTTTATTAGTCTAAGGGTTCATATTCCCAGAGTATAATGTTAATGATAGGGATTATAATAATAATCCTAGGTTTAATATAAATCCATTGGGTTTATAATATAAATTTCTGGGGTTCATAATATTAATAGTCGCTTACATTTATAATAATAATCCCAAGGGTTTATAATATTAATCTTTTGGGTTTTTAATATTAATTCTTTTGTTTTATTACTATTCCCTTGTATTTTTAATATTTATTCTTGGGTTTATTAATTCCTTGGTTTATTGATTTTTTGGGTTTATAATATTAAATCCTTTGGGTTAATTCCTTGGTTTTATTAATTCCTTAGTCTATTCATCATTTGGGTTTATGATATTAATTCTATTGGTTTCTTAATTCATTGGGTTTATAATATTAATCCCATTGGTTTCTTAATTCTTTGGGTTTATAATATTAATCTCACTAGTTTTTTAATTTTGTGGGTTTATAATATTAATAATACCTTGGGTTTATGATTCTTTGAATTTATAATCTTACATTTTTTTATAATGATCTTAGATTTTGTAAAACCCTGGTCAAAATTCAATGTAATAAAAGTTAAAAACAATAGCCACGATTGATGGGACACTCACTCCAAGTTGAATGCTGGGCAATACATCCTAGGGGGTGTTCATTTGATTGTTTATGGCTAAGGAAATTGATAAAGGAAATGACTAAGGCTTTGGAAAGGCAAAATTTTTAACACATTTATTTATGAAAATAATGGAAATTATGAGAAAATGAAGGTGAACACTCATAGGATGCATGTGAGGAGGAAAATGAAGGAAAATAATGGAAAATGAAGAAAATAGAGGCCTCATTCATAAAAAGGCTTCTGAGGATCAGTTGGTAACTTTTTTCAGTTGAGTTTTGGAGCTCTCTCATTATTCTATCACTCTTTCTTTCTCTCTCTCGGACACTTAGAGTTCCTTGAAGCACTTTGGCATTGGAACAAGAAAGGAAAAGAAGGCAAGAGGAAGCAAAGATCAAGCTAGAAAATCCAAGATCAGGTAGCTACAATGAGCTTCATTGCAGATATCAACTTGCATGTGAATTTTCGTTGCTAGATTTGGCATGAGTTGAATTGCATGTGGTTCCTTTCTATCATGGTATGGGTTTTTCCAGTTGTGACTGTATTTTCAGCCTAGCCTTGCCATTTCTTTATAACTTGATTAAATGGGTTCTCTCATTTAGTTTATGTGGTATGACCAGATTGGATTGAAAGTTGTGTGGGGTGGATCTCTGAATTGACAAGCACATGGTCTGGGTGGCCCGTGAACCAGATTGAGTATCACGAAGCCACTGGCCTAATAACCCGTGAACTGGATTGTGGGTTGCGGTAAAGCCATATTGTGTGCTTCGGTGGGCCTATGAATCTTTGTCATTGAATGGCGGGATATACGGTAAAACCAAGAGATTGATTTTCTCTCCATTGGGCCTAATGGTCTTGGGATGGGATGCACAATAAAGCCTGAAGAGTATGTCTCAGTGTAGGGCTTAGTGATCCCTAGATCAGACTGTGGATGCAGGGTAAAGCCTAAGAGACTGGAGACACTCAAATTCCTCATAGTGGGGGTGGAGAAATTTGGTGGAATCCATGTTAATTGGTGTTTTTGGTGTGTACTATGAGTACCACATTCATGCTTGGAATATGGCATGGGAGTGATTGGTTGAAGAAAGACTATGTGGATTTTGGTGTTTGATATGTTTATGGTATTTTTGTTCCTATTATGTTGGTTATATGCATATTTTATGATAGCAGCTATGTAGGGATCTCAACATGTTTTTACTTGTACATGAATGGATAATGTGTCTATGACCTAACAGATGATAGTGCAACAAATGACATGAGGGAACAATGGTCCATAGCGATTCTCAGATAAGTATGAGATACCTACACTTAATTATGTTGTTTACACCTATAGGTTATATGTTGATGTTATGTTTAATGAAATTCTTGTGATGGCTAATAGGGGTCTGGTTATGGTCTTGTTCAACTTATTCCTTTTTCATCATTGTTTCTTTTGTTTCATTGTTTCCTTGTATAAATTATCTATAAATCACAATAAAATTAAATTGAGTAAATGTTTTTATTATATATAAATTATTTTTCTATTTTATATTCAAGATATCACTCCTTAAAATTAACAAATTTGTATGAATTTATTTTAATTATAGATTTATGGTTTATATATATATATATATATATATAATGTTTTATAATTGAAATTGTATTTTTGAATATATAAATGGATTCAATTTTTTAAACTCAATCTAAATTTACAATTCCAACAAGTCTTTGCTAATTTTCATACAAAATTAACAAAAAGTATACTTAACAAAATGATAAAATGTAGAATTGTAAAACTATTTAATTTTTTAAAAAATAACATGTTATTTTTTTAAAATTATTTTATATGATATATACATAATTTTTTGTGTAACCATATATATAATTAATTGAATACATAAATGGTTTCAATTCTTTAAACTCCACTTAAGTTTATAATTCCAATAAATCTTTGCTAATTTTTATACAAAATAAACAAAATAATATATTTAACAAAATGTTAAAATGTAAAATAGTAAAACTACTTTAATTTTTTTTAAATAACATATTATTTTTTAAAATTATCTTATATGATATATACATAATTCCTTGTTTAACCATATATATAATTAATATTGAAATATTTCACTTCACAGCAAAAGGTAGAAGCAAACCTAAGCATACCTCTAAGGAACAGCGCAAGTCGAGAGGGCCTATTTAATCTTTAGTGTTACATATCGTTCTGCAATTTCTATATATTCAGGTTGTTGAGCTCATCTGCAGCCACAATTTCTAATGTTTCAGCTCCACTTCACGTAGAGTTTTACCTCATGACTGATGCAGCATCGTGATCTGCCAGCCTCGTTTCAAGCTCAAACATAGACGAGCTAAAATAAGGATACTTCGGTTCCATGTGTGACCTCAAATGAATACTTACGGACTTATTCCTTGGCAAACTCTGGCATTGTGGTTAAACGGATGCTACGGTTTATATATATATATATATACTCTTTAAGATTTTCGTTGTTTTTTGTTTTTAATAATTAGGTTAAATCTGCAATACATAATACAGATAGTAGTTCACATACATGGCAACATTATGTAACAGCTGGATAGGAAGATCATTTATAAAACGATAATTTTTATTATGTTTTAGTGTATAAAACGATAATAACTTTTATTATGTTTTAATGTATAATAAAATGATAATAAGATTACGTTTTTTTGTGTTATATATAAATTATTTTTTATTTTTTTTTATTTATGAGATCAATTATTCAAAACCAACCAATATATATAGATTTATCTTAACCATAGAAATTATAAAGGATGAGAGTGAAGATATTTTTTAAAATACAAATTTCTTTTAAAATGAAAAACTTGAAAAAAAATTATAGCTCAAAAATTTTGGTCTTCCTTACAACCTTATAGAAATTTATATATATATATATATATATATATATATATATATATATATATGGAACTGACATTAAAATTTGTTAGTTCTTATAGATACTCAAATAATTTATTTAAATGTTTTGGACTATTCTTTTAAAATATAAGAGACACATTTTGTGCACAAAAGGTGAAAAATAAGTTTTTTTTAGGTATTTTATTTCTAAATATTTTATTTAAGATGGAAAGTGATAGTTAAATATTTTTATCACATTTCTTGCACACCATACATATTTATTCATTTTTATTTTTTATTAAAATAAATATTACTTTTTTCTATATATATATATATATATATATATATATATATACTTCGAAGAGACATGTGCCAACTCAATGTTGAATATAGAAAATTACATATAACACTCCTAATAAGCTATTGAATGTATCTCTGCACAATATTTACTTTTATTATAACACTATTTTATTATTTCTATATATATATGTATTTAAAATTAAAAAACTTACGTTTATAATTTTATTGTGACAAAAAATTATAAATCAAATCGTATGCTTATTTACAACTACCAATTTGGTATAACTTCAATAATAAAATGATATATTTATTTTAAGTTATAACCATTCGAACAAAAATTTCCCGTGGAAAAAGTCGTAATTTTCATTAATAAGAGAAAATTACATTTTGTAGATGCTGAGCATATGCAAAGTGTAAGGCATTTCCTGTCCAAAATAAGTTAAAAAAACAGTGATATAATGCTCCACGCACGGAGCTATCTGATCAAAAAG
The DNA here is from genome assembly GCA_031772625.1 of Pinus tabuliformis. Classification (NCBI taxonomy): domain Eukaryota; kingdom Viridiplantae; phylum Streptophyta; class Pinopsida; order Pinales; family Pinaceae; genus Pinus; species Pinus tabuliformis. Next base: position 1,611,557,986 of record CM062817.1, on the reverse strand, counting down.
CAAAAAACATTATGGTCTCTACGCAGAGAGAGTATAGAGCAGCATAGTTCTCTAATAACATGTAGAAGTAAACATAAATATTTACAAATAAACAAAATAAACTTCCTGACTCAAGTTGAGCCTTCAGTTATGCTTCTGGATCTATGAATGGTATATGATAGTGCTGATAGGTAACACCATCCTTCTCCTCATATATCAACCAAGTACCATCATCCTTGTGTGCTACTTCCTTGGATAGGTGATCGGCAGCTGAGTTGCGCTCCCTGTAAATGTGATGGCAAACAAAAGAGTCAAAAGTCAAGATGAGCCTGTGAGTATCATCCAAGATATGCCTCAATGAGTATGCATTGCAATTAGATTTTTTGTTTATCCAGTTGCATACTAATTTTGAATCACCAAAGAGTTGAAGGTTCATGCACTGTTTGTTCAGGGCAAAGTGAATGAGGTATTTGGCAGTTAAGAGCTCAGTGTAGTTATTGGTTCCTCTGCCCAGACCCATTTGTAATTTGAAGGAATGAGTTTCTGATATGTGTAATATGGCTCTCCCCCCACAACCTATCTCCTATGTCGATCCATCGAAATAAACCCATGGCATGGAGGTATTTATGGTTTCCGGCGTGATGTTCCTGTGATGCTGTTGAGTGGTCTCTTATGGAATAGAGTGATAGTCAGCTAAGGTTCTAAACAATATGGAGCGCCACTTTGGAGCCTTCAACTAAAAAATAATATAGTTTCTAGCTATCCAGATAGCCCAACATATGAGTAGTGGTAAATTCCTCTCCTTTCCAGTGGCAACCTTCCACCCGTTGTTCCATTCGTCTTTTATATTATTGTCATGCCACCGACATGAAATGGGAAGCGATGTGAGTAGGCTATTCCATAGCTCTTGGGTGGTAGGACAATCCAGAAAGAGGTGATCATTGTCTTCACTACAGTTCCTGCAGAGGTGGAACCAAAATGGTCCTAAATAAGATCGCTTCATCAAGTTTGCACCAGTCGGGACTTTGTTGTGCTAAATAGACCACATTTGTAGCCTCGTTCTAGGGGGCACTTTTAACTTCCACATAAGGTTCCACCAAGGCTCAATGACTTGGGGCTTATAGGGTTCCATCAATACCAGGTATCCTATCTTGGGTGCATATGAGCCATGTTTAGAAAATGCCCATATAAGTTCATCATCCCCTTCTATGATCCTGATGTGGGCCTTTGTTAATGTAGTTAGGTAGTCACGCCAGACCTGTTGCCAGTGCGGAGGGATATTTAGTAAGGTCCCGTATTTCCAGGCCTGTTGAGTCAAGGTGGAGCGGGCATTGTCAGCAATGTGGCAGATACGTGTGATGCCTTGATCAACAAGACGTATTTTCAATTCCTCAGGTAGCCTATGACCATTACCACATCCAACCCAGGGGTCTTCCTATTGGCATTATGGCACAGGTTTGGTGCTATGACACAGGTGTTGTCCTTGATAGCAACTCACTCAAATGGCAGATCAATGTTCAGGCTCTCAGAATGAAAGAAAGTGAGTTATATGCAGGTTTCCTTTGACGAAGTCATACATACACGCAGTATTACCGATCAAAAGTCGCATATGCGTATGCACGCACTTTCATGCACGGAAAAGCGCGTACATGTGGGAAAGCTTATTTTTAGGTCCATGGTGTTTGGACCTAGGTATTTCATCTGAAGTATTAAACCAAGGTATTGGTCCCTAGTATTGGTTCTCTATGGTTTTGGACCATGGTTTGAGTAAGGCCTAAGACTATAAAAAGGAGGAGATCATTTGGAAAAAATATGGACTCAAGTATTGAATATCTTATGAAGAGCAAGATCTGGAATACTGGTGATTGGTTTATGGTGCATAGCTGAATCTGAATCAAGGAGGAACCTGAGCACAAGAAGATGGATAAGTTCTATTGATGGGTCAAAACTCAAGTCTTGAATAGTAGTATCTTTGTGTGATTTTGATCTGTTATATTTGGCACATGACTTGATCTGATAATCTGGGTATAACTGATGTCTGAATATTTGAAAGAGTGAATTATCTTTTATAGATCTGTATGCAGGTTCAACACATGAGAGGCGCATATACATGTTGGTTCAGTAAATCAAAATATCATATATGATGGTTGGCCTTAATACAGAAGCGTACGCACGCAGCTTTCTGCATATTGAAGTAGCGTACGTCTCTTGAAATATGTTTTAGCTACTTTTGTTTATTGTTGCAGTGTTCTGGGTTCAGAATTGGTGTCTGGTTACTGTTACTATTTTCTGGGTACAACATTTAGAGAAGTGACTATTTGATTCAGTTTGTTTGGTGCAAAGGAGATTGGTTGATGTAGATATACTTGATGTTTGATTGATGTTATTCATGGATCTAGTCTGAAAATTTATGAAACGTGGTCCCTGAAAGAAAAGAGAAGGTTGTAGCCTTCTGTAGGTCAGCACCTACGTACTAGTACCTCAGGTGGTACAAGAGCTAAGGGGGTTGTAGCTCCCTTCCAGGAGAAGCAGGTAGAAGCCTGTGTACTGGTATAAGACTGCACAAGTACAGATCCATTTTAAAAAGAAGTTTCTAATTGAAAGAAGATAGAGACGAATTGTAGTAGGTGGTTTTCACCCACATTGGGTTTCCACCTTATATCATGTGTTCTTGTGTGTGACTATCTGATCTATTTTTACTGTTCCTAGTTACTGTTTATATGGTTTTGACACACAGATTAATGATCAACATTAGAAGAATAAATTAAATTACAAGTCTGCAAGTTATACGCGAATTTCCTTAACTGTAGTTGCGTATATACGTTGTTTTCACTAACTGAACTAGCGTATGCAAATCTAATTGTGAAATGAAAAATAATTGACCTAATAACACTAATTCACCCCCTCTCTCAGTATTATTTCCAACAATTGGTATCAGAGCAGGTCCTTCAGAAGAAGCTTGATCGCTTGAAGGAAGATCTATCATCATGAACAACTACAAGAAAGAAGCATCGATCAGGTGACCAATTTTTTATGGGAGCAACTTCTTCTATTGGAAGGTAAGAATCACAGCCTATCTTCAATTTCTTGGTATAGAAGTCTAGGATATCGTGGAAACAGGATACACATTTCCATCAGCAACTCCTACAGATACGGCGGTTAAGAAGCAGTATGAAACAAATGCAAAGGCTATCAATAATCTATTAGGAAGTCTATCTCAATCAGAATTCATCAAGGTTATGCAGCTCAAAACCACAAACTAAATATGGAACAAGATCATTCTGAGCTATGAAGGAGATGATTAGGTAAAACGAGCAAAACTACAAACTCTCAAAATTCAATATGAAAATCTCATAATGCACAATGATGAAAGTGTGGCTAACTATTTCCTACGTATAGATGAGATTGTTAATTGTATGAAAAACTTCAGTGAAGAAATAAAAGAAGTTGTTTTGGTTGAAAAGGTTCTAAGATCTTTGTCTTCTAAGTTTGAATCAAAAGTTTCTGCCATAGAAGAAAAACAGAATCTGCAGAGCATTACCATGTCACAACTACATGGAATCCTAACCACTTACGAAATGAGAAAAGGGGGACCATTAGACAAGAGAGAAGCCACATTCAAAGCCTCAGGAAAAGTAGATTACAATGACTCAGGACATATGTCAGAAGAAGAGGAAGAATCAAATTTTGTCATGAACCTTCAACGGGGTTTTGGAAGATTCAAAGGTAAGCTACCTTTCAAATGTTTTGCTTGTGGAAGAGTCGGTCACTATGCTGCCAAGTGTCCTCATAAAGATAAGCTTGACGAAGGTAAGGAACTAGTTAGATGGAACAGAAAACAGAATGTAAGTAAGAAGGGCTATTACACACATGAAGAATGCGATGGATTTTCAAATAGTGATGAAGATGAACAAGGTAATGATTATAGACTTTTGATGGCTTTTGAAGATGATGATTTCTTGGATGCTATAGATGAAGAAGGTCTTCATGAAGAAATTTCTAAACTCAAAATTTGTTTAGAAGAAAAGAATATGATTATAGATACTCTGACATTCCAACTTGCTGAAAGGGAAAACTACAATGAAAAGTTAGAATGTGAAATTGTGGGCCTTAGAAAAGACATTGAGAAAACAAAAGCTCTTCATCTTAGATTTTCTAAAGGATCTAAAACTTTAGATGAGATTATCAAAGTGCAACGTTCTCCTCAAATCGAGATTGGTCTTGGGTATACTGAAGAAACATCTCAAGCACAAAAGCCATCTACCTCCAAAAGTTATCTTAAAGTAGCAAGGAGAAGTAAACAGGTTGACAATCGACGGCAAAGGCACAATGAAGATCATCAGGTAAATCAGGGAAAATTTACTTCAAGAATGAACAGAGATCACCAAGTAAATCAAGGGAAATCTACTTCAAGGATGAACAGAAGCTACAACCAACTGCAGGTAAATCATTCTCAATTTGCCTCAAGAACGAATGGCTATTACAATCGCCTAGACGGAAGGTTTGATGATCATAGGAATTTCTTCAATGGCCAATGTTTCTCTTGTCATAACTTTGGACATAAAGTAGCTCAATGTGTTGCCTACAAGACCATCATGACTAGAGAAGCACAAAATCAAAGGAGTGTGACTGGAATCATGAAAAGAACCTACAATAACTTTTATGCTCTTGAAAATGAAATAGAATGTTCTATTTGTAACAACTTTATTCATAAATATTCTGAATGCAGGAGTAGGTTTTGGCAAACAACTCAGAAGGAGCAAGCTTCATTGAGCCCCAAAACATGGAGGAAGAAAGAACCACAACCAGAAAGATGTGGTATAGCCTTATATGTGGAAGGGCGGGAAAACCAGTGGTACATCGACAGTGGATGCTCGAAACATATGACAGGTGATAAAGAAAAACTTCAATCATATAGTGCCTTAGAAAAGGAAAAGAAGGTCTCATTTGGAAATGACACCCCTGCATTCATAAAAGGTAAAGGTTCTGTTCTTTTGAAAGAAAAGGTCAAAGCTGGGAATGTTATGTATGTTGATGGTTTAAAGCATAATCTATTAAGTGCCAGTCAAATGTGCGATCAAGGAAATGAGGTAATATTTCGATCAAATGGATGTATTGTTCGTGGGCTTTATACAGGAGAAACAGTGATCAAAGGCATAAGAACACCAAATAATTTATACATACTGAAGGGAGGACAACAACAATGCTATCTAAGAAATAATGATGAACACTAGCTATGGCACAGAAGATTGGGGCATCTAAGCTTCTCTCAGATAAGGAAAGCATGCAAATATCAGGTGGTTCGTGATCTCCCTGGCATCATAATTCCAGACAATACAATATGCAAATCATGTCAGTTTGGGAAGCAAACCAGAACTAATTTCCCTGAGAAGGAAGGATCAGCTAGTAGGCCATTTGAACTTGTCCATACTAATGTATGTGGTCCATCTAAGAAAATGTCACCTCGAGGAGAAAAATACTTTATATTGTTCATTGACAACTTTTCCAGGATGTTTTGGATAGGAGTTATGAAGCATAAAGACGAAGCTTTCGAAAAGTTCAAAGCATTCAAAGCCTTGGTTGAAAACAAATCGAATCGTAGAATCAAATGCCTCAGGTCTGATAGAGGTGGGGAATTTACCTCGGATGAATTTTTCGATTTTTGTGATGAACATGGAATAAGAAGGGAATTATCTACTGCAAAGAATCCTCAGCAAAATGGAGTAGTGGAAAGGATGAATAGAACGGTTCAACAAATGGCTCGTGCTATGCTTGATGAGTCTGGAACTCCCACAACCTTCTGGGGTGAAGTTGCATTTGCTGCAATTACTATTCTCAACAAGACAAACATCCGAGTAAAAAAGACTCAAACTCCTCAGAATACTTCAAAATACTCCCACAGTAAAACTCCCAGAAGCAAATACTCCCACAGTAAAATACTTCAAAATTTTTGGAAGCAAATGTTACATCAAAAAAACTGATGAAAACCTTGGTAAGTTTGAAAATAAAGCAGATGAAGGCATTCTTCTTGGTTACTCTCCCCACAACAAAGCATATAAGTGTTACAATAAAAGACTTGGAAAAATTGTTGAAAGTATTGATGTAGTGGTTGATGAAGAAGGAAACATTCCTAGGCAAGTAAAATCTGAAGATTTCGAAGATGATGAGGACTATCCTTCAGCCACAAATTAGACTCATGCAAGAAGAAACCCATGAGGCACCAGAAGAATAGATAAGGATAGAAGAAAAGTCTCCATCCAAGTATGTTCAGAAGAATCATCCAGAAACTCAAATTTTGGGGCAGAAAGAGGCAGGTGTACAAACAAGAAGAACTATTTCAGAAGCTTCAAGCTACCTAGCATTGCTCTCCTCCACTGAACCACAAAATGTAAGTGAATCATGCAAAGATGAATTCTGAGTCAAGGCCATGAATGAAGAACTGGAGTAGATTGAAAAGAATAACACTTGGTAGTTGGTTCCTAGACCAAACGATAAAAATGTAATAGGCACAAAACGGATATTCAAAAACAAACTAAATGAAAATGGAGATGTTATTAGAAACAAGGCAAGACTTGTTTGTAAAGGGTATGCTCAACAAGAAGGCATAGACTTTCAAGAAACTTTTGCACCATTTGCTAGACTTGAGTCCATAAGAATGTTCCTTGCTCTTTCAAGCTTTCAGAAGTTCAAAGTATTTCAAATGGACGTGAAGTCTGCTTTTCTAAATGGAGACTTGGATGAAGAAGTGTATATTGAGCAACCAGATGGGTTTATCCTTGGAAATGATCCAAAACTTGTATGTAGACTCAAAAAGGCTCTCTATGGCCTTAAACAGGCTCCAAAGGCTTGTTATTATCGTTTGGATAAGTACCTCCATCAACAAGGTTTTACAAAAGGATCAACAGACAACAATCTATATATAAAAATTGACAATGATAAGTTGCTAATACTTGTTGTACATGTTGATGATATCATCTTTGGCAGCAATGAAGAAGACATGAGTCAAAACTTTGCCTTGGTGATGCAAAAGGAATTTGAAATGTCCATGCTTGGTGAGATCACATATTTTCTTGGTTTACAAGTCCAACAAAACAAAGACGGTATTTTCCTTTCACAAACCAAGTATCTCAGGCAGATGTTGAAGAAATATGGGATGGAGGATTCGAAACCAGTATGTACCCCTATGGTAACAAGATGCAGCCTCAACGCAAATGATGAATCTGTAGCAGTGCATCAACCAACCTATAGATCCATGATTGGTAGTCTGCTCTATCTAACAGGTACCCGATCAGACATTATGCATGCAGTGGGAATAGTTGGAAGGTTTCAGGCAAATCCAAAGGAAACTCATCTTCAGGCAGTTAAGAGAATTTTCAAGTATCTTCAAGGAACTCAAAACTATGGCTTATGGTATCCTAGAGGTACAGATCTCACACTTCATGCATATACAGATGCAGATTGGGCAAGAAGCATGGATGATAGAAAAAGCACTAGTGGTGGTGCATTCTTCATGGGTCCTAGATTAGTATCTTGGTTCAGCAAGAAACAGAGTTCAATTGCATTATCTATAGCTGAAGTAGAATATGTAGCTACTGCATCTTGCTGAACACAACTCCTTTGGATGATACAAACATTGCAAGACATGCAAATCACTTGTACTTCACCTATCTCCATTTTTTGTGATAATACAAGTGCAATCAGTATTTCAAAGAATCCCGTCATGCATTCAATGACCAAGCACATACCTATCAAATATCACTTTCTCTAGGAACAAGTGCTTGAACAAAAGGTTAAATTAGAGTATGTTCCCTCTAAGGAACAAGTTGCTGATATACTCACCAAACCACTGCCCAGGGAAACATTTGAATACCTCAGAAAGAAGCTGGGAGTAGTTGATGCATCATCTTGCTATTGAAACTTGTCTGTTTCAGAGAAAAGTGGGTGTACGCGAGTTTCATGAGGAGGATCTGCATACATACGCCGGTTTATGTGGGTACAGTCGCGTATATGTTGGTTTGAAGACAAACAGTGGGCCAGGCTCAAGATGAAAGGAGTTTGATATGGGTCTGACAGAGACCATCTGGCACAGGTTTAGGGGGAGCATATATATTCTTCTAATAATGCATTGTTGGCATTATCCTATAAGATCTTGGTTCAAGATCTCACTGTTTTGGTTTTAGGGGGAACAGGTGCAGAAGGAAAACATGGTTGCTGGTCTGAATGATGATTGACAGATGGTGCTGATGATAGTTGTTGATAACTATCATAGTCTGGTTGTAGATATTTCATCTCTATGTAATGTATTTCTTTTCTTATCAAGGTCATGTAATGGCCTACTTTGGTTTCCCCACTATGCCTGGGATGGATAATGTAATGTTGTTATTTTATCTTGTGTAACCTTTTGGTGTATCCCCACTTGGTTGGGTGAATGAGTCAATTCCCACTTGGTTGGGAGATGGATGTATATATGTGTGTTTGGTGGTAAGAAGGTCACTTATGATGTATAAAGTTATGTATCTTCTTGTAGAACATATTCTTGCAGACCTTGCCTATAGTTAGGGGGAGCATGAACAACACAGCAGAGCAAAGATTTCAGCATGAGCTCAGGGGGAGCATAACCCTTTGCCCTTGATGTCAAAGGGGGAGAATGAGTTTGGGTGACTTGGGGTTGCCATCAAGTCCAAAGGGGGAGATTGTTGGCATTATGACACAGGTTTGGTGCTATGACACATGTGTTGTCCTTGATGGCAACTCACTCAGATGGCAGATCACTGTTCAGGCTCTCAGAATGAAAGAAAGCGAGGTATACGCAGGTTTCCTTTCACGAAGTCGCGTATACACGTGGTATTTCCGATCAAAAGTCGCGTATGCATATGCATGCACTTTCATGCATGGAAAAGCACGGACATGTGGGAAAGCTTATTTTTATGTCAATGGTATTTGGACCTAGGTATTGCATTCGAAGTATTAAACCCAGGTATTGGGTCCCTAGTATTGGTTCTCTATGGTTTTGGACCATGGTTTGAGTAAGGCCTAAGACTATAAAAAGGAGGAGATTATTTGGAAAAAATATGGACTCAAGTATTGAATATCTTATGAAGCGAAAGATCTAGAATACTGGTGATTGGTTTATGGTGCATAGCTGAATCTGAATCAAGGAGGAACCTGAGCGCAAGAAGACAGATAAGTTCTATTGATGGGTCAAAAATCAAGTCTTGAATAGCAGTATCTTTGTGTGATTTTGATCTGTTATATTTGGCGCATGACTTGATCTAATAATCTGGGTATAACTGATGTCTGAATATTTGAAAGAGTGAATTATCTTTTATAGATCTGTACGTAGGTTCGACACATCAGAGGCGCGTATACATGCTGGTTCAGTAAATCAAAACAACATATACACTGGTTGGCCTTAATACAGAAGCGTATGCACGCAACTTTCTTCATATTGAAGTAGCGTACGTCTCTTGAAATATGTTTTAGCTACTTTTGTTTATTGTTGCAGTGTTCTGGGTTTAGAATTAGTGTCTGGTTACTGTTACTATTTTCTGGGTACAACATTCAGAGAAGTGACTATTTGATTCAGCTTGTTTGGTACAAAGGAGATTGGTTGATGCAGATATACTTGATGTTTGATTGATGTTATTCATGGATCTAGTCTGAAAATTTATGAAACATGGTCCCTGGAAGAAAAGAGAAGGTTGTATCCTTCTGTAGGTCAGCACCTACGTACTAGTACCTCAGCTAGTACAAGAGCTAAGGGGGTTGTAGCTCCCTTCCAGGAGAAGCTGGAGAACGAGAGAAGGTTGTAGCCTTCTACAGGTAGAAGCCTGTGTACTGGTATAAGACTGCACCAGTACAGATCCATTGTAAAAAGAAGTTTCTAATTGAAAGAAGATAGAGATAAATTGCAGCAGGTGGTTTTCACCCACATTGGGTTTCCACCTTATATCATGTGTTCTTGTGTGTGACTGTCTGATCTATTTTTACTGTTCCTGGTTACTATTTATATGGTTCTGACACACAGATTAATGATCAACATCATAAGAATAAATTAAATTACAAGTCTGCAAGTTATACGTGAATTTCCTTAACTGTAGTTGCGTATATACGTTGTTTTCACTAACTGAAGTATCGTATGCAAATCTGACTGTGAAATGAAAAATAATTGACCTAATAATATTGATTCACCCCCCCTCTCAGTATTATTTCCAACACTTCCCTTATGCACACCAGTGTTCCAGTTCGGATTCTCCATGTTAGTCCATTTCTTATAAGACCCATAGCATTTATTACAGCCTTCCAAATGATGGATATGTTTGAAGTGATCCTTTGTGCTTGTCTAATCCAGTCTAGATGATTGGAAGGGGTTATATATTTAGAGACAGCTACCTTCGTCCATAGGCTACGATTATTGAGAAATTTCCATCCTAACTTTTCTGCCAATGCTTTGGAGAAAATATCCAATCTCTTAATCCCCCAGCCTCCCCACCGCTTTGGCAGGGCAAGGGTTTCCCATCTGGCCCTTGCAAGAATTCTCCCAGGCTGTTTCCCCTTCCATAAAAAACGACAACAAATGTTTTGTAATCTGGCCAATATTCCTCTAGGGATCCAAGCCAACGTCATCCAATATATGGGCGTTGCTTCCAGAACAGCCTTGATCAGGACCAACCTGCCTGCTCTTGACAAATATTTGTGGTACCATATGTTAAGGTGTTTTTCTACCTTGGTGATTAGCCATGTCCAATCGGCTATTTTGTATCCATGTGGCTTTAGTCGATAACCAAGGTACCTCAACCCTTCCTCTAAAGGCAGGATAGTAAAGGAGAATCTCCTGAGCGCATATTGGATTTCATGTTGAGAGCATCTTGTGGCTGTAATAGTGGATTTTGCTTCATTCAGCACCATTCCCATAGCTTTTTGGAATGTACCAATTGCATTGTGCAGAGATGTAAGGTCGCCTATGCCTCCATTGAGGAATATAAGTACATCATCAACAAAAAGCAGGTGTGTCAATATGCAGGAGTCAGTAATCTTAATTCCCATAATCCGCCCTTGCCTGTGGTCTTCTCCAATGATTCTACTAAGACCCTCCATTATGAGTAGAAATTGGAGAGGGGATAGAGGGCATCCCTACCTAAGCCCTCGTTCCGCATGAAAAAAAGGGGGAAGCCAAACCATTAATGAGTACACTCTAAGAGGCGTTAGTTATACAGCACATGATCCACTTGATGAAGGTGAAGGGGAAACCCAAATGAGTTAACTAAATTTGGATGTAGAGCCAACTAACTCTATCGAATGCTTTAGATAGGTTTATCTTCAATATCATACCTTTTAGTTTTTTAAGCAGAACACAGTGAAGGAGTTGTTGAGCAATGCCTACCGCCTCATGTATCTGTCTATTCTATAGGAAGGCAAATTTATCTGGGGAGATGTGTGTGGATAGGATTGGCCTTAGGCAGTTGGCGATAATCTTTGCGATGATCTTTTAGATGCATTTACATAAAGATATAGGCATAAAATCATCGAAAGAGGAGGGTTTGTCAACTTTAGGGATGAGAGATATGAATGTGGAGTTAAGGCCTTCCGACATCCTCCCACGTTTTCGGCAATCTTCAATGATCCTTACCAGATCCGCCCCTATGATATCGAAAAAGGCAATGTAAAATTCCACTGTCCAGCCATCTGACCCCGGGCTCTTATCCTTCTTGAGCCTCTTTAAGGTCCCTTCGAGCTCATCTAGAGTGACTTCTCTTGTAAGTTCCTGGTCTGCCTCCTAATCTACGAATCTCGGGAAAAGCTAAGCAATATGCATCACTTCAGCCAGAGTAGCGATAGGAGGAGCCTTGTAAATATCTTTAAAATGTGAGTTTTCCTAAACTGCCAACTCATGAAAGGATTGAATAGCTTGTCCATGCTCATTTTTTAGGTCCCATATTGTATTGATCTCCTTCCTCCCATTAGCATATTTATGGTAGAATTTGGTATTGTCATCCCCTTCCTTGAGCTAAATTGCCCGAATCCATAGCCTCCAACTCTCTTCTCTGTCCTTCAGGATTTGTGTCCTCCTGTGCATTAGTGAGGCAATTTTATCTTTTTGTTCTTGGGAGGTAATAATTCCTCCGGTATCCTCCTCGAAGGTGTAGATTTCCTCCTTTGTTGATCTAAGCAGTTGATCTTCCAGTTTCCTTTTCCTATGAGCCCAGGCTTTGGAAAGGGTTTTCAACTCCTTCAAATTATGGACAAAGTCTTCCACAATGTTCCCATCAGTACCTGGTGGGTGAGCCTTCCAAAAATCAGCCACCATCCTCATGTAATCAACATCCCTTAGCCATGTGGAGTTAAATTTGAAGGGAGCCTTTGGCTTATCAATGGCATCCTGCATTTCCAGATAGATAGGTCTGTGATCAGATAGACCCCCAGATCCAACCCATTATCTGATACGAGTGCCCCTATTGACCAGAGACTCTTTAATTAGGAATCTGTCGAGCCTTCTGGCAAGGCTTGCCTCACCAGTTCTATTATTCCTCCATGTGGGCTGTATTTTGGTAGAGGGGATGTCTATAAGGTTGTGGTCCTCCAGAAGATTCTCAAAGAATGCTGATAGCATATCCACCTGAGCTTGTTGACCCCATGACTCCGCATACCCTATAGAGAAATTCAGATCCCCTCCCAGGATTATGTTGTCTTGCTGGAGGATTGTTGAATTAAGCAGTTTCCTCCAGTAGTCGGCCCTATCATGACAAGGGCCATATACATTGATGATTCTGTAGTCAGCTTCAAGAGTGGGTGAGAATATATCAGCTCCTAGGTACCCGTGTCCCCCCCAAATATTATTCAACTTAATAGAACGGTTGTAAATACCTAGGGCTACCCTTCCAGATCTACCTGTGGCATCTAGCAAATAAAAAGACCATCCTGGTAACCATGATTCAAGTAAGGGAGTGATGGTGCTGGCAGGACCTAGGGTTTCTTGGAGAAAAATGATATCTATAGCTTCCAAGGCAATCAGTCGTCTCAAGGCTAGTTTTTTCCCAAGGCTAGCCAACCCTTGTCAATTAAATGAGAGCATCTTCATGGAGGGGGGAGATCTAGGGTTTGCTCTACTCTAAGAACCCAGTCTATGGTTTTTTTTTTACCTGTGGAAATCTCCTCCCCTGCCTGATGCTTAACTTTGGAAAGTGAGGAGGGGCGTCCCCGAGGTGGTTTAAGTAATGAGGGGGTAGAGTCAATACCAAATCCTATAGCATCGAGGCCTTGTGAGTGTAATCTCGAGCGAAGGGGGTATCGAGGTTCAGTGCTAATAGGATGGTCGGAAGACGGGTGTAATGGGGCCTCAGGGATGGATGGCTGGGAGATAGTGTAAACAGGAGGAGGGGTGGCGATAGGGCAATGCTGATTGTTAGAGGGTTGTTGGATGGGGCAGGGGGAATGATGGGAGACATGAGCTTGTGTAGAGCAGAGGGATGCATCCGAGGAATAAGCAGAGGCTCTAGCTTGAGTGTGAATTGTAGAAATACTTGGAGATTCAGATGCAATAAAAGCAAAGGAGTGAGAAGGAATTGTCATACCCATGGAAAATGCATCCCCTATAGCCGCCCGAGCTCTCGTCAGAGGTGGAGAGGGTGGCCGAAGTGGAGCTTTCCCACGCTTCTTCTTTGCTTCTTTCTCGAGTGCCTTGCCTGCTTCTATAGGGACCTGCTGTAGCTGATCTTCTACCTCCATTGTAGACTGTGACTGGTCCTGAGGGTTTGAAGTGCCCGGATCTTTTTCAGATGACCTCTGACCCCCCTTGTTGATCAGGGGGCAATCCCTGAATACGTGGCCAACCTTGTGGCATCTTCGACATCTGTAAGGTACTCCTTCGTAATCCACCAGTTGTTTCCGAGAGTATGTCCTCCATTGTATGGTGATGTGTTCCTGTAAACCCCCTCTGGTATCCATATGCACCAGAATCCTGGCATAGGCCATCTTGCCTGTGGATAGGTAAGACTTATCGTACTCCATATACGTGCCTAGGGAGTTTCCGATGCGGCAAAAGATGTCTTCAGACCAGAAATGTAGTGGGAGCCCCGACAATCTAATCCAAATTGGGCCGACCCCTATCTGCTCTATTTTCAGGTCGAAAAGTGGTGTCCATCTCTTCAGAAGGACAGGTGCATGCTCAAAGTGCCAGAATGAAGATAAAACCCAGTTCGTGTGGTTAGGCCTGGCGAACCTTAACGCGAACCAACCTCTCACGAAGGTCTGCACCATAGGTATATCGGCCAAGTGATGTCCCTAGACCTCAGAGGCCCATAACTTTAAATGGGCCACAGTGTAGTTTCGACCTTAGATTATTCCAACCAAAACCCTGTCTGCGAAATCCATTGTTTCTCCTAACTGAATGTCCTCCTCGAGCCTGAGAATGATGTCTTTTGCTTTAGATCTAAAGCACCTGGATTTCTTGTGAGGCCTCGCTTCAGTAGCTGTGTCCTCCCAACGATCAGAGCTATCCCCAGAGATAGGTGTGTCCTTAGGAGGAGGGGGAGGGGCAAAAGGAAGGGCTTCTGATAAGGGAGGGATGTTTGAGAAGCTGTCGGATGGAGGAGCAGATGAATGTGGCGTGATCAGGGGTTCGGAGGTGGCTATGGTGGATGAGTTGGGTAATGAAAAGTTGAAATCAGAGGATGAAGGGAGGGAGGTTAGACCAGCACAAGTATCCACAGGGTTAGGGTTAAGGCAACCCAAGGCAAACCCTAGTGAGGAAGGTGATGGCAGAGGGGTGGAAAGGGATGGCCAGGTTGGGGGGTCGTCCGGCAGAATCACCAGATGATCCGAAGGGCCCGAGAACGGAGGTAAGCTGATGATGGTTTCATTCAACACACAGCTAAACAAGGTCGAGCCTTCCTCGGTTGCATGCGGGGTCGTCCAGATAGAGCCTTCCACCAGCGGTTCCTCCGAGTAGTCAACAAGATCGAGGTCCATAGCTGTCGGGGAATGCAAATTGCCAGCTACCTATGGGTAACCGTCAAGCGAGCAGCAAGAAGGGCAGGTAGAGGGGTGATCAGAGCCTAAACATCGGGCGTGAATCAGGTAGGCTATGGGTGCAGTAACTTGGTAGAAACCTTGTTATAGTAGCAAAATCAGAGGGAAGGTAGTGTGACCATCACTGTCCAATAGCCTACATGTTCCTACTATTCACTGCCAATTGCATTGTCTCGTGTTGTAGACACGAGGCCCTACACGTATTCGCCTGCACATTCCATCCTCCGATTGGCACGTTAATCTATCTACCTTAACCATTTGAAATATAAAGATGTAGTTACTTATTTCAGATGAAATTTGAAGAGTTGAAACTTATTTGAGATGAAAGTTGAAGAGTTGAAATCTGAGACTAAAAGTAAGGGAAGCTAAGTGTAGAGTAAGATGAAATATTTCAAATAAACAATTTTAAAAAAAATTGGAAATGCATGTAATTAAATTATTGAACAAGATTTTCTAAATTTGACTACAAATAGTAATGTTGTTTATATTTATAATTGGACGCATATTTATAATGAGAGTTAAAAGTTATCTTTTAATTTTAAAAATGTAAAAATAATACATAATTTATAATTTTGTTTATATTAATCTCAAAATATTTGTAAATGGATCTTAGAATGAAAATGTGTTTGATTTATTGTTTAGGTTTATAATATTAATACTAAGATCTAATATAATTTTTTTGGGATTATAATTATGGTTAACTATGGTCTAACGTCACATTGTGACAAATATTCCCTCAATATGAAAATTAATGATGGTTAATCATCATCAACCATGGTTGCACATCACATTATGACATGGATTGTCTCAATATGAAAATCAATGATGATCAACCATGGTCAACCATGTTTGTTTTAGGGTCTATGATATTTATCTTAGAGTTTATATACCTTAGTCTTACAATATTATCCATTGGGTTAAATATTATTTCTTTGAGTTTTTAGTATTAAACCCTTGCATTTATTAGTGCCTTTTTGGGTTTATAATATCAATCCCTTGGGTTTATTAGTCTAAGGGTTCATATTCCCAAGGTATAATATTAATGATAGGCATTATAATAATAATCCTAGGTTTAATATGAATCCATTGTGTTGTGGGGAAAAATGCCTATGCAGGACGATCCTATCCACCTAAGGTGTGACAGTGCCTTAGCAACAAACAGAGACAGCTATTCTAGTTTTCTTCCTTTATGAATCAAGAATGAAGAGAGATAGATGGACTAACCGGTGTCTTCCGTTTGTCCGTCGATCCGATCTCTCTTCTCTTTGGGTGTTCACAGCTACTTGCCTTCTTGCTCGCCCAGCTTCAACGGGTTCATACGAGATCACAAGAGAACAGCTACTTGCCTTCTCGCTAGCCCAGCTTCAACAGATCCTGCAAGATCACAAGAGAACAGCTACTTGCGACAAGAGAAGAACACTACACAAATAAAGATATTCACATTCATAACTAGTTCAGGATTAGAAATGAACTAAATACACTAATGCAATCATACATCAAAGACACATCAGCATATAGGAGAAACCAAGATAGCTTTATTGATGAATAACAAGGTTCAGGAAGAGATACAACCCAAAGGGCTCCAATCCAGCATCCCTTCCCAGCAAATGGAATTCCTATCTTCACCCCCTTCAAAGCAATAAGCACCCAATAGTTCCAGTCTCAAACCAACAGCAATTCTTTGCAATAACAAAATTCCAGCCTCTAGATCTCATGGAGGAGAGATCCATATATAGATGTTTGGAGAGAGGATGAGTCAGCTTGAGATCTGACTAGTGTCCTCTCCCTCTGTCAGTTCTTGATTCCACTTGGAGGTTCTTGCTTCCACTTGGAGATTTGGAACCTCTTACTCATCACCAGTCGAATTCCCTGAGGCAAGTGTCATTTTGGAAGCTTCCTGGGTTTTGACACCTTGAGAAATGATCTTGCCACATGTCCATTCTCGTTTAGCGCAGGTAGCCAGTGTTCCCTTTGACATTCAACGCAGGTAGCCAGTGTTGGCTTTGACATTCAGCGCAAACAGCTAGTGTAGCCACTGAAATGATCATGAATTGACTTGTTTTTGAGCAGTTTCTGGTGGAGAACTTCTGTGAATTGCTGTGGTTTGTTAGCCTTGTTCCTCTAGGGGTAGGAACAACATGTTTAGGGACTTTGGATCCCTTAGATTATGGACATTTCATGCTCAATGTTGTAAGGCACAAAAATGTCTATAACAGTTGCCCCCTAAAGTATGAGGTTGTTTATCGGGTGAAATGCTTTATCAGGGGGATCCAAAGTTCATCCAATGCTGGGAGGAGACCTGTAATAAGATACAATACAATACATTATTTTTCATACTGCTTTCATGATCTAGCTGAGGCAGGCATTCCCATTCTCAGCTTTATAAATTCATTTTTCTGTACATAGAACAGACAATCGTCTGATGGTAGACTGATAATTTTGATGAAATTATCATCCTTTGAGCAGGATGATTATCTGCTGCAATGATGTACATGTCAATGTCTTTATCTTTCCTGAATATATATCACAACCCGGATGGATGAAACTAGATCCGGGGTCTTCAAACTCGTTCGATCTTCACTCTAAGTACAAGTCGATCCATGTGAGAATTGTTCTGAAGTTGAACATGGAAAGACATCGCTTGATTACCGGTCAATGATGTAAACCGTTAACAAGCGCGAGAGGAATCACCGATAATGATAATGACCCTCAAGGTACTGCAGTACAATTCACGTGGTGTGAATAAAGGACTTGGCGTCGAAGACCACGCAAAATCTTTCGGTCGAAGGTCATTGATGTATACCTGTCGCCGGAAGTGAGAAACTTGGCATTGAGGCATGCAAGCTTCAAAGTACTGAAGGGGTTGTTCCTAGATCAACTTCTTGGATAATGAGCTGATGTCGACAAGAAGCGATCCGTCAAAGGAGGGCCTTAATGAATCCCACATCGGTGACACGGAACGGAGCTAATGATTTTAATGGAGGTGAAAACGATCTGTGACATATGATTCAGGGTGGCGGTCATGAAAGGATGAAGGATAGTGTATGGCAGTGGATGGGACACGGTTGACTTTTCTGAACGACTTCTCTTGAACATGTGGCGACACTGATGCGATGGATCGGTAGCATTACCCCAAATATGGATGGTATGGCGAGACCATGGATGTGACCAGTGAATGAAACAACCCAACCCGATTGTGGTACGGAGGAAAAGTGTCATGTTCAAGAGCGACTTGCTACCATCAAAGTTTTCTTTAGTTTCTCCCAATTTTTCCCCAGTCATTGCTGACCAGTACCTCTTTATTTTTGTGAAGCTTGAGGAGGATAACATATGCTTGTTCTATAACCTGCCCTTCGGGCACGCCCATCGCTATGTTTTAACGAGCCTAGCAATAGTGAAACTCGTTCTCGTATAAAGACAAGTTTGTCGCTATTTAATGATTTTAACGAGTCTAACGACAAGGATAACTCGGTCCTTTTCATTTTTAGAGAGTCTGAAAAGGTACATAAAGTTAACTCCAAAAGTCCTTTTTCGTCATCTAATCCCTTAAGTTCGAAAAAGTATAAAACAATACAGAAGGGATGAGTTTTCGATAGTTTTAACGAGCCGAATAAAACAAGAGCTCGATCTTTTTGTGCAATAATCCCTCAGGTCCAAAAAGATTAAAATCTAGAGGAGGGATAGCTCTTCCTGTCCCTTTAACGAGCTGGAAGGCCAAGGACTCAGCAATCTTTTCATATTTTACGAGTCAATTGAAAAGAGCTTAAAGAAGACTCATCTTTTGAGGAACGAGTGATAAACAGGGTTAGCAGCTGATTCCAGGTACAGGTTGGAATTTTCCAATCACGGCAGTGTCACAAGGATGGCTAGGTGAAATCACTCTTCGCAGCTGTTCCTCAAAATGGGTAAACAAACATATGGAGGTGAACGATCGGCCAATGAAAAGTGGAGGTGACGGTGCAAACACGACCAAGGCTTTAATGGCTGATGATATTACATTCACAGTGGTTATTTACCGGGATAGTTCATTTTTTAACGAACTTAAACGCGGGTGGAAACATTTGCTCGATCTTATGTTTATTTTTTAACGAGCATGAACTATGTGCTAAAACTGCTCGGATCTTGCGTTTATTTTTTAACGAGCATGAACTGTGTGCTAAAACTGCTCGATTACCCAGTCATATGATAAGAGTGTCTCATTGAGATTCTATTTTTTATGGAGCTTCATCTCACAAAGCTATGCCCCGCATCCTTTCTTTATGCAAGTTTGGAAACGGCTAACCCAAAAAACAGATAAATAACCGCTCTTTGCTTGCACTCCAAAAGGTTTGCATGCCCCCAGGCATAAAGTACGATTTCAAGGTTACCTCTACTTCACTTCCGCCAAAACATTTGTTTTAACGAGAGAGGCTTACCTCTTTCAGGTTACCCAAAGATTGTCTCGTTAATCTTTCAAACAAAACACTTCCTCGGCAATGTCTACCGAAGTAGACAAAGGTGAGCGACGTAGCCCGCCAACTCACATAACTTTGACAAAAGAATCTTATTCTAGAATAACCCTCTTCCTAGACGGACGGGGTACAGACTAGTCATATTCTCCCGCGGAAACCTACTCTATACCCAAAGTTTCCCTGCCGAAGCAGACCAGGACGCATGCCCCTTGGGTTCCTGTCATATCCTCCCGGATTACTCGCGCTCATCAGGAGGACGGACCGTGGGTTGAGACACTTCTTGCGTGAATAGACCATTTAGGGATGGTATATGACTATTTGCGATGCGTGATCCGGGAAATGAAAGTTGGTCCACGAGCTTGACCACTCTTCCTTCATGCGGAAAACACATT
The DNA here is from genome assembly GCA_031772625.1 of Pinus tabuliformis. NCBI lineage: Eukaryota > Viridiplantae > Streptophyta > Pinopsida > Pinales > Pinaceae > Pinus > Pinus tabuliformis. The sequence continues at coordinate 1,611,538,137 of CM062817.1, read as the reverse complement.
ACTCTAAAGATTGAGGAGACGATGGCTCCCATGCAATATATATAGTCTCGTCCAAGGAGTAGGTTATAATCCAAGGGTCCTTGAACGACCATCACGTTCATTTGAACGGTCTTCCCTTTCAATGTTATGGGCACATTGGGGAGGATCCCTAAAGGTCGACTGGTTCCTTTATCAAAGCCCGATAGATTTCTCATTTCAGGCAAAAGCGCTGGCGAACCAAGCGCTTTCCAAGCAATAGAGGAAAGGATACTCACAGATGCCCCCTCATCAATGATAGTGCCAGCCATTACCATTCTGTATATTTGAACGATAATTCTGAATGGTATGCTTGCTGGCAACCGGGGTCTGCCTAGTTGGTTCCAGTCGAACGAGACAACTAGGTTGCTTGGTGGTGGGACCGAATAGACGGCCGGATATGACTCTGACAAAGTTCCTTCCTACGATAAAGGAATGGGAAAATTGCCCCCTTGTTCGTCGGAGTCTGTGTTGATGAAGAGAATTTGGACGGTGTCGTCTTTATTCTCTTCTGTGATGGTATCATTCGAAGATGGAGCCTCTGAAGGCAAAACTGGGTCAACTGCCGTTTCAACCTTTTGACTTTCATCAAGTATGGAATCAGACGGTTCATCTTCAATGATAGGTGCTTTGGCTGACCACCTGGGCGGGCCAGTCGGGTTCTCAACTAGTGAAGGAATTGGCAGGAGTTTTTGATATCCAGGAGGAAGTTGCGCTCATAAAATCGGGCGATCTTCCAGAACTATTTTAGTCTCGTCTAAGAAGGGACAACGGTGGATGGCGTGGTCGCCTTCACACAGTTTGCAGGGAAATCTAGCTTTCCCTCTCTGTCCTATGGCTTCACTTTCACTAGTTGACGGTGAGCAGTCAACATGGCTATCAGAGGTTGATGCTACCGAATTGTGCAAACGGGGAGACCAGTCCCTTAGTATCCGAGGGATGCAGGGACAATCTCTGTGGAAGTGGTCCCCCTTGCATATGACACATGGCGATTTAGGCCTTGTCAGTGCTATGTGTGGATTTTTGTCAGACGACACTTGTTTGCCCCCAGTCGCTTTTGGCTCCTTCTTCTTCTTCTCTTTCTTCTTCTTTTCCTTCTTCTCCTTAGGAACTTGGTTTTTTGTTTTACCAGTTCCGTCAAGCGAAGAGGAAGGAGGAGAGGAAGAGTTAGATGAAGTAGAAGGCTGGTTGGCAACTCTGGTCTGGTCTAACTGTTGACTCGACTGTTCAGGAATAGTGGTGGTTTGAACGACATTGGTTGAAAAGAGCCAGACCGACAGGCCAATTGTCAATTCTGGAAGCGACAATGTGGCCATATGGGGCGCACCAACATCTCCCCAAGAGGAGAAGGGACTAGGATTTCCACCAAGGGGAATTGCTTGGTTGGTGTGCTCCATTTTTTCAACCTAAAGATCAACGCAGGAATAAAGGGTGATTGTTCCGTTTAAAATAAATTTTTAACGACGCTTAGACACAACTTGATTTTTCACTTTTAAAGAGTCGAGAAAAAGCTAAAGATGACTCTAGTCTCCTTCGATGTTTTAACGAGCCCGAAGTGACAAATGCTCGGATGGACTTTTTCCGTTATAGAGTCTGAAAAAGGCCAAAAGGAACTGCTCTGGAGTTCTAGGCAGAGGGTGTGCCAAACTTTTCGCAAAACTGCAGAATACTTTTTAGGGTACGGGCGGTCGATCTTCCTGAATGTTGTGTTCAGTGCATTGCGATCAGTAGGGCGGCCGACACGGCTTCCTAAGGATAAAGGTTTTATGCCTATAGGGGTCTCCCAATATATACGCGACGGTACGTGGGAGCACAATCCGTACTGGCGCTATCGTCCCTCAGGAGGAATCACCCACCATCCACGAGATCGACAGTCACCAGGCTTTACGACGCCGGAACACGTCTCTAGCCTAGACCTCTATGTTGTGCGTTATGTTGCAAAGCGTTGTTAAGTTCATTCAATTTAATTTAGGTTGATCTTTTTAAAGTTTTCCTTTCAAGGTTCACCACGAGATGTATGATACAAATTCCTAAATGCAGTCTAAAGATGATAAGCAAGCTTTTTATCTTTTCAACTTTGAAAATCCTAGCTACTAAGGGAAAAGAAAGACACCATCTTTTCTCAAAGAGCAATCAGCACACTCTAATGCACTTTTCCTAAATCAAGCATGCAAACTATCAAGATGCAAATGCACAATGTAGGTGTTTGTTTTCCGCTTTCTTAGTATTGATGCCTACAAAGAAAGCTTTTTGCACAACTTTGAATTTGCTTTTAAATGACAAATACAAACAAGTTTACTTTTTCGAAATCAGAAAGGGTAGAAGAGATTACAACACTTAACGATTTTCGAAATAAACTTTTGTTTCGACACTTTAAAAGAGACAAACTCAAACCAATAAGCAAAAGCAAATGTATAATCAACTGTAAACAGCCAATGAACTCTCTCCTAAGATCACAATCAGCAGATCTGAATCAAGGGCTACAGGATGATTATTTCACTCATGCAAAGGAAGACTATAAATGACGCCACAAACACATAAAAACACTCACAGTCTTTTTGTACAAAAGGAGGCGGAATCTAAGCAGAGAAAAGGAGTTATCAGACTGGTACCTATGCTGGTTACAGGCTGCAAAAATCAGAGATCAAAACAAGGCAAAACAGAGCAGAGAACCCCAGCTGCACTAGGACAAACTGGTTCAGCGCAACCTCAACACAGGGGTTTTGACATTCAGTGCAGGTAGCCTTCACGGGACCTACGTTGAAATGCAGAATCCCTTCACTGGGTCTGCGCTGAAGGAGAAACTCTCGTTTCTCACTGGTTCTGGGTCACAGATTGCTATTTAATTCATTGTTTCAAGCCAAATAAAAGCAAGAAGCAAGGTACAATCAAAGGGATGCTTTGAGGGAGTACTAAGATCTATCACAAAGGATCATCAAATCATTTGTGAGTCCATTTTTCAGATCATAGACAAGTCCAGTGATTGGATCAAAGCAGCAACCGTCTACTTTGCATCTGGGAATAGCAGATGCAGTTCAATTGTTGCTATCAAGTCTATGAAACAAACAATGATAGAGACACAAATAAAATGACTAAACAAATTTCCCCAGTGGAGTCGCCAATTTGTTGTGGGGAAAAATGCCTATGCAGGACGATCCTATCCACCTAAGGTGTGACAGTGCCTTAGCAACAAACAGAGACAACTATTCTAGTTTTCTTCCTTTATGAATCAAGAATGAAGAGAGATAGATGGACTAACCGGTGTCTTCCGTTTGTCCCTCGATCCGATCTCTCTTCTCTTTGGGTGTTCACAGCTACTCGCCTTCTTGCTCGCCCAGCTTCAACGGGTTCATACGAGATCACAAGAGAACAGCTACTTGCCTTCTCGCTAGCCCAGCTTCAACAGATCCTGCAAGATCACAAGGGAACAACTACTTGTGACAAGAGAAGAACACTACACAAAGACAGATATTCACATTCATAACTAGTTCAGGATTAGAAATGAACTAAATACACTAATGCAATCATACATCAAAGACACATCAGCATATAGGAGAAACCAAGATAGCTTTATTGATGAATAACAAGGTTCAGGAAGAGATAAAACCCAAAGGGCTCCAATCCAGCATCTCCTTCCTAGCAAATGGAATTCCTATCTTCACCCCCTTCAAAGCAATAAGCACCCAATAGTTCCAGTCTCAAACCAACAGCAATTCTTTGCAATAACAAAATTCCAGCCTCTAGATCTCATGGAGGAGAGATCCATATATAGATGTTTGGAGAGAGGATGAGTCAGCTTGAGATTTGACTAGTGTCCTCTCCCTCTGTCAGTTCTTGATTCCACTTGGAGGTTCTTGCTTCCACTTGGAGATTTGGAACCTCTTACTCATCACTAGTCGAATTCCCTGAGGCAAGTGTCATTTTGGAAGCTTCCTGGGTTTTGACACCTTGAGAAATGAGCTTGCCACATGTACATTCTCGTTCAGCGCAGGTAGCCAGTGTTCCCTTTGACATTCAACGTAGGTAGCCAGTGTTGGCTTTGACATTCAGCGCAAACAGCTAGTGTAGCCACTGAAATGATCTTGAATTGACTTGTTTTTAAGTAGTTTCTGGTGGAGAACTTTTGTGAATTGCTATGGTTTGTTAGCCTTGTTCCTCTAGGGGTAGGAACAACATGTTTAGGGACTTTGGATCCCTTAGATTATGGACATTTCATGCTCAATGCTGTAAGGCACAAAAATGTCTATAACACATTGGGTTTATAATATAAATTTCTGGGGTTTATAATATTAATAGTCGCTTACATTTATAATAATAATCCCAAGGGTTTATAATATTAATCTTTTGGGTTTTTAATATCAATTCCTTTGTATTATTACTATTCTCTTGTATTTTTAATATTTATTCTTGGATTTATTAATTTCTTGGTTTATTGATCCTTTGGATTTATTAATTCCTTAGTTTATTCATCCTTTGGGTTAATTCCTTGGTCTATTCATCATTTGGGTTTATGATATTAATTCTATTGGTTTCTTAATTCCTTGGGTTTATAATATTAATCCCATTGGTCTCTTCATTCTTTGGGTTTATAATATTAATCTCAATGGTTTCTTAATTCTGTGGGTTTATAATATTAATAATACCTTGGGTTTACGATTCTTTGAATTTATAATCTTATAGTTTTTAATAATGATCTTAGGTTTTGTAAAACCCTAGTGAAAATTCAATGTAATAAAAGTTAGAAACAGTAACCACGATTGATGGGACACTTACTCCAAGTTGAATGCTGGGCAATACATCCTAGGGGGTGTTCATTTGATTGTTTATGGCTAAGGAAATTGATAAAGGAAATGACTAAGGCTTTGGAAAGACAAAATGGCATTTTGACACATTTATTTAGGAAAATTATGGAAATTATGATAAAATGAAGGTGAAAGGTCATAGGATGCATGTGAGGAGGAAAATGAAGGAAAATAATGGAAAACGAAGAAAATAGAGGCCTCGTTCATAAAAAGGTTTCTGAGAATCAGTTGGTAACTTTTTTTTCAGTTGATTTTTGGAGCTCTCTCATTATTTCTCTCTCTCTCTTTCTCTCTCTCGGACACTTAGAGTTCCTTGGAGCACTTTGGCATTGGAGAAAGAAAGGCAAAGAAGGCAAGAGGAAGCAAAGATCAAGCTAGAAAATCCAGGATCAAGCAACTACAACGGGATTCATTACAGATATTGACTTGCATGTGTATTTTTGTTGCTAGATTTGGCATGAGTGGAATTGCATGTGGTTCTTTTCTATCATGATATGGGTTTTGCCAGTTGTGACTATATTTTCAGCTTAGCCTTGCCATTTCCTTATAGCTTTAATTAAATGGGTTCTTGTTGGCTTGTTGGGCCTGACCCAGGTTCAGAAGTGATTTAGCCAAACAAATCGCGAAATTACCGGCCCTTTCGGCAATAGTCCGCGGTGCACGAACTGAGGTCTCACTCGAAGTAGTATGGGAGGGTGATGGAACCAATTTTCCGCACCCTAGGGATGTCTTGATGAAATCTAGGAAGTTCGCAAACTAAACCTGCATTCTTGCGCTACTCCACGCAGCTGTTTTTCCTTCACAACTTCGGCAACTACTTCGCGCAACTCTGTAAAGAACGCGAAGAGGCGTTGTTCTAGATCCTTTACCCTTACTGTGCTATTATTATAGATCTTAACTTAATTGTGTAGGCCCAATATTCTCATTAATCATTCAACATTTACAACAAGTGCGCGCAATCATAGAACTATAAAGAGATGCATAAATATAACAGAAGCATAAACACATAATATTTCAAAATCAACTTATCTTTTATTAATAATCTGTCTAAGTACAATCCCAACTCTGCCCTGCACACTCAGCTGCAGAGGTCCACACACATAGCTGTGGGCTCTACTAGGACTCTGCACACAAAGCTGCAGAGCCTCTTCCTACAACTCCAACCCAAGACTTGGACTTACAGACTCAGAGCTAATTCATCATCCAAAAGAACATCTCCTTTCTCAAAACTAAGACCTTTTTCTTACACTTAGAGCCTCGCTCTATTTATACAATCCCATGGTCTATGGAGCATGGTTAGGCCGACTCACTTTATATTAAATTACATTATTTTAGGGTGGAAAACCCTAGACTCTCATGTTCTGCGCCCGCATTTTGCAGGGTCTTTACATTACATTGACCAAAACGCAGGCTTTAAGTACCAAAGATGTGCTATGGGGGGATCCGCTGCCCAACAGGCCCCCAACATAATCATCGTGACTCGTCCTGAGTCACTCGACTGGTGCGGTGATCTTCACGTGGAGTCCATCCAGTAGCTTCTGCGCTTCGCCTAAGTCCGCAGCACATTCTTTCGATGTCTGATGTACCAGTTGTGCGCATATCTCTGATGCGTCATTGTCAGGGCCACCTTCTTGCCTGAGTGCATATATGCCCTGCATCTGTGCCAACTTTCCCTCAATCTTGGCAGTGACCATGAATGCTTCCTTGAGCCAAGGCTAGATGCATGCTTTAAGCATTACTTCCTTCTGACGCATGGCTTCCACCTGTTCCTTTAGAGCCTGGGCCTGCTTCATCTTGGCTAGTTGCTGAGTAAAAGCGACCATCTACGCGATCCCTCGAAAATTGTCATATGCCTGCTGCAACTACCGTGCTTCTGTCTCTAGACGTTGTATAGTTGGATCTTCCTACAGTGAGGTTAGCGTGAAGAGTGACTGATCCAACAAGCCCATGCAATCTTGTACGACGCGCTCTATTGCTTCCAACCCCAATTGAATTGCGCAGTGGCGCTACTCTTTGACTTCCGGGGGTGTGGAGGGTTGCCCCCTCAATCGTAGCTCGACGATTTGCAGGTTCAACTCCAACTAAACCTTTGTCGTTTCCTCTTGGGCCTCACGGACTCCGGCTGCCAATCTATGAACGCGCTCTACTGCCAGTAGCTCAGCTGGCACGACCAACTCTGGAACGCTCCTGCATGTATCCTCTATGGCCTGCTCCAATCCGCTAGCCTGCGCAACCAACGCATCCCTCTGGATGCTGAGCTAGTCCATGTTGATTTTCTACTCATGTAGGACCTGGATCGCATGGCCTTCCCAGGTGTGGAGTTTGGCAATGACCCCATCCTGCAGCTGGTACAGTATTTCACCCAGCAGGGTAGCCAAGTTCAAGCCAATGCCTTTCATACTGCTTATCATAGCCCCGTCATCCTCACATGTTGCTGCTAGCGTGCCTTCGGGAAAGATGAAGGTGTTACACATACGAACGCGCAGTGGCTGTTCGGCTTTGGCGGTTCCTGCTACGACATACTGGGCCATCGTGCTTGTTTGGGGGTGTTGTACCTGTAAACCTTGTAGCTGCGCGCTGAGCGCTCCCAACACAGTGTTTTGCTCCATCCATAATCCCTGGAGTGCGGCCTCCATGACTTCCCGAATCGCTTTACTGATAGCCAGTAGATCACCTTCGGTAAGCATGATAGGGTCATCAGACGTCTTTGTGGCTTTCCCTTTCTTCCTGGGGATGGTTTTTTCCGAGTCGCGTGGCCGCTTGAGGTGCTTTGATGTCGTATTGGGGTCCGCGGAGTCCTCCTCCCTATCCACTTCCCTAGTATACTGCCCCGAGGACATCTCTTGGCCTTCCTCCACCTCTCTGGTCGACACGGTTGTAATCTCTGTCGTCTGTGCTGCTACTGCTACATCGGTCACCTTCTGACATGTAGCTCCTTCCTGTTCCTGGCACTTCCTCTTAGGCAGATGCATGATGCGCAGGTTGGTGTCCTTCTTTCGTTGCTGCGCTGCGATCTTTTCCATTTCTTCCAAGTCTGGGGCGTGCCACTCCAGAGACCATGACTCCATTACCGCGATGATCACATCATCCATTGCGATGAATGGGAGCTTCACCCATTTTCGTGTGGGATCCTTGCATGCCCAGATATACAGGTTATTCATATCCGCCTTGAATTCTGCCGCACTTTGCAAGCTGTTATGAACTGTAGGGGACAAGCGTGGCCTACGGTTGATCCATGTTCGTATCATCACCGACATGAACACCCAGAACACCTTTATCTCGTGAATCCTCATCACGTCTTTAGTAGCCCAGAGCGAGGTGTACCTTGCAGCTTCGGGTAGGTCGCCCTCAACAATGGGAAACTAGCTATCCTCCGATAGCTCCCCTGCAACCAACATGATGGATAAGAGCAACCACACATAATGGAAGGTCTTACCCTACTCCTGGGCCTCTCTACAGTTTGTCAAAAACTCATCGCAGAGGAACTGCACCTAGTTGAACTAGACCCCCGCTGCGCACTGCTCTGCCAACGCAATTACAAACACTGGCACTTCGTCGGCATGAAATTTCATCATTAGCTTACTGGCCAACAGTTGGGTGGCTACGCGTACCCCTTGGTCATTGATGCTTGCTATTACATACCCTCGCTTCCTCTTTTCTAGCTTATAATTAGCCTTCATAGCTTCTATGAGAGCCAAGTCGCTGCTCTTTCCTAAGAGATGTCTGATGTCAGAACACTCGATCTACCTAAGGGATGTCTGATGTCGGAACACTGGAACCCAACAAAGAAGGAAATTGAAGAGTTGTTGGACAAGAAGATTCACAAGTTCGCGACACAGGAAAACAGAACTCCATAGGTGTCCAAGAAAAGGTCTTAGTTTTGAGAAAGGAGATGTTATTTTGGATGATGAATTAGCTCTGAGTCTGTGAGTCTGAGTCTCGGGATGGAGTAGTAGGAAGAGGCTCTGCAGCTGAGTGCGCAGAGGCCTAGTAGAGTCCGCAGCTATGTGCGGAGACCCCTGCAGCTGAGTGCGCAGGTCGGAGTTGGGATTGTACTTGGACAGAGAATTAATAAAATATAAGTTGATTCTAAAATATTGTGTGTTTATACTTTTGTTATATTTATGCATCTGTTTATAGTTCTATGATTGCACGCACTTGTTATGAATGTTGAATAATTAATGAGAATATTAGGCCTACACAATTAAGTTAAGATATATAATAATAGCACAGTAGGGGTAAAGGATCTAGAATAGCACCTCTTTGCGCTCTTTACGGAGCTGCGTGGAAGAAGTTTCCCAAACTGCGAAGGACAAATAGCTGCGCATAGCAGTGCAAGCGCGCAGGTTCAATTTGCGAACTTCCTAGCTTTCATCAAGACATCCCTAGGGTGTGGAGACCTAGTTCCAGCACCCTCCCATACTACCTCGGGTGAGACCTCAATCCGCGCACCGCGAACTATTGCCGGAAGGGCCGACAGTTTCGGGATTTGTTTGGCTAAATCACATCTGAACCTGGGTCAGGCTCCAACAAGCCAACAAATGGTCGCGGCAGCAGAACCATTTGTTGGCTTGCTTGGGTCTGACCCATGACAGAACCATTTGTTGGCTTGTTGGAGCCTAACCCAGGTTCAGACGTGATTTAGCCAAACAAATCCCGAAACTGTCCGCCCTTTCGGCAACAGTCCGCGGTGTGCGGACTGAGGTCTCACCTGAGGTAGTATGGGAGCGTGTTGGAACCAGGTTTCCGCACCCTAGGAATGTCTTGATAAAATCTAGGAAGTTCGTGAACCGAACTTGCGCACTTGCACTGCTCCACGCAGCAGTTTGTCCTTCATACTTGGGCAACTATTTCCACACAGCTCTGTAAAGAGTGCGAAGAGGCGTTGTTCTAGATCCTTTACCTTTACTGTGCTATTATTATAGATCTTAACTTAATTGTGTAGGCCTAATATTGTCATTAATCATTCAACATTCATAACAAGTGCACGCAATCATAGAACTATAAAGAGATGCATAAATATAATAGAAGCATAAACACACAATATTTTAGAATCAACTTATCTTTTAGTAATTCTTTCACCAAGTACAATCCCAACTTTGCCCTACGCACTTAGCTGCAGGGTTCCGCGCACATAGCTGCGGACTCTACTAGGCCTCTGCGCGCTTAGCTGCTGAGCCTCTTCCTACTACTCCAACCCAAGACTCGGACTTACAGACTCAGAGCTAATTCATCATCCAAAAGAACATCTCCTTTCTCAAAAATTAGACCTTTTTCTTACACTTAGAGCATCGCTCTATTTATACAATCCCATGGTCCGCGGACCATGGTTAGGCTGACACACTTTACATTAAATTACATTATTTTATGGCGAAAAACCTTAGACTCTCGCTCTCCATGCCCGTATTTTGCGAGGTTTTACATTATGTTGACCAAAACTCGGGATTTAAGCCATAAAAATGTGTTATGGGGGCATCCGCTGCCCAACAGTTCTTTCATTTAGTTTATGTGGGATGACTGCATTGGATTGAAAGCTGTGTGGGGTGGATCTTCGAATTGACAAGCACATGGTCTGAGTGGCCCCTGAAGCAGACTGAGTATCACAAAGCCACTAGCCTAGTAACCTGTGAACTGGACTATGGGTTGCGGTAAAGCCATATTATGTGCCTCAGTGGTCCTAGGAATCTTTGTTGTTGAATGGCAGGATATACAGTAAAACCAAGAGGTGGATTTTCTCTTCGTTGGGCCTAATGGTCTTGCGATGGGATGCACAATAAAGGCTGGAGAGTATGTCTCGGTGTAGGGCTTAGTGATCCCTAGATCAGACTGTGGATGCACAATAAAGCCTGAGAGACTAGGAGGCACTCAAATTCCTCATAGTGGGGGTGGAGAACTCTGGTGGAATCCATGTTGATTGGTGTTTTTGGTGTGTACTATGAGTACCACATTCATGCTTGGAATATGGCACGGGGGTGATTGGATGAAGAGAGACTTGAGTTAGCCAATCTACAGTAGGGTGGAATGTGGTAGTCCCATCTCTAATTGGTTCATTACATTCATTAATGAGAAATTCATTCCCTTGATTTTCATGTGTAAATGTATTGATGTATATGTGGATTTTGGTGTTTGATATGTTTATGGTATTTTTGTTCTTATTATGTTGGTTATATGCATATTTTATGATAGCAGCTATGTAGGGCTATCAACATGTTTTTACTTGTACATGTATGGATAATGTGTCTATGACCTAATAGATGATAGTGCAACAAATGACATGAGGGAACAATGGTTCATAGTGATTCTCAGATAAGTATGAGATCCCTACACTTAATTATATTGTTTACACCTGTAGGTTAGATGTTGATGATATGTTTGATGAAATTTCTGTCATGGCTAGTAGGGGTCTGGTTATGGTCTTGTTCAACTTATTTCTTTTGCATCATTGTTTCCTTGTACTTTCATTGATTTCAAGATTTCACTCCATTCTGGGTAGTGACCTGGGCTCTCGGACTAAAAAAGTGGCTTAAATCCCTGGTTCGTTGGCATAGAACTAACAACTTTGGTCTTTGGTCGATGGCAGGCAAGCCTATGAGTGTGACTTTGGGTTTTTGGTCGCTCCCTTGCCCATAGCATGAGAGCGACTGTGGCCTAATATATCTAGAACAACAGTGGGACCCAAGAACAGGCTATCTGAGTGGATGCCATGTCTTCTCTGGATTCTGAAGTTGATGTTGGATGACTGCGTGTGATGTTATTGTCGATTCCACTTCCTTAAGGTTGTATAGGAGATCGAATCTGATCATAGTAGTCTGTGATCTCATGTTTACCCCAGTTGGCATGGTTACTTAGGTAAATGTCGGAGGAGGGTGTTAAAGAGTGGTATCAGAACATGATTCAACTCTCAGATTGGATGGGCAGTGTGTGTTGGTCATGAATGCATATTAGTTACATGTGTGTCTCTTGCACTCGCACTTCATCCGCATGTTGCATTGGCTTGATTATTGATTATGGTTGTATTATGGTTTTTATGGAGAATTTGATATTGATTTCCTGAAATGTATTTGTCATGAGTATGTGTTACACAACTCTATAAATAGCTCCACATCTCAAATTTCCTTCCAGAATTTAGATCCCTTTTCGCATCTCTGCGCTCCTTCCAGAGTTCAGAGCCCTCTCACTGCCTTCACCATGGAAGCATCGGAATCAGTTCCCCTCCATGCCCTATTATTTCCAATTCCCTTGCAGGGCCACATAAAGCCTTTCATGAACTTGGCCAATGTTTTGTCCGCCCAGGGGTTCTCTATCACTTTTTTGATTACCGAATTTGTCCAAAGGCGCATTTTTGAATCTGGGCAATTGCAAACCGTGAAGGTTTCGTGAATAGGAAAAGAAGATTAGAAGATGTGCCAGACGGGCTGTCGCCCCAGCACGGGTGTAGTCAAAATCAAAATCTTCCGGAGCTCTTCGATTCCATGGAAATTCATGCTCATATTCATTTAGGGAAGTTGATGGAGAAACTCTGACATCTTCCCAACGTTCCTCCAGTAACCTTTATTGTGTCGGATGGACTTTTATCAAAGACGCAGATTATTGCAGACGAATATGATGTTCCCAGAGTTGCTTTCTGTTGGGGATTTTTCTGTCAAAATCCCAAAAACACAATATAAAATCACAGAACAGAGAACAATGCTCTGTTCTTCACACACAGGATCTTTAACACAGCGGAAGTTTAAAAGATTGTTTCTGAGAACAGAGTATAACATGCATAAACAGGGATCTGTATTCATTAAAAGAAATGAAAAGCCTGATACAATATTCTTCCTCTTCTGCTCAGAGGGATTCACAAAAAGAAAACACACACACACTACATTACAGTCTACGCTGCTGCGTAAAAAAAAAATTTACTTGCGCTTCTGCGCTTCTACACCCTTACATACAAAATCTGAATAGTTTTAATGAACAAAAATGGAGTCCCATGCTGTGAACTGCCCGAGGCTGTCCTCCTCGTCCTTGACTGAGTTACATATTTACTGTGGTAGCTGAAAATTGAATGTCTTCCTTCTCGGCCCATACTGTAAATTGAAAGCTTCTGCCTGGTATGTTGTACTGTTCCATGCTAACTTTAACTGCCTCCACGCCAATTCTCTGTTTCTCCATATATTTGAAAACATACATAAACGCTGCAAAACACAAAAATTGCCTTTGGGTGGATTTCAAACATTATACAATTTAGTTTTGGGAAGCCATCGGGTCCGTGCTTCATTGCATAGCGCTCATATATAAAAAGGTTGTGAACCCATGGTTTCCCCGATTTCGATATGCCGCTCGCACTATGGGCCGATCCTTTGCTTTTCCCTATATTTCGAAAATACATAAAATACATTGAAAATGCCCTGGGCACGGACTTGAAAATTTATTAAAAACTATTTATAATGTTGTCGGGTCCGCTCCGTCGCATCGCAACATTACTCATGTTAAAACCCCCGACCCCATGACATTGCCTATAGTGATGTGTCGATGCGATATCGGCGATCACTCATCGCACAATAACAAAACCACTTTGTAAGTCCTCCGCTGCGACTTCGCCGATGCGATATCGGCGATCGCTCATCGGCGATATTTCATATCGCTGCCGCTGCCTGCCTCCGATGCTCCAACCCGCCGATATGCCGACTTGCCGATACGCCGATGCGATCTGGACCGCTGATCGGCCAGATTCAACGGCTGAGATTTAAAGTGGATCCTTAAGCCTGCAAATTTACTTTTGAAGTGATTTTTCTCCCGATCCTTGGTGATACGAATGCTTTAATGTCCTCATGCTGCCGCATGGCTCAACTGTTTGTACAGTTGAAATTATATTTTCAACGCTCCCCTTTAATTTCAACTGTTGGGCATTCAATCATACCCAAACACTTCCTCAAAAATTCGAAGCTTTTCTGATCCAAAGGCTTTGTGAAGATGTCTGCTACCTGTTCATGAGTGCTGCAATGTTGCAAATTGATTTCTCCATTGTTTACCAATTCTCTGATATAATGAAACCTTGTATCAATGTGTTTCGTTCTTTTGTGAAACACATAATTCTTGGACAGGGCAATAGCAGAGCTATTGTCACAATAAATCACTGTTGCTTTTGCCTGCTCTTGGCCTAAGCTCCTCAACATTCTTCTCATCCACACTGCTTGACATGCTGCTGCTGTAGCTGCCACGTACTCTGCCTCTGCTGTAGACAATGCCACAATTGGCTGTTTCTTGGAAGCCCATGAAATGGCTCCTGAACCCATATGAAAAACATAATCGGAAGTGCTTTTCCGATCATCTACACTTCCAGCCCAATCAATATCAGTGTATCCAACCAAATCTGAATTTTCTGAGACACTATATAATATGCCAAACATTTTGGTACCTTTGACATACCTTAAAATTCTTTTTGCTGCCTGCCAATGTGCCTCCTTTGGCCTCTCCATAAATCTGGAAATTAAACTAACAACAAACATTATGTCAGGCCTAGTTGCAGTTAAATACATAAGACTGCCAACAATACTCTTGTACAAACTAGGATCAAAATCCTTGCTGCTGTCCTCTCTACTGAGTTTTAATCCCATTACTGTGGGAGTGATTGCTGCATTGCATTCTTGCATATTAAATCTGCTCAATACTTGATTTGCATATCTTGCTTGTGAGATAAAAATTCCTTTTTCATTTTGATCTACTTCTATGCCTAAGAAGTATCTCAAGAAACCCATGTCAGTCATTTCAAATTCCTCTTTCATGACTGATTTAAAATTCTCAATGAGCTCATCATCATTACCTATGAAAATCACATCATCAACATACAAGACAACAATTAAAATTTTACCATCCTTTTCTTTGATGTAGACGGTGGGTTCTCCTTCACACTTGTCAAATTCATTATCCAATAGATAAGAATATATCCTACTGTACCACGCTCTTGGCGCTTGCTTCAGCCCATAAGGAGCTTTCTTCAATTTGCACACTTTGTGCTCTTCACCTTTCTTCTCATAGCCGAGAGGCTGTTCAACATAAACCTCTTCCTTTAACACTCCATTTAGGAATGCTGACTTCACGTCCATTTGATAGACTTTCCATTTGTTTTGTGCTGCTATGGACAGCACTGCTCTCACAGTTTCCATTCTTGCAACCGATGCGAAAGTCTCCTCATAATCTCTCCCATATTGCTGCTTGTATCCCTTGACAACCAGCCTTGCCTTGTGCCTTTCTATCTTGCCTTCAGCAGTGCACTTGGTCTTATAGACCCATTTGACTCCAATAACCTCTTTACCTTTTGGTAGCTCAACCAAGTCCCATGTCTTGTTTCTTTCTATGGCATTAATCTCCTCATCCATAGCTTCTATCCATTTCTTATCTTTAATTGCATCTTCGAAATGAATAGGATCATCAACATGACAATACAAGGCAAATAAGGAATTCATTCCTTCATTATAAATGTCACTTAAGTTTCTGAACTTCTTACTTCTTTCACTTGGTGTGCAAGTGCTTGAAGATGCACTTGAATCTCCTCCTTGTGGTGTGCTTGGAGAAGCACTCTCATTTATCCTCAATGGTGTCCCTTGCTATCCTTGTGTTGGTGCTGCTGTTTGAGGATGCATTTCAGCCACCTCCTCTTCATCTTCATCATGAGACAAACAGTTTTTAACATTCACTGTTTTCTCTATGCTTCCATCCCAAGCTTCCTCCTCAATGAACTGAACATCTCTGCTGACGAAAAACTTCTTGGTAGATGGGATATACAACCTGTAGGCTTTTGATTCCTCACTGTATCCAATGAAAATACATTTCTCCCCTTTGCTGTCCAACTTCCTCCTTAGCTGATCTGGTATGTGTGCATAGGCCACACATCCAAAAACTCTCATGTGGGTGACTCCTTGCATTCTTCCACTCCATGCTTCTTCCGGCACTTTGTTCAACACTGCTTTTGTAGGACACCTATTCAAAATATACACTGCACAGTTTACGGCTTCAGCCCAATAATCATTTGGCAAATGCTTTGCCTTCAACATGCTCCTTGCCATATCCATGATGGTCCTGTTCTTCCTTTCAGCAACTCCATTTTGCTGTGGGGTGTACCTTGCTGTAAACTGTTTGTGAATTCCATTTTCTCTACAAAACCGCAGGAATTCTTTGGAGATATACTCACCTCCTCTGTCTGTTCTCAAAACTTTGATGTGCAGCCTGCTTTGGTTTTCCACAAATGCCTTGAAATTTTGGAATTTCTCAAACACTTCACTTTTGTTTTTAAGAAAATATACCCAAGTTTTTCTTGTAAAGTCATCAATGAATGTTAGGAAATATTGGCTGCCTGCTAACGATGGAGCTTGCATCGGTCCACATAAATTTGAGTGGATGATCTCTAAGGGTGCCTTTGCCCTTATGCTTTTACCTGATGGAAAACTTTCTTTGTGTTGTTTTCCCAATATGCAGCCTTCACATAAGCTGTCCGGTTTCTCTATCAATGGTAGTCCTCTTACCATTCCTTTTCTGCTTAACAAGTTTAGACCTCCAAAGTTGAGATGTCCATATCTCAAGTGCCACAACCAATTTTCATACTTTGGCACGCTTTGGAAAGCCTCTTGGGTAACTGCTGCAATTTCACCTTTGTTTTTCAAATCTGCCCTTATTCTAAGAGGGAACATCATGTTCCTCGTCATCTTCACTTCAGCAATGCATCTTTTGCTAGGTGCTATATCCATGATGGTGCATACATCATTTTTAAAGAAAACATTGTACCCCTTATGGACAAGCTGTCCAATACTCAAGAGGTTACATCTCATTCCAGGGACATAGTAGACATCTGCTATGGTTTTCTTTTCTCCTTGCTTTGTAAATATTTTTACCTCTCCTTTTCCCATAATAGAGATTTTGTTATCAGTTCCAAGTGTGACTTCTGATTTCACATTTGTATCTAAGGCAGAAAAGAAGGCTATGTTCCCTGTCATATGGTTGCTGCAACCTGAGTCTAGAAACCATATGTCTTCACTGTTTGTTTCAGCCATGTTACAAGCTAACAACACATTACCTTGGCTGACATTTTCTCTAGTAATATTTGCATTAGATCTATTATTCACATCATGCTGCTTCTTCCTACATTCACTGGCATAGTGTCCATATTTTTTACAGTAATAACATTGGACATTGGATTTTTCATACCTTTGTCCTTGAGCATGATGTTGTCCACTTTGTTGGCTGCTGCCTTGACCTTGGTTCTGATTTGGATTGCTGCCTCTTCCTTGAGCATTTGCTGGACTGTTCCTTCCACCTCTGTTCTGGCTTCTGCCTCTTCCTCTCTTGTTTCCTCTGCCTTGACCTCTTCCTCTTCCAAAGGACATCTGGGTCTTGAAGGCTTGCTCTAGAGATGAGTTTTCATTTCTACTCAACCTCTGTTCATGTGTTATCAGTGATGCATGAAGCTCATCAACTGAAAAGTTTGAGAGATCCTTTGTCTCTTCAATGGTGGTGACAATCGCATCAAACTTTTAGGGTAAGACCCTCAATATTTTCTCCACAATCCTCCTTTCTTCGAGTATCTCTCCATGAGATCTTATTTGTGTGACCAGGCCAATTACTTGAGTAAAGAATGAGTCAATATTGTCTGACTCCTTCATGTTCAGATTCTCAAAATCTTTCCTCAGCAATTGTAGCTTTGCTGTCTTCACTTTCTCCATGCCTTGATAGACTGTTTTAAGAGTTTTCCATGCTTCCTTGGATGTCTTAGCTGCTGCTAACCTTAGAAACACACTTCCATGCACTGCTTGATACAGAAAGAAAAGGGCTTTTGAATCCTTCTTCTTGCAGCTCTTTAACAAATCCTTCTCTCCCTGAGTTAATGCATTAAACTCATTTTCATCTGCTGGTTCTTTAAAACCATCTTCAACTATTTCCCATAAGTCTTGGGAAGCAAACAAGGCTTTCATTGTAATTGCCCAATAGTCATAATTTTTGCCATCAAATAGTGGGAGTTGCATACCCATGTTATTGCTGGTGCTAGTGCCAGCCATTCTTACACTTTCAACTTGGATTCTTTTGCTGAGTCTTCACGCTGCTGGAGAAGCTGCTGCAGCAAAAGTCTTTCTTTCAGCTTCTTTGACACCTTCAAAGAGCCTGAACGTGCTCTGATACAACTGTTGGGGATTTTTCTGTCAAAATCCCAAAAACACAATATAAAATCACAGAACAGAGAACAATGCTCTGTTCTTCACACACAGGATCTTTAACACAGCGGAAGTTTAAAAGATTGTTTCTGAGAACAGAGTATAACATGCATAAACAGGGATCTGTATTCATTAAAAAAAATGAAAAGCCTGATACAATATTCTTCCTCTTCTACTCAGAGGGATTCACAAAAAGAAAACACACACACACTACATTACAGTCTACGCTGCTGCGTAAAAGAAAATTTTACTTGCGCTGTTGCGCTTCTACACCCTTACATACAAAATCTGAATAGTTTTAATGAACAAAAATGGAGTCCCATGTTGTTAACTGCCTGAGGCTGTCCTCCTCGTCCTTGACTGAGTTGCATATTTACTGTGGTAGCTGAAAATTGAATGTCTTCCTTCTCGGCCCATACTGTAAATTGAAAGCTTCTGCCTGCTATGATGTACTGTTCCATGCTAACTTTGACTGCCTCCGTGCCAATTCTCTGTTTCTCCATATATTTGAAAACATACATAAACGCTGCAAAACACAAAAATTGCCTTTGGGTGGATTTCAAACATTATACAATTTAGTTTTGGGAAGCCATCGGGTCTGTGCTTCATCGCATAGTGCTCATATATAAAAAGGTTGTGAACCCATGGTTTCCCCGATTTTGATATGCCGCTCGCACTATGGGCCGATCCTTTGCTTTTCCCTATATTTCGAAAATACATAAAATACATTGAAAATGCCCTGGGCACGGACTTGAAAATTTATTAAAAACTATTTATAATGTTGTCGGGTCCGCTCCGTCGCATCGCAACATTACTCATGTTAAAACCCCCGACCCCATGACATTGCCGATAGCGATGTGTCGATGCGATATCGGCGATCGCTCATCGCAGAATAACAAAACCACTTTGTAAGTCCTCCGCTGCGACTTCGCCAATGCGATATCGGCGATCGCTCATCGGCGATATTTCATATCGCTGCCACTGCCTGCCTCCGATGCTCCAACCCGCCGATATGCCGACTTGCCGATACGCCGATGCCATCTGGACCGCTGATTGGCCAGATTCAACGGCTGAGATTTAAAGTGGATCCTTAAGCCTGCAAATTTACTTTTGAAGCGATTTTTCTCCCGATCCTTGGTGATACGAATGGTTTAATGTCCTCATGCTGCCGCATGGCTCAACTGTTTGTACAGTTGAAATTATATTTTCAACACTTTCTAGCCGACCAGTGCGTTCGGTTTCACGGCCTTTTTATCTGTCCCTCTGCTCATTGACAAAGGATATCTTCGTCTCAAAGGTACATAACAAATATTAACATCTTAGTTGATTGTTGTAGTAATTATAAGTTGTCTTTTTTCCTGTTAATTACACCCACACATAAGCGATCAGGTGCATCCTGCAACCAACGAAGGGGTAGTGATCAATCTTACTTAAGTCTTGCATGTCTTGTGAATATAATACATGAGTTAATGGTGGAACATGAATACATTGACTATTACAGAATTCAAGAATAGCTGGAAATTCACTGTTTTTTACCATGTCAATGTTTGTTCATGGACTGTTACAGAATTCAAGAATAGGTTCCAATTGCATCACAAGTGGGAATGACTTTTGTGAGTTACAATTTCTTTTGTTCCACCACGCTCCAGTTTTCACTTTGCCACCCGATTACAAATTCTACTAGTAAGAACTTGGTCCACAATTTTTTCTTCAGCTTTGGTTCCCTAGCAGACATGCCAAACTCAAATATTTGATTTGTAATGATATATGGAAATGGAGGGTTTAGGTTCTCAACCATCAGTTGGGAGTGAACAAACTCAACCGTAGATGTACTCACTTCAGTTTCAAGAAAAGACGTAACACTCATTAAACTTAACAGAGAGACAGTCACCCCTTCAAACAAGGCATGAACACATGTTCAGATAGAGGAATCAAATGCACAAGAAATAACCAGAAGTACCTTTAAAGGTATCTTTTTCTTCCATGTTTGCGGAAATAATTTTTTTTGATAAATTGTTTAAGTTTTTGTAGAATGTCAAAAGGGATCCATGTTAATGAAGCCCAAAAAACTTGGAAATCTTCCGTAACTAATTTACACAACATCAATCTTCATGCCCTTGAGCGTAATTTATTGCATCAAATTCATACTCTCTTTTTCATATTTTAGCCATCTCTATTCCGATTTGAGATATTTTAGAAGTTTTAAAGTCAAACGTGGATATTTTAATCCAGATCCCAATTGATTAATATTTTTGGAGAAAATTTTCTCCACAAAGGCTTTCACCCTTTCTGCGACCCTCCAAGCAATGATGGAAAATTTTGCATGGTTTATCTTCATTCCTATAGCATTAATGAATAACCAAAACATGTATTTTAGAGACTCAAGGTGGGATATGTTCCCTTCAAAGAAAACCAAAATATTCTCTACAAATATTAAAGGTGAGAGCTTGAAACATTGACATATTTCAATCCCTTTGAAATCTCCTCGCGATTTTGAATCCATGATTTCTTTTTCTTACTCCTTTCGCAACGAGGAAGAAAGGGGTTAAAGTGGATAGCCCTACCTAAGGCTTCTTTTTATTTGGAAGAATGGAGAGGTTCCTCCATTAATTAGGAAGCTAAAAGAGGTTTTGTTGATGTAGTTCACCACCCAGGTTATAAAGAAGTGAGAGAAGCCTAAATGAGTTAAGAGGATTTTTGGGTAGATATAATTTATCTGATCAAAATATTTTGAGAGATCAAATTTATCGAGAATATCTCTTTGTTTCTTAGTGTCTATAAAACGAAGGCCTTCTCGGGAAAGGCTAATGAAATAATGAATATCACGATTTTACGAGAATATAATTTTATTTAGAGAAATGTGATTCGACAAGATGTCTTTGAGGTATAGAGAAATGAGCAATAAAATAATATCATGTGAAAGAGGTAAAAGAATGTAGGTGAGTATGAGTTTGGGATAAAGAGGAACTAAAGGGGAAAATAACTTGTCATGAAGTCCTTCATTATTCCATTATAGAGATAAGGTCATCTACTCTAAAGTTGTAACATTCTAGGTGTAACTCAATATGGCGTCCATTTGACTTGGGGTTTTCCTCTTTGGAAACTATGTAAAATTATAGCTTTTCTTTTGTGACCTTAGCCATTAAGGATATGTTCCCTTCGTAGTTTATAAATTTGGGGAAAAGGTTGATCACATTTAGTACTTCCTGTATGGTGGCTCTCTAAGGAGTAGAAAAATGTCCCTAAAATAATTGCATCCTTCTGTTGATATCATTGAAGGAGGTTGCAAGGGAGCCAATCTGTCTTTTTGATCTCCCAAATAGTGTAAACAGATATCCTTTGCTTTGAAATATTGTGAAATTACATGGTGTTGTCATCCTCTACATGTAACCAAATGGTTCTACTCTTCAGCCTTCATTAGTTTTCCTTTTCTCGGAGCAATTTCTCTTTAATCCCCAAATTCCTTTATCTCTTCCTTTTGGCCCATTGTGGTCGTCTCTTCGATATTTTTCTCATGTAATTTTCAATTTAGCCTCAATTTTAGATAGGTGTTTATTATGTGATTCTTCTTCTTTTTTTCCCTTGCCCGCTTAATCATCAATTAGTTTGACAGTTCTAGGATTTGGTGGGATTTTATTGTTGGGAAGGGGCGATTGGGACTCAAGGTAAAAGGGGATCTAGTTAGATTTCAGCGATTCAATAAAAGTTGGGTTTTCAAGCAAAGAAGGATTAAGTTTGAATAGAATTATATTCTTAGAGGGGAAGAGATCTAAATTTAAGAGAATGTGATAGCGATCAAAATCCCACAACCATGGATCTTCGACAAAACCTGGTGCTAGAGTTATGGAGGGCCTTTAAATGATGAAATGATCTGACATTTTGGAAATTCAATAAGATTTTTTCCTATTGTTTGACCATGTGGGTGAAATCTTGGTTGAAACGATGTCACAAAATCCCATTTTCTCAATCAAATAGATAAACAAGTTCATCTACGGGTCAATTATTGCAGAGCTTCCCTAGACATCAACAACTCCAAATGTGAAATTTGGGTCACCTTCTCGGATAACAATTCCATAGTCCATATAAGGGAGTGTAGGAATGTTTGACCAATAATCTCATGATTTCTAAAGGGACTAGACACATTTATGAAAAGGAAGGATTTTTTCAATTTCTCTAGAGAGCATTATGATGGAAAGTCATGATTTGAAGGACTAGGTCAAAATTAAACGAACCCATTTATTGTCTCATCTAGAGACATTAACTCTAAATCTCTCAATTGCATCCAAAGCAAGAAAAAACCAATACTAGACAATTTATTAGAGAGATGAAATGACCTTTATTCCTTCAACCGTATACTCCTATAAGAGTAGGATGTGAGGGAATGGAGTTCCATTAGTCATATCATAGCCAACGTTTATGAGGGGTTGGTTAGTCCATTGTAATTGAAGGAGAGGAACTTCATTTAGGAACTTTTGTAGGGATAGATTCCCTAAGAGCCCAACTATTGGATTTCTATTTTCTAGCATTGATTTCTAAGTGAGCCCTGCTTTGAGCAATAGATAGGATTTCATTTCCTCCTCTAGCTCAGGATTTGTGAGTTACCGCTACGTAAAAAAAACTAGTGTATTGAAAATTTCCATGAATATTTCCTCAAACTAAAATATTAGGTGAAGCTGTGGAAGTTGAACCTAGATGGGCATCAATTTATTTATTTATTTATCTTATTTTTTTCGATTTCACATCAAAATCTATTGTCCGGGGTTTTAAATAGAGTATCCAATATCTCCTAAACCATGTTTAATTGAAGCACCTTTGTGCATCCTCTTTTGTCTTTGTGAGATACCCCGTCCAACCTGTATCTAATATCAAGCGTTTTGGGGCATATCCAAAAGATGGTTTTTTTTTTATCTATCCACTTATAGAAAAACCATGGACACGGTTTTGCTAGCAGAATGCCAACTCATTTTCCATACTGAGAATCTCAATCCATTGCATGTCCTTATGTAGAACTAGGGAAGGATCCTCATTCTTTCTTTTGATGCACTTCCTCTTTTGTCTTCGTGGATCATCGACAAGTGGACGTGAGAGAATGAAGAACCTAGGGTTTTTACCATCTCTCCCTTCAATGTCTGTTGTGAGAATGACGCACAAGAAACTAGAAGATGGGCTATAAGACTAATGACTAAAGAGAAGTTCTGATGAAGGTTATCTACTATGTAGCTATCAAGATACTAAGTTAGTAGAATATAGTGGGGAGTGAGGAGAAGCAAGAGTCACTCGCTGATAAGTTAAGTCTAGGAAAGGGGCAGGGGTAGTTTTGTCACTTTTCAGAGGGATTTGATGTGTTTGGAGTTGAGTTGGTTATTAATCTAGGAGGTGGGGTGGAAATTAAAGAAAAGACCTCCTACTCCTCCCTTTATCCTTCACTTGGTGTTATATACCTAGGGGGGATAATATGGGGTACCAAGGGAGGTACCCAAGGCAATAATGTAATAATGGGATGGGCCATAGTAATAAATAAGGTGGTTAACCCATATCATGTAAGGGACCACAAGTAGTTAGTAATAATGTAATGGGCCCATGGTATTAGTTCGATGGTATGAGGGAACCATGGTAATGATCCATGGTATTGTATGTATGAGGCCTATATACAGGCTAGAGACTCCACATGGAGAGATAGTGGAGGATTATTGTATGAATAAGCATATGGCTTATGGAGTGTTTTCCTTCCTTAAGGAGTGAATGTATGGCGTTTCCCTACCTTAAGGGTTTGATCAATAAAGAGAATCATTTCTATCTATTTCAATCAGATTATTCTTGGGTTTATTTCTATTATCACATATTTTTGGGTTAGATATATAACAAGTGATATCAGAGCTATAACAAGTGGTATCAGAGCACTTTCTTAGGCACAAAAGTGGAGAATTTTTTTTTTATTTTTGCAGGATTTCAGGGGTGGTGAGTTTGCAGATCAGATCTGTACGTTTTGGTGCAAGATCTGCTAAATTTAATTGCAGATCTGGATTATTTGTGAAAAAATAGCCGATTTCAAAAAAAAAATCAGTTTAATCGGAGTCCAGATGAAGGAAATATCGCTGATCTAAAAATTAGTGGGTTGCAGACAATTTTTCAGGGCAGCGAGTCTGCAGTGCAGATCTGGATATCTTGGTGCAATATTTGCAAAATCTAATTGTAGATCTAGATTTTTTGTGAAAGAATACCCAAATTCAAAAAAAAAATCAGTTGAATCGGAGTCCATATGAGGGAAATATCGCTGATTTAAAATCAGTTTTTTTTTGCAGAAATTTTGGGGACGGCGGGAGAGTTGCAGCACAGATCTGAAATTCTAGTGTCTGGATCAGGATTTCTATCACATGGGCAGATGCAGAATGGTTGTTCCATTTCCAAAAACAGGTCATAATAGGGATTCTGAGCAATATTAACGGAACTGTGACAATTTCAAATTTTCTCCAAGTAAGTGAATTTTTTCAAAACCCTCTTCATGGCGACTCTATGTTTTACAGGAAAAGATAATGGTCCTACTATTGAAGAATTCATACAAAGAATAAAGTCCAAATATGGGATATTTTGGAAAGCTATAGTACGACTTAATTTGACAGAAGAGGCTAACAGATGGTGGAACTCACTTGGCATCAAACAGTTGGACGACTTGTCGGATAAAGAATTTGAAAAACTCTTTATGGACAAATGGTCTTGTGCTAGAAAAAAGAATGAGACACGTCAGGGGTTATGTTCTACTGGTATATCCTTATTGCAGGTTCATGGATTAATTCAGAAAGAGAAGATCATTGTTTCTATCAATCCTAGTTGTGAGCATAATTTTATCAATGTTAATTTGGCAAAAAAATTGCAAGTTACAACAAAACACATTGAAAATACACAGGTTGATGATAAGGATGTTCAAATTTATAAGGATTTGAAGCTTTCTATGGATAAGTATGTGTTTCATGGTGATTTTTATGCTTCAGATATGGATAACATGGATGTTGTTTTGGGATACCCTTGGATGGAATCAGTGGGTACTATCAATATTAATGTACAGAAGAAATTCCTGAAGCTCTGGTATAAAAAGAAGAAAATTACATTACAGGATATTTCCATTAATAAACAGGTAGAGTCCAAGGAGGCTGAAGCAGAAGATGTTCCAGGGTCTGACATATTAGATGATGAGCCAGTGATGATCGACAATCAAACACAAACAGAGGCTAAAGCAGAAAAGGTTACAGGTGCTGATACATCTGAGGAGGGCTTAGTGGTTGAAGTAATATTGGAAGATAAGACACCACAACAGGCACCACAACATAACAGTCAGGCTCCAGTAAGGGGTGAATTAAAGAAAAAGACACCGTGGGTTAAAACTTCAACATATTATCACCCACATCACCCCGCAAGACAACCATCAAACTGGCAACCAATTAGCCACAAGGACAACAACCCCCGCAGGATAGATAGAGAGGAGCGAAGATCCACCTACTACACATCAACACAGAAGAGCTACCACGGTCAACTTCCATCTCAAGGGATCGAGGCACCAGCAAAATCGAGGGTTCACCTTTCTCTTGGATGGCTAGATGCACGTGCATGGTACCAGTGGACTACTCTTTTGAGTAGATCTTATTATTTGTGTTCTTCCCATGTTTCAGCAACGAAACATGCTTAGGGGGGTGGAATGTTATATACCTAGGGGGGATAATATGGGGTACCAAGGGAGGTACCCAAGGTAATAATGTAATAATGGGATGGGCCATAGTAATAAATAAAGTGGTTAACCCATATCATGTAAGGGACCACAAGTAGTTAGAAATAATGTAATGGGCCCATGGTATTAGTTCGATGGTATGAGAGAACCATGGTAATGATCCATCGTATTGTATGTATGAGGCCTATATACAGGCTAGAGACTCCACATGGAGAGATAGTGAAGGATTATTATATGAACAAGCATATGGCTTGTGGAGTGTTCTCCTTCCTTAAGGAGTAAATGTATGGTGTTGCAATACCTTAAGGGTTTGATCAATAAAGAGAATCATTTCTATCTATTTCAATCTTATTATTCTTGGGTTTATTTCTATTATCACATATTTTTGGGTTAGATCTATAACAAGTGGTATCAGAGCTATAACACTTGAAGAGCCTACTGACGATTTCCTTTTTGAAAAAATAGTGGTATTCAAGTGCATGCCAAGGTCCATTGAGGGCTGCAAGGTTAGGGGTGGAGATCTCTAAATGATTTGGCCTCTATGGGGGTCCTCAGAAAATTCTACCTTGTCTGCATGCATTTTGTATGAATAGAGGGAATGGAAAAATGAGGAGTGCATTGAAATGAAGTGAGGGCCTAATGCCCTTCAAGAATTCAACCTGAATTATCTCATTTTACAGAGCGAAAACTTAAACCCCACACTCCATTGACAAGTTCCAATTATTGATAACTGTATTTACTAGCACAATCACATAATTTACTAAATATAATTGATATATGACAATATCCCTCTTTTATATAATAATTGGTGTATTAAAACTTGTTCAATTATATTTAATAATATAATTATATTAATTAATAAATTAATATTAACCCCAAAAATTATTAAATATATGATAAATTTGAGTAATCTATATATATATAAAATTAAATAAATTTGGCTTTACCTGGTTTAGTTTATACATTAAATCAACTATTAATGGTTATATACAAAATCTATCATTTAAATAAAAATAACCATATACAATACCAAATAAAAATTTAAAATCTGTTATAATAATAACAATATTTTAAAATTTATTATAATAATAACAATTGGAATATACATATATGAGATTCTTTTTCCTTCCATATATATAGAGATTATTTGGATTTAATCGTTAGATTCCAGCGTCAAATTATTATAATAAAAATCGTTATATCACATGGGTAAGAATTGAAATGATAAAAAAATATAAGAGTCATTGGCAACGGCAACGCATGTCATATGTCAATTACATTCAATTTATATAGAAATTGACTTTTCGAATATTGTATTTACTTCACATACAAGTTGTTTAGAAACAGAAAATATACAAGTTGTATTTACTACCTGCTGACGTTTACTCCATATCTCCATATCCCAAGCAGCTAAAATCCTTCCATTTATTTTCCTGTAACAAACGTATTTTTAAACATTCTATGGGTTTTCTTTTGTATTATTATAGAATAGTTTTCAAGTCTCACAGATGAAAGCTGCCTTACCGAGGAATACCTTGATGAAGTGAGAATCACTTGCATCCCGGGAATGCCCACGCTGCGGCTGAAGGACCTCCCCAACTTCCTCCTAATCACAGACGTTTCGGATCCGGGTGTTCAACATAGTATAATTCAACGCCAAGGTACATTATCCGCAGCTGCATTGATAGTTAGCACATTCGAAGAACTGGAAGGCCCGGTCTTAGAGGCACTCCGACTTAACTTCCGTGTATATCCCATCGGTCCTCTACTGCTCTCTCAGTCATTCCATTGTAAAGATAAGCATGGATCCTCGGATGAATTGAGTATGTGGAAAGAAGAAAGTAGCTGTCTCACATGGTTGGATTCTCGGAATCCATGCTCTGTCATGTACGTTTGTTTGGGAAGCATTACAGTTTTGTCTAATCAACACCTCCTGGAATTTGCATGGGGATTGGCTTCCAGCAACCAACACTTTCTGTGGGTTGTCCGACAAGATATAGTTCATGGCGAGTCTGCCATATTGCCCAAGGAATTCATTGAAGAAACAAAGGATAGAGGTTTGTTGGGTGGGTGGGTACCTGAGATGAAGGTACTGTCCCACCCTTCTGTCGGAGGGTTTCTGACTCACAGCGGGTGGAACTCATAAGCGCGGGAGTGCCAACGATATGCTGGCCCTGCTATGCCGAGCAACATACAAATGCGAAATTTGTTTGTGAAGAGTGGAGCATAGGACTGCACTTGAAACAGACCGTGAGAAGGGAAGAGGTGGCAGCACTGGTGAGGAATTTGATAGGAGAGGAAAGAGTCAAAATGAGGAGAAGAATTGGAAAATTGAAGGAAAGTGCGAAGCGAGCGATCGAGAAAGGAGGATCTTATAACAGCAACTTAGACAAGTTACTCCATCAAATTATTCCTCAAAAGAATGCATCACATGGCAATCAGATGGTATCGAAGCAGACCTTTAAAGAACTCATCTGCAGCTACAACTTGTAATGTTTCAGCACCACCTGACGTAGGTTTTTACTTCATGAATGAGGCAGCATCGTGATCTTCCACCCTCGTTTCAAGCTCGAACACAGACGAGCTAAAATAAGGATACTTCCGTTCCATGCATGAGTTTAAGTCGCCCTAAATGAATACTTGTGGACTTATTCCTTGGTAAACTGTGTCGCTTTGTGGTTAAACGGCTGCTACGGTTTATACATATTTATATTTCTTTCTATCACGGTATACATTTTTTTTAACCTTTCCTTGTATTTTTTAATAACGGTTTATATATATATATATTTATTTACTTATTTATTTATTTCATCATGGTATACACTTGTTTTTTTAATAACTAGGTTAAATCTGCAATACATAATATAGAGGGTAGTTAACGTACATGGCAAACAATTATGTAATAGCTGGATAATTAAGATCATTTACAAAAAGATAATAATTTTTATTAAGTTTTAATGTATAAATTATCTATAAACGATAATATAAAATGATAATAAAATTAAGCAAATGTTTTTATTATATATAAATTATTTTTCTATTTTATAGTAAGAGATCAACTACATAAAATCAATCACTTAGTGCAAATTATATATATATATATATATATATATATATATATATATATATTATTTTTCATGATTGAAATTGTATTTTTTGAATATATAAATGGATTTATTTCCTTGAACTCAACTTAAACTGGCAATTCCAACAAATTTTTGCTAGCTTTCATTCAAAATTAACAAAAAAATATATCTAACAACATCCTAAAATGTAGAATAGTGCTAAAATGTGACATTACTTGATTTTTTTTAAATAACATGTTATTTTTTTGAATTGTATTATGTGATATATACATAGTTTTTTGTTTAACCATATATACAGTTAATATTGAAATATTTTAACCATATATATAGTTAATATTGAAATATTTTACTTCACAGAAGGCATTGAAATATTTTAGCTATGACCCAGATTGAATTTTTTTTATCATTAATAACACTTTTTTAATGCCCAATGTTAATTTTATATTAAAAATTCAATGAATTATACATCTATATTTTATACAACTTCAGGGAGCCTAATGGTTAAGAGCATGTGTTTCCTCCTAAAAGGTCACAGGTTCAAAACCAGAGGGGGTAGAGTATGTACACATTGAAAAAAAATAACCCTATAAAAATAAAATAATAATAAAAATAAAAATGGATTATTGTATGGATCCATGGTATTGAGAACCCATGGTATTGATGCATAGTATTCATATGGAATTTAACCTATTTAAAGGGGGAAATTAAACCAAGCTAGATCCATCTTAATTGTGAATCTACGAAGCACCTAAGGGATCAACTCTCTTATAATTATAGACGAAATGGATTTTTTCACTACAGTTTTTCAAGTTAATTTTAATCAAAAGTTTGTTTTTCCTTATTTTTTAAATCTATCAATTTTTTTAATTACATAAATTTTTAATATACCACACAGTGTCGTAAGGGCTTCGAGGTGGGTTGAAGCCCATCTTTTTTGTAAAAACACGTGATTTTGTAAGGGATCAAAGGGTTTTGGGGCCATAGTTTCTTGTTTTCAGGAGTCGATGGTATTTTGATGATGTAACCCTACAATGTAATAGTATATATAGGGTAAGATAATAAGAAGAGATATCAATCAGTTTTGATCCATATTAGTGTTATGCGTGAATTATTGTGATGTGTAATTTGGTAGAAAAGGAGAGGCTCTGCAGCTAACAGCACAAAGGCCTGAAGAAGAGTCTATAGTGGAGTGCATAGAAAGCCTGCAGCTTAGTGCGCAGGCCAAGAACTAGTTGCTGTTGAAAGATTTATTATATTAAGAAACATTTCTTGTCGACGTAGCTCTACACTAGGGTCAAACATGTTAATTTGGTGTTTTGATGTGTATATTTTCTTATTGTCTATTGTAGAGTAGCAACTATTAAAATTTCATTTTACTTCAACACACTGATGGTTTATGGTTTTATATGGCATGTTTAAGTGATTAATATAATGTGTTGAAGTGATTTATAAATGATAAGAATAAGATAACATAATAGTACCACATCTCCTAGTCCTTTAAGGCTACAGAAACCTAGTTCTACATCCTCCCGTAGTCACTTCGAATGAGACTGCGATCTGCTTGCAGGTCGTTGCCAAAACGGCCAGTGATTAAGGGTTTTGTTGGTGCACAATATAGAGTGAATGTTATGAAACGAGCTCACAAAAAAATAGAAGAGAAATATAAATTCCTTAGAATTCAGCCTCTTCGAGGGGGCAACCTTCTTTACATTACACAAATGACAAGACCTCCTTTATATATATAGGAGTCTAAGGGATCATAATATAATCAAAACCGACATAACAATAATAATGTAAGGGCACAATAATAACAATAGTGGGATTATATGGGGCACAATAATAACAATATCGGGACTACATGAGCACAAAAATATAATAAGGGGGTTGTACTAATAACAATAAGGGGTTACACTAGTAGTATAGGGACCTAACATGCCCCTCTCCTTCTAAAAGTGTTGTCCTCAGTGCTTGAGTAGTTCTTGATGCTTCTATATAAAATTCTTGTCCGCCCATGTGGAACCTTCAACAGGTAAGTTCTTCCACTTAATGAGATACTTTGAAATTAATCGATTTCGTAGCTATCGGGTCCTTGTTGCTGTAATTGCTCCAAGTTCCAATGTGATTTTTCCTTCCTCATTAAGTTCTGGCAATATTGTTTGAACTGGGATCTTCTGCAACTTTTGAATGAGTGGCCACACTTCTTCGCCCTTCTTCCATTCATCCCTTGCTTCATTTATCCAATCTAGTTGGATAGTTGAAATATCACAAAACAACGCTTCCACATCCTCATCCTTTCTTGAGAGTGCACCTGCAACAACACTTTTCTTCAATTTTTTGTAAATGATTTCAAATTCATAACCCAACATATTTGTGACCCATTTTTTCTATTCTTCTAAAGATAATCTTTGTTCTAAAAAGTATTTAAGACTATCATGATCTATTTTTACCTTGAAGTGCCTTTCCATTAGATAAGGTCACCTTTTCTTAAGTGCATGTAGTATTGCCAACATTTCCTTCTCATAAATAGCTTGCTTGAAATGTAGTCATAAAAATACCCAATCGCCTACATCAAAACTTCTTTCACTATGATGTTGATCTGCTTGTTGTTTCATTCGATTTTGCACCAAAGTGGTGTTATCCTTTAAACATTGGAGAACTTGTTGTTGATGCTCAATGTGATATTTCACTGCTTGAATCATTTTCTTCTTGATATGTCCTTCTATCTTGAGAGTTTCAGGAGTGGAAATTTCTTCCAATGCATTACAAGATATGGTCGGATTCATTTCTTGATGCTCGATGTGATCTTTCACTTCTTGAACCTTTTTCTTTTTGATATGTTCTTTTGTCTTGATAGTTTCAGGAGTGGTAATTTCGGCCAATGCATTACAAGATATGGTCGGATTCATTTCTTTTTCCTCGATGTGATCTTTCACTTATTGAACATTTTTCTTCTTGATATGTCCTTCTATCTTGAGAGTTTGAGGAGTGGTAATAGTTGCCAATGCTTTAATGATATTACTTATCTAATAGATGTTTTAATTTAATTTATAATCTATCTCTTTTTCTTAAATATATAATTAATAAATAATAAAATATTACATTATAGGTAATTCTTACATGAAGGTACAAGAAACATTTTTATTACTAAATAATATTAAAATGTTATGTAATATAGATTTGTGATATATATATATATATATATATATATATATATATATATATATATATATATATATATATATATATATATAAGATTTTATGAAAATATTTATATATTTCAAATACAAAATATATAGAATATTTAAACTCAATTCAAAAGTTTAAAATTATTAAAATAGAATTGAATTTAACTTATTTAAAAATACAAAAATTATTTCTTCTAACTAATTTAATTGAATTTTCAAATATTTTATTTACAAGTTATATAGAAACTGAAAATATATACACTACACTATTTGCTCAGGTTGCATTTATCTCCTTCATACTGAAAGAGTATTTTATTACTCACATTATTGTGTAAGAGTACATATAAGACCTCCAATATATAGCAATGGAGGAGTCCTAGTGTCAGTTAAATATAACTACGACAATTGGATAGATGCAATTCCCTTTGTGAGCCTACAACTCACCATAATTAGCTCATAGATAAATGAAGGGTTGGAAAATCCAACTCTAACAACCCCCCTTAAGCGAAACATAGGGAGTAACTAAAGAAAAAAGAAAACAAAGAATGGATCTAAGAAACAAGGTATGATTAGGTACCAATGTGCACAATCCTATAAGAAGAGAAAGAGAGAAAAACCCATAGGGAAAAATTCTCTCCCAAAAGAGAGAAAGATGCCATTTCTCAAATTATCATGGAGTTGAAATTGTAGATCCCCATAACGATCCAATGAATGGAAAGAACATAGACCTCCTCCAATCAATAAGAACGAAATGTTGAAGTACCAAAACTATGAAGATGAGAGTCGTAAACCTCAATGAGGTCGGTCGATCTCTGAAATAGGATTGTTTCAGAGGAACAAGGGTGGTAAACATTATTAACATCTCCAAAAAACGCTTCAAATAAAGTAGGCGTTGATAAATAACCAGGAAAAGGCTTCAAACAGAAGCAACACCATCAACCAACAAACAAATAATGAGGCATATAAGTATAGAAAATGTTGTAAAACAACACTCCTGAATTTGTTTGAACATCGTTACCATCACATTGATCAAACACAAAAAAATTACAATTTCAAACAAGGAAATGACAGCAATATCTGTCACCATCTTACTACCCCCCCTAAAACTATGGAAGAATAAAGAATCAATAGTCTTCATTGCCGCCAAATTTCCCCTGAAGAACAACTAAGGGAACAATGGCAATCAACAACGAACAATTGATGCAATACAATGATATGAATTATTCAAGCATTGGCTCAAATGATTCCACGACCATTCATTATTTCACGTCTCTTTTGTAACCATATGAATGTTGGACTACTATTTGACCAATACCGCTAAAGCTTATGTAATTTCTTTCGATGAGGATGTGCGGATATCTTAGTTTTTGCCTCTACGAACTCAAAGTTGAGTGCCACAACATTTTCGTCTGAAATGACATTAGTAGCTAGGTCATCATTATGTCTATCAACAACATTTTCCTCAAGCACCTCATAGTTGAATGTAGGTGATAAACCAACAATGGTACCATATCTAAGAATTTCTCTTGATGTTTGCACTACAAGGTTAATATGAACAACAATTCCTTGCCCATTCTTCCGAAGTCATGCTCTAGTATATCTCATTCTTCTCAGCAATCAAGACCCAATACGAGTAGTATGGTTTTCAAAACTAGGTGTGACAATAATATGTGATTATTCATGATCATCTCCATCAATCTTGTTTTGCAACAATTTTGTTTTTGTGGCTAGTGGAAACACATTTGCCAACTTGATTTCTTCAAGTTGGGTAAAATATTGCAAGAGCTTCATGAGAAGAAGTCAATGGACGAAATTTGTAAAGAAGTCATTTCGTTGCAGTCAGTGGTATCCCTTTTGCAAGTAGGGAATGCAAACATAAAAAATAGTTTACAAAATTCAATCATTGAAAAATCCAAAAGGTTGACCATCTGGATTCAACCATATGTATATCATGTTGAGGTTTTCCATTACACCAAAAATGTAAGGGCTTGTGTGATTCATTCATCGGTGCTCATGAAGTGGATTGTTCTATGTCCCAAACTATGAATGGACAATCGCATAATGACGAGGTTGGAGAGAAGCACCAGAATAACATTCCTTTAGCTCTATGAGATAACCATTGCTCCCTTTTATCAAGTCGTGGGGACCAAAAAAAATCCAAATCAAACTAATTTTCCTAAATAACCAACAAGCAACCAAACAGTGAATGGACAATTGCATAATGACGGGGTTGGAGAGAAGCACCAAAACAACATTCCTTCAGCTCTGTGAGATAACCACTGCTCCCTTTTATCAAGTCGTGGGCATCAACAAAATCCTTATCAAACCAATTTTCATAAATAACCAATAAGCAACTTGCATAAATGTCTTGAAGCGCAACTCTTCAAGACCATAAGAACGAGATGTTGAAGTACCAAAACTATGAAGATGAGAGTCATGAAAGCTCAATGAGGTCGGTTGATCTCTGAAATAGGATTGTTTCAAAGGCAAAAGGGTGGTAAACACTATCAACATCTCCAAAAAATGCTTCATAGAAAGTAGGTGTCAGTAAATATCCCGAAAAAGGATTTAAATAGAAGAAACACCATCAACCAACAAACAAATAATGAGGCTTGTAAGTATGGAAAACGTTGTAAAACAACACTCTTGAATTTGTTTGAAAATCATTACCATCACACTAATCAAACACAAAAAATTACAATTTCAAGCAAGGAAATGACAACAATATATGTCACCATCTAATTGCCCCCCTTAAAACTATGGAAGAATGAAGAATCAATAGTCTTCATTTTCACCAAATTTCCCCTGAAGAACAACTAAGGGAAAAATGGCAGTCAACAATGAACAATTGATGCAATACAATGATATGAATTATTCAAGCATTGGTTCAAATGATTCCACGACCATTCATCGATTCATCCACAATCGATCTTGATGGTTGGCACTGGTCAACAATTCATTTTTTCACGTCTCTTTTGTAACCATTTGAATGTTGGACTACTATTTGACCAATAATGCTAATTCTTATGTAATTTATTTTGATGAGGATGTGCAGATATCTTAGTTTTTGCCTCTACGAACTCAAAGTTGAGTGCCACAACATTTTCATCTGGATGGACATTAGTAGCTAGGTCATCAATATGTTTATCAACAACATTTTCTTCAAGCACCTCATAGTTGGATGTAGGTGATGAGCCAACAACAGTATCATATCTAATTATTTCTCTTGATGTTTGCATTACAAGGTTAATATGAACAACAATTCCTTGCCCATTCTTTTGAAGTCCTTCTCTAGTATATTTCATTCTTCTCAGCAATCAAGACCCAATACAAGTAGTATGGTTTTCAAAACTGGGTGTGACAATAGTATGTGATGATTCATGATCATCTCCATCAATCTTGTTTTGCAACAATTTTGTTTTTGGGGCTAATGGAAACACATTTTCCAACTTGATTTTTTCAAGATGGGTATAATATTGCAAGAGCTTCGTGAGAAGAAGGCAATGGATGAAATTTGTAAAGAAGTCCTTTAGTTGTAGTTAGTGGTATCCCTTTTGCAAGTAGAGAATGTAAATATAAAAAATAGGTTACAAAATTCAATCGTTGAAAAATCCAAAAGGTTGACCATCTGGATTCAACCATATGGATATCATGTTGAGGTTTTCCATTACACCAAAAATGTAAGGGCTTGTGTGATTCATTCATCGGTGCTCATGAAGTGGATTGTTCTACGTCCCAAACTATGAATTGACAATTGCATAATGACGGGGTTGGATAGAAGCTCCAGAATAACATTCCTTCAGCTCTGTGAGATAACCATTGCTCCCTTTTATCAAGTCGTGGGCATCAACAAAATCCAAATCAAACTAATTTGCATAAATAACCAACAAGCAACCAAACAATGAATGGACAATTGCATAATGATGGGGTTGGAGAGAAGCACCCAAAATAACATTCCTTCAGATCCGTGAGATAACCACTACTCCGTTTTATCAAGTCATGGGCATCAACAAAATCCAAATCAAACCAATTTTCATAAATAACCAACAAGCAACCTACAGAGATGTCTTGAAGCGCAACTCTTCCCACAAGTGAATGATGCGACCTACGAGCAAGGATGTGAGCACAACAATTTAATTTGATCTGTCGGTTGATCTCGAAGGATACATACAATCCAAGAGTGACAAATGAAATTATTTAAGAAGATATGATATCACTAAAGATCTGGATATCTAGAATAAAATATTGTAACATGATATTCATATTAGAAAGCAAAAGAGAAATTATCAAACATCGTCGTTGCATGCTTAATCAAACTCTGATCTAACTTGAGCACACACAATCCCATCATAACACGTAGAATTCGTTCAAGATCCACATTAGATTGAAACCATTATCCCTTGGATAGATCTATAGATCTCAAAAATAAATTTTGAAAGCTCAGTGAAACATAAGCCCCATTCAGACCATTAAAAAATAATAAACTCCAAAAACAATCAGGTAGGGGAATGAAATGCCTACTATGATACCATGAGAGATTTTTTTATTACTCACATTGTTGTGTAAAATTACATAGAATACCTCCATTACATAGCAATGGAGGAGGCCCAATGTCGGTTAAGGATAACTACAACAACTCGATAGATGAAAGTCCCTATGTGAGCTTACAACAAACCATATATAGCTCATAGGGAAATGACGCATTGGAAAAACCAACTCTAACACATACATCAGGTACGTAAAATCCCTCTATAAAATTCACGTCTTTGTAGTTTCATTTTTTTCTATAGTCATAGTTATTTGTGGACAATTGATGTATCTTCTCACGCTTACTAT
This sequence comes from Pinus tabuliformis, assembly GCA_031772625.1. Taxonomy (NCBI): domain Eukaryota; kingdom Viridiplantae; phylum Streptophyta; class Pinopsida; order Pinales; family Pinaceae; genus Pinus; species Pinus tabuliformis. The sequence continues at coordinate 1,611,501,306 of CM062817.1, read as the reverse complement.
ATTCAAAATGTAATTGTTTTGTTAGATAAAATTCTTCCATACAATTCACTTCTTTGTAGTTTCAATTATTTCTATACAATCTATGGACTTTCTATACACATACGCATCCCAGGAATGCCCAATTGCGGTTACGGGAGCTACCTGACATCTTCCTAGTCAAAGAGTCTTTGAATCGGAGTGTTGAAGTTACTATAATTCAAGGCCAAGGTGCATTATAAATAAATGCATTAATAGTTAACTCATTTGAAGAACTAGATGGCCCAATCTTAGAGGCACTCTTAGTTAATTTCTGTGTATATCCGATTGGTCCTATACTTGCCTCTCAGTCATCCCATTTTAAACATAAGGATGGATCCTTGGATGAATTGAGTATGTGAAAGGAAGAAAATAGTGGTCTCACATGGTTAGATTTCGGGAATCCATGTTCTGTCATGTATGTGTGTTTGGGAAGCATGACAGTTTTGTCTAATGAAGAACTCCTGGAATTTTCATGGGGGTTGGCTTCTAGCAACCAACACGTTATGTGGGTTGTTGGGAAAGATATAGTTCCTAGTGAATGTGCCATATTGCCTGAAGAGTTCATTGAGTAAACAAAGGATAGAAGTTTGTTTATTGGATGGTTGCCTCAGATAAAGGTATTGTCGTACCCATCTATCGAGAGGACATAATGTATCCCCCTAGAGGTTTACTGGTAGTTACGTGTCACGCGGGTTATTGGATTCCATTGGGTTACAAAAAAAAAACTTACATAGGTTTATTTTATATATTCAACTTTTATATTTTATTAAAATATTACATTGTTATTATAATTATTTATAAATTTATAAATTTATATCATTTAAGTGAGTATGGTATAAATAAAAAATTATCATATGAAAAGTTTGTAGATAAAGATCAAGCAATAGAAATTAACAATATTATTACAAAAAATAGTGTTCTATGTAAATTAGGAGCACGAATCCCAACATTCTCCCAAAAGCTATCTGAGTCTCTCTCTTTCTCTCTTTGTTAAGTTTAATATTTAGAGACAACATTTTGTTAGTGCAAGCAACCCAGAAAAAATTATTTTCTTTTAAATGATTAGGTTTTAGTATTTAGGGTTTTATTGTTTTTTTATTACTAATCTCTTTGAATATCTTGGATTCCATAAAAAACTGAAAACAAATTTTAGATGAATTTTGTGAAATTATTCATGTTCATGTCTAGGTTGATCTTGCTAAGCTTGAGATTTGTGAACCTCATCTAAAAATGCATGCAACAATGAAATTAAACCAAATTTAAATTTAATTATTTTGTTTGTCAAACCCATTGGCTTAGATGATGTTGTAAGGGGAATTAATGTATAGGTCTTCATCTAGTTTTGAAGATATGATGGTTGAATAAACCATGTACATGAAGGACATCATAGTAGTGTAGGAGCAATAAAGTACCATGCATTCTAGTGGATGACTCTTCTTCTTTTATATGGATGCCAAGATTTTAGTTAGATCATAACTAGGGTTTGTTTTTTAATATTAGGAAAAGTAGCCTTTAAGGGGGAGTATTAGAGTTATAACTCCTACTTGTCTTAAGTGTGATGCTTTCTATGTAAAGGAGTCTCTTTGTAGTCTTTAGGAGATTATTGAATCTATTTAGGATGTTTTCTATGTAAGGAGTCTCTTTCTAGTCTTCAAGAGATTATTAAATCTACTTAAATTAATAGATATCCTCCATTAACTAGCTTCATGGTTGAAAAGATAATTTCTTTGTCTTAAAAATACATTAATCATGTATTTAACTTATATTATTATTTAATTAGTACCACTGTGTTTATGAAATATTAATTCTATTATAATAGATCAATTCTCACTTAGTCAATATAATTTCTTTATCTTAAAAGTACATGTATATATTTATCTTAAAATATTATTTAGTTAATATTATAGTATATCAATATTTTTTTTAATGTGATTTGAGATTTTCAAGGTTAAAAAATAGTTATGGTTATCTCATTTGTTGTCGTCTAAAATGTACACCTAAAACACAACAACTAAAAATCAGAATGACAACTCACACAAAGTGTACACTTTAAAAGCAACACTATCAGAATGAGAACCCCTACAAAGTATACACCTTAAATATGAACTGTCACTCTAACCGTTACTTAAGGGTCAACATCCCTGATGGGGGACCTGTCACCCCACGGCTTTGTATCCGATTGAATATGAAACGCGTAAAGGGTCGCTCAGTGTTTTCCGATACCCTTATTATATTCGTTTCCCTATCTTCACACCTGTCACCTGGGATCTCAGCAACAATAATATGTAATTATTCGTTTCAATTCCCTATAAATAAGGGAGGAATAGGCGCTGAATTTGGCAATAATATGTTATTTTCCCTTTCAATTCCCACGGAGGGATCGGGGCTGAATTTGATGAGATTGGAAGGAAGAAAGAAGATGTTCAGATTAGTGAATGAGACATTTGATTTTTCTTAATAGCCTAAACAATGTTGGCTGTCGTGGAGAATCATAAATATGCTTGTTTCATAATGTTAATAAAAAACTTATTTGAAAGATGCCGTCATTATGATTGTATATGAGTGATGACAATTTCTTCCTATTTCTTTATATGTGCCTTTGGTTTCATGAAGAATCATAAATATATTTGTTCCACAATGTTAATAAAAAATTATTTTTCTACTATTTCTCATGCAATATATCAAGACAATATAATATCTCACATACAATACATAATTATTTAACCTCTTTTTTATATAGTAATTTATTCTCTTTAATTAGTCTCTTTATGGTAAAAATTTTTTCTAATTTTTTTTCTCTTATTTAATATGATTATATTATATAGTTTTATAATGTTGATTATTGAATATTAAGTAATAATTATATGAATAAGATTAAAATATTAATACCTTTTAGAATATCATTTATTGATAGTATCCAATTTATGACTTTCAAAATTATTTTTTAATATTATATTAATTAATTTAGTTATAAAGGGTTATTATTTTTCTAAATTATAACTTTTTACATTATTAATTTATCCAAAATAATAATAATAATAACTGTTTTATTTCTTTCCTTACCTTTTTGTTCATTAACCTTTTCTATTTCTTACCCTTTGTCAAACTAGTTGTTATCCCAAAGCCTAGTTAGCAGCTTTCTACATCTATTTATCTAAATGCCTGGATCGAAATCATCATCTTGTCTTGAAGATGAACCACACTGTCTAGTACGTGATTTTTTCTGAAAGATGTTATGATAATTATTATGGATCACAGAAGTCTAAGTTCAAAAAAATTATTTGTCTTTTTGTTTATTGAGAAGTACGATGTTTTTTTAAATGTTGGAAAAATAATTTATTTATTTAAAAGAGATTGTTATCAAAATTGCAAGTATGATTAATGACAATTTCCTCCTATTTCGTAAACATATTTGTTTGTCAATGTTAATAAAAAAGTTAACATATTTATTTGTCAATGTTAATAAAAAAAGTATTTGTCTAAGTGTTTAGTTGGAAAAGGTACATGTAATGGCCAGATTCATGTATTTGTTGAACTAATATGGATGGCACTTTCTAGGAATATCTTGGAATAATATGGCCAAGCATTGCTTATTTTAAAAATATGCAAATTTTAAAATTATCTTGAAATAGTGTGATTAAAAAAGATCTCATACAATTATACTTTCGAAACAAATTTTAAAATATTTCCAAAATCTACAATTTCCATAAAATTATCTATTTATTTTATTATATTTTAAATATTAAAAAATAATTTATTTATTTGAAAGATGTCATCAACCTTGTATATGGTTTAGGCCAGTTAAAATTCGAAATGTAACCAATTTTATCCATACAATTAAATCTCACCATCAATTTTTTTATTTTGTCTTGATTTTTCTTCCAAATTGCCAAATTATTTCCATTTAAAAGACGACTGTTTTCTGCGAGAAGAATTGCTAAAAGCAGCGCTACAAAAACAAACTTTTTCACTCTTGACGACGAAATACATAACACAGTCGAGTGATCAGAAGGCCATACTTGCTTGTGGTTTAGATCGAATCATTGTAGCAGCCAGGCTTATAAAAAATGTACATGTATGGGGGAAACCAGTCCAAGAAGCTTTCAAGACTGCCCCTGTTATGGGGGAAACCAGCCATTGAACCAGAATAACTATTTCAAAGTAGACCTTGGTTTTCCAAAATGAACAAAGAGGAATGCAATCCTGAACCAAAAAGACAAGTACATAACCAAGTAACAGTATGCCATTTCCACCTAGCAGAGAGTCAACCAGAGAATTCAAGACACTTGGTGTGAAGACAGAACACATCTAGACCACAAAACCACGAATCATAGAAACATATCCGCCTGGAAGTCAGACACCTTTGCAAGAGACCAAAAACCATAAAAAGTGAGACGAATCCACCTGGGAGCTGGAGACCTTTGCATGAGGCCACGTGTTAGGCTGGTGGTTCCTCCAAAGCTGGCTCTTCCTCAATCTGGTAGGCAAACTGATACCAATCGTCATCCTCTTCAGACGCGCCGTGTTGGGTCCCTATAATACTAGTGATTACCCCATTACTATTGTAGTTATACCCCTTATTTATATTGTTGTGCCCCTATTACCCCCATATTGTTATTTCTGTGCCCCATAGAATCCCTCTATTGTTATTTTTGTGGCTTTATATTATTATTGTTAGGTCGGCTGGATTATATTGTGACTCCTTAGACTCCTATATATAGAAAGGAGGTTTTGTCATTTGTATCATCCAAGAATTGTTCATTTATGTAATGTAAAGGAGGTTGCCCCTCGAAGAGGCTGAATTCTAAGGCGTTGATCTATCTTTTCTATCTTTTCTTGAGCTGGTTTCATAACATTTGGTATCAGAGCTTTGGATTCTAGGGTTTCGCTGCTCCAAACAGGTCATCGTGGCATTTTCGCTATAACTTTTTTCTGTGACGTTTCAGAAGTCGCAAAAAAAACCCATTTGAGAAGAATTGGCGCTGAACCTTGGGTCCCAATTTCAGAGCTTTTAGCGCGAGATTTTCGAAGATATGATCTGAGGAAGTTGGCCTTTTTGCAGACTCCTGAATTACATTCAAAACAGGTGACCTGGGGAAAATCGTCATAACTCTCTCTCTGAAGATCGGATTGAAATTTCGTAAAAAGGTACAAAAAGAGGACGGACTATAGTTTCTTGTATGTGTGTTTCAGATTCAAAGGTTGAAACAGTGACTCGTGGCACGTCGTACAAGTTCTCTCTACTGAACCAGTCTAAAAGCAAGTCACTGTGGGAGATTTCACATAACTCTTCCTTGGAGAATCCAATTTGGCTCAGACTTGTGGCATTGGAAAGAGGACGCAGAGGGCTACTACAGGTAGCAATTTCAGAACTAGATGATCCGAAATTACAGAGATACATCAGATTCAATATCAGGCTTCTATAAAGTGAAAAAAGGTGTGTAGTTTTTTTTTAATTTTTTATCTAAGCTTGGTTTAACGGAATTCAAAGGGCATAGTAAAGCATTATTATCGGTAACTGATGCCCCGAGGAAAGAAAATGCAAACACCTAGTAAGGAACCTGAAAGCTCTAGCATGACTCATGAAGAAGAGGAAGAAATGCTACATGATATATCAAAATTACAAGAACAAGTGCAACAAATGTCACGCTCACAAAAGCTAACAGAAGCTAAGATAAGTGGCGTGGAATCTAAGATAAATGGCGTGGAATCTAAGATAAAGGGCATGGAAGCTAAGATGGAGGATTCGATGGTAAATTTGAAGATAGATTTGAAGACAGACATGGAAGAATTAAAGAACTTGCTACAAGAAAGGGTCACTAATGGTGAAAAGGTAGTAAAGGAAACTCATGATGAGAACAAAAGAAATGTTAATCATGATTCCATAGACTCTAATGTTGGATCGAAGACTCACCATGTTCCAAAAATCGATATGAGGAAGTTTGATGGCAAGGATCCCGCCACATGGATATTACAGATGGAGCAATTCTTCGATCTCAATAATGTGCAAAACACACAAAAGGTACGTATGGCAACTTTATATTTGGAACCAAATCAGTTTGTATGGTATCAATGGCTTTGTTCTCGTAAACAATTTATCACTTGGGCAATTTTTACGGAAGAATTGATAGCACATTATGAGGATACAAAAAGCAACACTTTTTTTAGCCAATTGATAAGTCTCAAACAAAAGGGTTCAATAATGGAGCACATTGAGGAGTTCCAAAAATTGAACATAAGGGTAAAAGATATTCCAGAGGAGCATAGGATTGATGTGTTCATAGGGTCTTTAAAGGATAATATCCAACATGATGTGCGCCTTTGGGAACCTGATTCATTAGAGAAGGCATTCAGGTTAGCAAGAAAAATGGAAAGCAAAATTATGGCAACTAGGAAGCATACCATTCACAACTATAAAGACGGAAGTGTTGTTGCCCATAGTCTTCCACAACCTACAAGGTTGACACCACAACAATTGGAAGAAAAAAGAGCAAAAGGGCTTTGTTACAATTGTGATAGCAAATACACAAAAGGTCATAAGTGTGCTGAGAAGAAATTATTCTACATAGATTGTGAAGAGGAAGAAGAAAAGGAGCAAGAAAGGTCAAAAGAAGAGGATATATTCCAGGAACAAAGCCTAGATGAAGAACAAATAAATCCGACCATATCTTGTAATGCATTGGCGGGAATTACCACTCCTCAAACCATCAAGATAGAAGGACAAATCAAGAAGAAAAAGGTAATAGTGTTGATTGATTCAGGAAGCACCCACAATTTTATTCATTGTAGGGTAGCAAAAGAATTGAATTGCTTCCTATATCCAGCACCAGAGTGTCAAGTGATGATTGCAAATGGAGGAACAATAAATTGCTCTGGAAAGTGCCATAATATCAAGCTATCCATGGGAGAATATGTATTGACTAGCCCAATGCTTTCCATTCCAATGGGAGGTGCTGATGTTGTACTAGGAGTCCAATGGCTACAATCCTTGGGTACAATAGCTTTTAATTTTCAAGAACTTTTCATCAAATTTTCTTGGAAGGAAAGGAAGTTGAATTAAGGGGTATTGCAGGGAAACCAGGAAAGATAATCAGCTCTAATGGTATGACAAAGCTTCTAAAAAAGGAGCAAAGAGGTGTAATTGCACAATTATGTTCGCTAGATGTTTCCACATTGGAATCATCTATTTCTCCAGATCTCCAAAAAGTCTTGGACAATCATTCCAAGGTATTTGAGACTCCCAAAGGTCTCCCACCTATGCGTGATCATGATCATGCTATTCATCTGATTCCAGGAAGTGTTCCTCCAAACATCAGGCCGTACAGATATCCCTATGTCCAAAAAAGTGAAATTGAACGTATGGTTGCAGAAATGCTAGAGGCTGGTATAATTCAACCGAGTCAAAGTTCTTTCTCAGCTCCAGTAGTATTGGTGCACAAGAAGGATGGATCATGGCGCATGTGTCCAGATTATAGGGAGCTCAACAAGCTCACTATTAAAGATAAGTTCCCCATTCCTGTCATTGATGAATTACTGGATGAATTGCATGGATCAATTTACTTCACCAAGTTGGATCTTCGTTCGGGATATCATCAAATCAGAATGAAGATTGAAGACATTCCGAAAACGGCATTTAGAACTCATGAGGGTCATTATGAATTTTTGGTCATGCCTTTTGGCCTTACCAATGCACCTTCAACATTTCAAGGTTTGATGAATTCAATTTTCAAACCATTCCTTAGAAAATTTGTGTTAGTATTTTTTGATGATATACTAATCTACAGCAAGTCTTGGAAGGATCATGTTGAACATGTTGACAGGGTGCTACAACTATTGGAGGAGAAACAATTATATGCAAAAAGATCCAAATGTTTCTTTGGAGTCCAGGAGGTGGAATATTTGGGTCATATTGTATCTCATGAAGGAGTTAAGGTAGACCCTAGCAAAATTAAAGCCATTAAGGAATGGAAAATCCCCACATCCATAAAGCATCTGCGAGGATTTCTTGGGTTGACAGGGTATTATCGCAAGTTTGTTAAGAATTATGGGAGAATAGCAGCACCTCTAACAACATTATTGAAGAAAGATTCATTTTCATGGACTCCGGAAGCAACAAAGGCCTTTGAACATCTTAAAGAGGCAATGTGCCAAGCACCGGTCTTAGCTACACCGGACTTCACAAAAACCTTTATTGTGGAATGTGATGCTTCAGGAAATGGAATTGGTGCTGTTCTAATGCAAGATGAAAGACCCATTGCTTTTGAAAGTCGTCCAATCAAGGGAAAGTTTTTAAGCAAAGCTATTTATGAGAAGGAAATGTTGGCAATACTCCATGCACTTAAGAAATGGCGACCCTACCTAATGGGAAGACACTTCAAGGTAAAAACGGATCATGATAGCCTTAAATACTTTTTAGAACAAAGATTATCCTCTGAAGAGCAACAAAAGTGGGTCACAAAGATGTTGGGTTATGACTTTGAAATCATCTACAAAAAAGGGAAGCAAAATGTGGTGGCAGATGCACTCTCAAGAAAGGATGAGGATGTGGAAGCATTGTTGTGTGCCATTTCTATTATCCAACCAGATTGGATAAACGAAGCAAGGGAGGAATGGAAGAATGACGAAGAAGTGTGGGCACTTATTCGAAAGCTACAACAAGATTCCAGTACTTCTGATACATTTAGCTGGAAAAATGATTCGTTATGGTACAAAGATCGCTTATACCTCTGTAAGAATTCCCAGCTAAAACAAAAGATTCTTATGGAATTGCACACTTCTCCCTTAGGAGGGCACTCAGGATTTTTAAAAACTTACCACAGGGTTAAGAAGGAATTTTTTTGGGATGGCCTTAAATCAGATATTCAAAAGTTTGTGGCGGAATGTTTGGTTTGCCAACAAAATAAAGTTGAAACAATTAAGACACCGGGTCTATTACAACCTTTATCCATTCCAAGCCAACGTTGGGAGGAGGTTTCAATGGATTTTATCACAGGTTTACCCAAGTCTGAGGGAAAGAGTGTCATCATGGTGGTAGTTGACAGACTTACCAAGTATGCACACTTTTGTGCATTATCACATCCATTTAAAGCCAGTACAGTTTCTACTGCATTTATGGAAACAGTTCAAAAGCTACATGGAAACCCAAAGATTATTGTAAGTGACAGAGATCCCATTTTCACTGGAAATTTTTGGACAGAATTATTTTCTTGTCTTGGTACTCAGTTAGCTCATAGCTCATCTTATCATCCTCAATCTGATGGGCAAACTGAGATAGTAAACAAATGTTTGGAAGGATATCTTCGTTGCTTTGTATCTGATAAACAGACACAATGGGTCAAATGGTTGCCTCTGGCTGAATGGTGGTATAACACTTCCTTCCATACAGCAACAAAAATGACCCCATTTATGGCACTTTATGGGTATCAACCACCATCCATCACATCATATTTAAGAGAAAATTCTAAGGTTCAGGCAGTGGAACATCACATCGAACATCAACAACAAGTCCTCCAACTCTTAAAGGATAACCTCGTGTTGGCACAAAATAGAATGAAACAACAGGCAGATCAACATCGCAGTGAAAGAAGTTTTGATGTAGGTGATTGGGTATTCCTACGGCTACAACCATATAAGCAAATGTCCCTAAAGCAAGCTAAGAAGGATAATAAATTATCACCAAAGTATTATGGTCCGTACAAGGTGTTGCAAAAGATTGGTACTATGGCATACAAATTGGAGCTTCCTGCAGCTTCTCGATTGCACCCAGTTTTCCATGTTTCATGTTTAAAGAAGGTTATAGGTGACAAGCTCCCAATTCAAACAATATTGCCAGAACTTGACGAGGAAGGAAAAATTATATTGGAACCGGAAGCAGTCACAGAAACAAGAACTCGACAGCTACGAAATCGATCAATTTCAGAGTATCTTATCAAGTGGAAGAACTTATCCGCTGAAGATTCCACATGGGAGGATGAGAATTTTATGCAGAAGTATCCAGAACTACTCAAGCGTTGAGGACAACACTTTTTTGAAGGAGAGGGGCATGTTGGGTCCCTATAATACTAGTGATTACCCCATTACTATTGTAGTTATACCCCTTATTTATATTGTTGTGCCCCTATTACCCCCATATTGTTATTTCTGTGCCCCATAGAATCCCTCTATTGTTATTTTTGTGGCTTTATATTATTATTGTTAGGTCGGCTGGATTATATTGTGACTCCTTAGACTCCTATATATAGAAAGGAGGTTTTGTCATTTGTATCATCCAAGAATTGTTCATTTATGTAATGTAAAGGAGGTTGCCCCCTCGAAGAGGCTGAATTCTAAGGCGTTGATCTATCTTTTCTATCTTTTCTTGAGCTGGTTTCATAACACGCCGCAACCTTGAATAGTTGGAGAATCTACAGTGCCTTTAGCATCCATCTATCGCTTACCAGCGTCCCCAGCATTATCTTTGTCATGCAGAGCCTTACTGCTTTCACCTTGCTGCTTCTTGCTGATCCGATGACTACCTGTCTCTTCCCTGTTCTGCTTGTTCCCACGACTGGACAGAGTAGCTTGCGTCGCAGACTCTTCCTTGAAAGAAATTGTGATGGTAGCAGTGATTGTAGGCCTGTTTAGTGAACTGCAGAAATGAAATTGTGTGTTGTGAGGGCCAAAAAGAGGAGTGAGTAGGAGATCCAGAGTGTGGACAACATTGACCCTCCAGCCTCTCCCACTTCTGATATTCGGGTAGCTATGAGTGGGGTTAATGAGCAAGTTGGGCAATTCAGTAGTTGAGTCAGGGGAGTCAGAGGTGGAACTGGTAGAAGCTCGCAAGTAGTTAAAACTTCCATGCGAACCTCCACGTCTACTGTGCATGCGGTGCCTGAGGAGAGCCATGGCTGAATTGACAGTGGAAGAATTGGAATGAAGGCGACGATGAGCGATAGCAGGGGTGGGTGAACAACAATAAAAAAGACAATGACAGGAATGCGAAAAATGAAAACCATTACCAAAATTCTGACAAGGGAGAATTAGGCAACAACTGCCTCTAGCATTTCTGAAACATGGTTCAGCTGCTTGCGGAGGACAAACGCCATGGAGAAGGGGAGGAGTAACAAAACGGTTTGCAGGGGCCATGGTTTTGAAGGAGGTGAGCTCGTCATAGCTTTCGGAGTCAATAAATGTCACCTGAAAGGTGTTTTTAATCCATCTGCGGTGAGCTCTCAAGACGAAGCACTTAGCCAGATGGCTTCCCAACCCGCCGACGATCCGTCTTGTCATTTAAATGTCGTTGTTGACACCCGCATCCGGGTGCGTTTCCTTTGCATTTTCCCTTTTCTTTTGCACTAGATCATTGAAATCCTGCAATTGATGAGTATTGGCTATAGTGCTAAGAGCTCCTACATGAAGAGTCTTACCACTTTCAACGCCAATGTTTGCTAGGAGGTCTGGTACTTTGTTACCATTCCAGTGAGTGTGCCTGATGGTAACTGCTCTATGAATGAGTAGCCACTATTCAATTTGTTCCAGCCTTCACGCCAATCTCCAACTGCTACCCACTTTATGTGCTGGAGTTCCCTATAAGATCTGGTTGATCATGTTAATTAAGATCTGAGAGTCCCCTTCAATTATGAGTGGGAAGAATCTATTGTTCTGATCCAGGAGAAGTCCTTGCCAAATTCCTTCTAATTCGGCTGAGTTTTTTGTATCCCAACCTATTGACCCCATGAATGTTTGGAGAACATTGCCCTTGTGATTTCTAAATATTCCCCCAAATCCTGCTTTACCTGGATTTCCCTTTGATGCTCCATCAAAATTGAGCAGCAACATGTGTGGTGGGTGTGGAGTCCATTTGTCAGGTGTATCTCCAGAGGGAGGGATTTTCCTTAGGTGTACCTGCTCATGGTTCCACTGAAGGTTCCAGTTCAGCCATATATTTTGTTCCTGTGGTTTGGATGGGAAATCATCATCAAGCCAAGTTTGGAGCATCAAGGTTTCTCGTATGTTTTGACATGTATTTATCCATAGAACTTCTATGGGAGAGGAATGGTCTTTGAAGATGCGGCTATTTCTCTCTTTCCAGATTGTCCACATGAGGAAACCTGGTATTAGCTTCCATAAGGTGTTTAAGATTTTGCTTTTATAAGGGTGAGGTGCCCAAGAACGAATAGTGCTGGTTAAATCCTCCTTATTTCGTCCATCTCTTTGACATCTGAAGCTAACCTTCTCCCAAAGTCGGGTTGCTAACAGACATGAGTTTAGGAGATGTTCCTTAGTTTCTTCTGCCTGTTTATAATTTGGGCAGATGGAAGGTCTGTGAAAACTCTGTTTCCTTAGATTATCCCAAGTAAGGATTCTATTTTGGTACAGCAACCAGAGAAAGGTGGAGATTTTTGGCCAAATTGGTGGTTCCCAAACTTTGTGCCAGAGGCTGTCCTTGATAGTATAGTCCCTTAGTATTATATGATATGCTTCCCGGGAAGTGAAGGTACCTCTCGTTTCTTTACCCCATCTGATGATGTCTTTCTTATCTGATTGGCGAATTTTCCCATTTGAGAGTTTCGTATCTAGGCTATCTTTGATGGATTGCGTGGCTTGCCCAAGAATGAGGTTCGAGCATAACCATTGCCTATAACCTTGGTTGTGAACTTCCTCCCAATGTTGATTTACTTTGATCGTCGGTTGCTCTACCCAATCCTGAAGCTGGTGGGGCGTGAGTAGGTCCTTCAATTTTCGTCTTTGCTACCAGGAGTCCTCCCAAAACCTCGCATTATCTCCATTCCTAATTTCCCAAAAACTGTGTTGTTGGATTATATCTTTATGCTGTTTAGAAACATTCCAAATTAGAGAGCTTGTGCCAACTTCTTTGAGCTGAATTAAATCATCCACTGGTCTGTTATGAGCATACTTAGCTGTCTAAAGGATTGCCTAAGGAGTATATGGGTTCGATACCCATCTCCACCAGATGCGCACTCCCATGACCTCATTGCTGTGCTGAGGATCCCGTAATCTAGTGCCTCCAGAGGATTTTAGGTGACAAACTGTTTCCCACTTTACCAAAGCCCATTTTCTTTTTTGTTTCGTATTCCCCCATAAAAAAATCTCGTTGAAGATTTTTGATTGCTTTAAGAACCCATTTGGGTGCTGCCAGGACCGTGAAGAGGTAGAGCGGCATAGATTGTAGCACTGCCTTGATTAGAACTAGGCAACTCGCCATATTGAGAACTCTGAAGGTCCATGAAGAGATGCAGGCTTCCAGTTTTTCTAGGAGAATTTTCTAGGATGAGTGCTTTAAGGCAGAGGCTGTCATTGGAGCTCCCAAGTATTTGGAGGGCAGAGATGCAATCTAGAAGCCCAAAAGTCTCGCTATGGAGGCTTGAGTGATGGGAGGTGTGTGAAAGAAGAAGACTTAAGATTTTGATTTGTTAATGCAGGCCCCAGAGGCATCCGAAAAGTCAGATAAAATTGATTTCAGCTTACGAGCTTCCTGGACCGAAGGATGACCAAGTAACATATTTTCATCCACAAATTGCTGGTGGGTGAAAGCAGGGGTATTCTAGAAAGAAAGGCCACGTAATTGCTGGTTTTGAAGGGCATATTTATTGTAACATCCAAGACCTTTCGCCATAATAACAAATAGAAAGGGTGAGAGAGGGTCCCCTTGTCGGATAGCTCTGGATGGGTGGAAGGGGATGGAGGGGGTCCCGTTGACAAGAATTGAGAAAAAGGTAGAAGTGATGAGACTCATAATCCATCTTACCCAAGGGGGGGTAAAGCCAAAGGCTAGAAGTATTTTTTGAATATATTTCCAGCTTAAAGTATCGAAAGCTTTTGAGAGGTCGATTTTAGGAGCATACCTACATTTTTGGTTTGCCTTAGGGAGTGAATGATTTCATGAGCGAGAATTATGCCATCGGTGATCTGCCTTCCTTCCACGTAACTTTATTGCTCCGGTGATATAAGAAGAGGAAGCAAGGGCTTGAGGCATGTGGCGATCACTTTGGAGACAATTTTATACAATACATTGCATAGTGCAATAGGTCGGAATTTGTCCGGAGTCTGGCTGTTCTCCTCCTTAGGGATGAGGGCGATGAAGGTGGCATTCAAGGATGGAAGCATCCATCTGTTAACTCTGGACTCCTCGACTACTTGCCAGACTTCCTCCTTGATTAGATCCCAGAAGTTGTGAAAGAAGTCCGAAGTGAAGCCGTCTAGTCCGGGTGCTTTCCCAACTTTGAGCTGTGGCATAGTTGTCTCCACTTTCTGTAAAGAAATAGGCCCGAGGAGTATTTGATTGTGTTCCTCAGTTACGATATTAGGAATAATCTTGATGATCTTCTCTATAGCTGGCAGCCGATCAGTCTCTGTTCCCTGATGCACCCTCCGAAAGTGGGTGAGGAGTCCCTATTCTATATCTTCATGCTTCTCTAGATGTTCCCCTTGTCGATTTTGAAGGAGAGTAATGTTGTTGTGCATTCTCTGTCGGATAGTGGTATGGTGGAAGAACTTTGTATTGCGTTCGCCCTCTTTAAGCCATCGGATCCTCAATTTTTGTCTCCAAAGAATCTCTGCCTGTCTTGCTCTTTCTAAGATCTACATTTGTAGTGGACGTTCCTGTTCTGCTGTGGTTTCGGATTTGCCTTTAGTGGAATTTTTGCATTTCTTGTTCAAGAGTGTTTTGCGCCTGAAAGATATTGCCAAAGGTAAAGCAATTCCACTGTTTTATTTTTTCCTTGATATGTTTTAGCTTTTGTTGGAGCTTATACATTTTTGCGCCTTTTGGTGGTGTGAAATTTCTCCATGTCTCTGTTATTAGGTTATGAAAATCGGGGTGATTCAGCCAAAAGGCTTCAAAGTGAAAGGGCCTGAGAACATTGTCTCCCGGTATTTTCTAGTGAAGCCTAATAAGCCAACGGTCCGAGCTAGAGAGTGGCAATATAGAGGCCAAGAGAACCCCGCCAAGATGTATTGCATTATCAGAGATCAAGAATCTGTCTAACCGAGATGCAATTTGGTGGGCGTCTGCATGCTTGTTGTTCCAAGTATAAACGTCATTATTGAATTCCATATCTATAAGCCTGTTGTTATGAATGTAGTTTTTGTAGTTTTTTACCGTGTCAATGTTTGTTCATTGACTGTTACAGAATTCAAGAATGGGTTCCAATCGCATCACAAGTGGGAATGATTTTTGTGAGTTACAATTCCTTTTGTTCCACCACGCTCCAGTTTTCACTTTGCCACCCGATTACAAATTCTACTAGTAAGAACTTGGTCCACAATTTTTTCTTCAGCTTTGGTTCCCTAGCAGACATGCCAAACTCAAATATCTGATTTGTAATAATATATGGAAATGGAGGGAGTGAACAAACTCAACCGTAGATGGACTCACTTCAGTTTCAAGAAAAGACGTAACACTCATTAAACTTAACGGAGAGACAGTCACCCCTTCAAACAAGGCATCAACACATGTTCAGATAGAAGAATCAAATGTACAAGAAATAACCAGAAGTACCTTTAAAGGTATCTTTTTCTTCCATGTTTGCGGAAATATTTTTTTTTGATAAATTGTTTAAGTTTTTTGTAGAATGTCGAAAGGGATCCAGGTTAATGAAGCCCAAAAAACTTGGAAATCTTCCGTAACTAATTTACACAACATCAATCTTCATGCCCTTGAGCGTAATTTATTGCACCAAATTCATACTCTCTTTTTCATATTTTCCAAAAGCCATCTCTATTCCGATTTGAGATATTTTAGAAGTTTTAAAGTAAAACGTGGATATTTTAATCCAGATCCCAATTGATTAATATTTTTGGAGAAAATTTCCTCCACAAAGGCTTTCATCCTTTCTGCGACCCTGCAAGCAATGATGGAAAATTTTGCATGGTTTATCTTCATTCCTATAGCATTAACGAATAACCAAAACATGTATTTTAGAGACTCAAGGTATGATATGTTGCCTTCAAAGAAAACCAAAATATTCTCTACAAATAATAAAGGTGAGAGCTTGAAACATTGACATATTTCAATCCCTTTGAAATCTCCTCGCGATTTTGAATCCATGATTTCTTTTCTTACTCCTTTTGCAACGAGGAAGAAAGGGGTGAAAGTGGATAGCCCTACCTAAGGCTTCTTTTTATTTAGAAGAATGGAGAGGTTCCTCCATTAATTAGCAAGCTAAAAGAGGTTTTGTTGATGTAGTTCATCACCCAGGTTATAAAGAAGTGAGAGAAGCCTAAATGAATTAAGAGGATTTTTAAGTAGATATAATTTACCTGATCAAAATATTTTGAGAGATCAAATTTATCGAGAATCTCTCTTTGTTTCTTAGTGTCTATAAAACGAAGGCCTTCTTGGGAAAGGCTAATGAAATAATGAATATCATGATTTTACAAGAATATAATTTTATTTAGAGAAATGTGATTCGACAAGATGTCTTTGAGGTATAGGGAAATGAGCAGTAAAATAATATTGTAGTAGAGTTAAGGAAATCATATGAAAGAGGTAAAAGAATGTAGGTGAGTATGAGTTTGGGATAAAGAGGAACTAAAGGGGGAAATAACTTGTAATGAAGTCCTTCACTATTCCATTATAGAGATAAGGTCATCTACTATAAAGTTGTAACATTCTAGGTGTAACTCAATATGGCGTCCATTTGACTTGGGGTTTTTCCTCTTTGGAAACTATGTAAAATTGTAGCTTTTCTTTTGTGACCTTAGCCATTAAGGATATGTTCCCTTTGTAGTTTATAAATTTGGGGAAAAGGTCGATCACATTTAGTACATCATGTATGGTGGCTCTCTGAGGAGTAGAAAAATGTCCCTAAAATAATTGCATCCCTCTTTCGATATATTTGAAGGAGGTTGCAAGGGAGCCAATCTGGCTTTTTGATCTCCCAAATAGTGTAAACAGATATCCTTTGCTTTGAAATATTGTGAAATTACATGGTGTTGTCATCCTATACATGTAACCAAATGGTTCTACTCTTCGGCCTTCATTAGTTTTCCTTTTCTCGGAGCAATTTCTCTTTAATCCCCAAATTCCTTTATCTCTTCCTTTTGGCCCATTGTGGTCGTCTCTTCGATATTTTTCTCATGTAATTTTCAATTTAGCCTCAATTTTAGATAGGTGTTTATTATGTGATTCTTCTTCTTTTTTTCCCTTGCCCACTTAATCATCAATTAGTTTGACAGTTCTAGGATTTGGTGGGATTTTATTATTGGGAAGGGGCGATTGGGACTCAAGGTAAAAGGGGATCTAGTTGGATTTCAGCGATTCAATAAAAGTTGGGTTTTCAAGCAAAGAAGGATTAAGTTTGAATAGAATTATATTCTTAGAGGGGAAGAGATCTAAATTTAAGAGAATGTGATAGCGATCAAAATCCCACAACCATGGATCTTCGACAAAACCTGGTGCTAGAGTTATGGAGGGCCTTTAAATGATGAAATGATCTGACATTTTGGAAATTCAATAAGATTTTTTCCTATTGTTTGACCATGTGGGTGAAATCTTGGTTGAAACGATGTCACAAAATCCCATTTTCTCAATCAAATAGATAAACAAGTTCATCTACGGGTCAATTATTGCAGAGCTTCCCTAGACATCAACAACTCCAAATGTGAAATTTGGGTCACCTTCCCGGATAACAATTCCATAGTCCATATAAGGGAGTGTAGGAATGTTTGACCAATAAACTCATGATTTCTAAAGGGACTAGACACATTTATGAAAAGGAAGGATTTTTTCCATTTTTCTAGAGAGCATTATGATGGAAAGTCATGATTTGAAGGACTAGGTCAAAATTAAACGAACCCATTTATTGTATCATCTAGAAACATTATCCCCAAATCTCCCAATTGCATCC
Organism: Pinus tabuliformis; assembly: GCA_031772625.1. Taxonomy (NCBI): domain Eukaryota; kingdom Viridiplantae; phylum Streptophyta; class Pinopsida; order Pinales; family Pinaceae; genus Pinus; species Pinus tabuliformis. Next base: position 1,611,483,439 of record CM062817.1, on the reverse strand, counting down.
AAAGCAAGAAAAAACCAATACTAGAGAATTTATTAGAGAGATGAAATGACCTTTATTCCTTCAACCATATACTCCTATAAGAGTAGGATGTGAGGGAATGGAGTTCCATTAGTCATTTCATAGCCAACGTTTATGAGGGGTTGGTTAGTCCCTTGTAATTGAAGGAGAGGAACTTCATTTAGGAACTTTTGTAGGGATAGATTCCCTAAGAGACCAAATATTGGATTTCTATTTTCTAGCATTGATTTCTAAGTGTGGCGTGCTTTGAGCAATAGATAGGATTTCATTTCCTCCTCTAGCTCAGGATTTGTGAGTTACCGCTACGTAAAAGAAACCTAGTGTATTCAAAATTTCCATGAATATTTCCTCAAACTAAAATATTAGGTGAAGCTGTGGAAGTTGAACCTAGATGGGCATCAGTTTATTTATTTATTTATTTTATTTTTTTCTATTTCACATCAAAATCTACTGTCCGGGGTTTTAAATAGAATACCCAATATCTCCTAAACCATGTTTAATTGAAGCACCTTTGTGCATCCTCTTTTGTCTTTGTGAGATAGCCCATCCAACCCGTATCTAACATCAAGCATTTTGGGGCATATCCAAAAGATGGTTTTCTTTTTTTCTCTATCCACTTATAGAAAAACCATGGAAATGCTTTTGCTAGTAGAATGCCAACCCATTTTCCATACTAAGAATCTCAATCCATTGCATGTCCTTGTAATGAACTAGGGAAGGATCCTCATTCTTTCTTTTGATGCACTTCCTCTTTTGTCTTCGTGGATCATCAACAAGTGGACGTGAGAGAATAAAGAGCCTAGGGTTTTTACCATCTCTGCTTTCAATGTCTGTTGTGAGAATGATGCAGAAGAAACTAGAAGATGGGCTATAAGACTAACGATTAAAGAGAAGGTCTAATGAAGGTTATCTACTATGTAGCTATCAAGATACTAAGTCAGTAGAATATAATGGGGAGTGAGGAGAAGCAAGAGTCACTGGCTGATAAGGTAAGTCTAGGAAAGGGGGAGGGGTAGTTTTGTCACTTGTCGGATGGATTTGATGTATTTGGAGTTGAGTTGGTTATTAATCTAGGAGGTGGGGTGGAAATTCAAGAAAAGACCTCCTACTCCTCCCTTTATCCTTCACTTGGAGAGCCTACTGACGATTTCCTTTATGAAAAACTAGTGGTATTCAAGTGCATGCCAAGGTCCATTGAGGGCTGCAAGGTTAGGGGTGGAGATCTCTAAATGATTTGGCCTCTATGGGGGTCCTCAGAAAAATCTACCTTGACTGCATGCATTTTGTATGAATAGAGGGAATGGCAATATGAGGAGTGCACTGAAATGAAGGGAGGGCCTAAGGCCCTTCAAGACTTCAACCTGAATTATCTCATTTTGCAGAGCGAAAACTTAAACCCCGCACTCCATTGACAAGTTCCAATTATTGATAACTGTATTTACTAGCACAATCACATAATTTACTAAATATAATTGATATATGACAATATCCCTCTTTTATATAATAATTGGTGTATTAAAACTTATATCAATTATATTTAATAATATAATTATGTTGATTAATAAATTAATATTAACCCCAGAAATTATTAAATATATGATAAATTTGAGTAATATATATATATATATATATATATATATATATATATATATATATATATATATATATATATAAAATTAAATAAATTTGGGTTTAATTTGTTTAATTTATATATTAAATCAACTATTAATTGTTATATACAAAATCTATCATTTAAATAAAAATAACCATATACAATACAAAATACAAAATAAAAATTTAAAATTTATTATAATAATAACAATATTTTGGAATATATATATATATATATATATATATATATATATATATATATATATATATATATATGAGATTCTTTTTCCTTCCATATATATATATATTATTTGGATTTAATCGTTAGATTCCAGCGTTAAATTATTATAATAAAAATCGTTATATCACATGGGTAAGAATGGAAATGATAAAAAAATATAAGAGTCATTTGCAACGGCAACGCATGTCATATGTAAACTAGCAATTGTCCCAAAAGGTACAAAGAGAGGCCAATAGGATTATTAAATTGGAATTGTTGAAATTTTCTAGAAGAGTTAATTTGTTTGTGGAAAACCTTGTTTTCTTGGACTGGGTCGTTGTGCAATTACTTTTCTTTAGATGTTTTGTTTATATCTATATTAGAAGGAACACATTAAATGTCTTGTTTCATTTTAGAGTAAGTTAATTACCCAAACTCAAGAGGTTAAGTTAATTACCCAAAATCAAGAAACCTCTATAGATTGCCAAGCATATCGGAAGCTTGCTAGTGACCAAGGCAATAACCACCATGACTATCCCCTACCAATATATTTCATTGAAAACAATAATTGTATATTGCATTTAGAAAGTCAAAACATAATATTAGAAAACATGTTGATATATTGCTATTAAAAAGTTAGTTCCATTAGAAACCATGATATTATTATTATATTTTATAAAAAATAATATACATATATAGAATGATACTACATTGAAAACCATAATTGTATATTGTGATTAGAAAGTCAAAATATAATATTCGAAACCATGCTAAATATGACATTGCAAACCTTAAATGTCAAAGGGAGAACTTAGAAGTTGGAAACTAAATGACCACAGCCATTCCGAAGACCATGTCTATTGTAGATCTGATCCAAAAATATAAGATAATAGAAATAACCCAAGAATAACAAGATCAAATATAGATAAATGCTTCTTTATTAATCTCAAGACCCTTAAGGTAGGGCAACACCATACATTCACTCCTTAAGGAAGGAGAACACTCCACAAGCCATATGCTTGTTCATACAAGAATACTTCTCTTCATCTTCATCCATGTGGAGTCTCTAGCCTCTATATAGGCCTCATACCTACAATACCATGCATCATTACCATGGTTTCCTCATACCATCAACTAATACCATGGGCCCTTTACATTATTATTAACTACTTGTGGTCCCATACATGACATGGGTTAACCACCTTATTTATTACTATGGCCCATCCCATTATTACATTATTACCTTGGGTACCTCCCTTGGTACCCCATATTATCCCCCTAGGTATATAACATTCCACCCCCCTAAGCATGTTTCGTCCCCGAAACATGGGAAGAACACAAATAATAAGATCTACTCAAAAGAGTAGTCCACTGATACCATGCACGTTCATCTAGCCATCCAAGAGGAAGGTGAACCCTCGATCTCGCTGGTGCCTCGCTCGCTTGAGATGGAAGTTGACCGTGGCAGCTCTTTTGTGTTGATGTGTAGTGGGTGGATCTTCTCTCCTCGCTATCCGTCATGTGACTACTTGGTTTCCATCTTGATGGTTGTCTTGCAGGGTGATGTGGGTGATGATATGTTGAAGTTTTAACCCACGATGGCTTTTTCTTTACTTCACCTTGCTGTGGTGCCTCTTGTGGTGTCTTCTTTTTCAATATGACTTCAACCACTGAATCGTCCTCAGATGTATCAGCACCTGTAACCTTTTCTGCTTCAGCCTCTGTTTGTGTTTGATTGTCGACCATCAACTGCTCATCATCTGATATGTCAGTCCCTGTAACATCTTGTGCGTCAACCTCCGTGGACTCTACCTGTTTATGGATGGAAATATCCTGTAATGTAATTTTCTTCTTTTTATACCATAGCTTCAATAATTTCTTCTGCACATTAATATTGATAATACCCACAGATTCCATCCAAGGATATCCCAAAACAACATCGATATTATCCATCTCTGAAGCATAAAATCACCATGAAACACATACTTATCCATAGAAAGCTTCAAATCCTTATAGATTTGAACATCCTTATCATCATCCTATGTATGTGCAATTTGTTTTGCTGGGACTTGCAATTTCTTTGTCAAACTGATATTTATGAGATTTTGCTTGCAACTCGGATTTATATACACAATGATTTTCTCCTTCTGAATCAATCCATGAACCTGCAATAAGGAGACACCCGTAGCAATTAAACCCTTATGTGTCTCATTCTCCTTTTTTCTAGCTCGAGACCATTTGTCCAAAAAGACTTTTTCAAATTCTGCATCTGAAATGTTGGCCATCTTCTGCTGGTGGTCAAGTGATAACCACCAATTTTTAGCCTCATCTCTCATACTAACTACTATTTGAAGCCTCCAATATTTCCCATGTGAGGACTTGTATCTTTGTATAAATTCTTCAATAGTAGGACCATCATCTGTTCCTGTAAAATAGAGAACCTTGCTAGAAGCCATGAAGAGGGTTTTGAAAAAACTTGGCGAAAATTTGAAATGGCCACAAATCCGTCAATATTGCTCAGAATCCCTATTATAACCTATTTTTAGAAATGGAACAACCATTCTGCATCTGCCCATGTGATAGAAATCCTGATTTAGACACTGAAATTTCAGATCTGCGCTGCTACTCTCCCGGCGTCACCCAAAATTTCTGCAAAAAGAGCTGATTTTAAATCAGCGATATCTCCCTCATCCGGACTCCGATTCGACTGATTTGTTTTTTGAAGTTGGGTATTTTTTCCCAAAGAATCCAGATCTGCAATTGGATTTTTCAGATCTTGCACCAAGGCTTCTAGATCTTCGCCGCAATACTCGCTGCCCTGAAAATTGTCAGCAACCCCACTGATTTTTAAATCAGCGATATCTCCTTCATCCGGACTCCGATTCAACCAATTTTTTATTTGAAATCGGATATTTTTGCACAAGGAATACAGATCTTCAATTAGATTCTATAGATATTACACCAAAAAGTACAGATCTGATCTGCAAATTCGCCACCCGAGAAACCCTGCAAAAATGAAAAAAAAATTCTCCACGGTTTGCCCAAGAAAGAGCTCTGATACCACTTGTTGTAGCTCTGATACCAATTTTTGTAGCTCTGATACCACTTGTTGTAGCTCTGATACCAATTGTTGTAGATCTAACCCAGAAATATTGTAGATCTGATATGAAAATGTAAAACAATGCAAATAAACCCAAAGATAATATGAAATGATACTTTATTGATCAACCCTTAAGGTAGGGCAACACCATACATTCACTCCTTAAGGAAGGAGAACACTCCACAAGCCATATGCTTGTTCATACAAGAATACTTCTCTTCATCTTCATCCATGTGGAGTCTCTAGCCTCTATATAGGCCTCATACCTACAATACCATGCATCATTACCATGGTTTCCTCATACCATCAACTAATACCATGGGCCCTTTACATTATTATTAACTACTTGTGGTCCCATACATGACATGGGTTAACCACCTTATTTATTACTATGGCCCATCCCATTATTACATTATTACCTTGGGTACCTCCCTTGGTACCCCATATTATCCCCCCTAGGTATATAACAATGTCTATAAAGATGTTAAAAAACCATGGTCAATGCCAAATTAGGAGGCTGGAAGGCAAAAAAAAAATAAGAAAATACCAAATCGTTGCTAACATTACATGTAGCAAGAATAAAAGAAGCAGTTCTTCCCCATGGATGTCTTCTTGACTGTGATCTCACGCTCGCCTCAAGATGACCATGCTTGAAGATGACCATCTAAACATGAACATGCACGCTTGTCTGAAGATAACCATCCCTAAAGACGACCATCTAAACATGAACACGCACGCTCACCTGAAGACAAACATTCCTAAAGATGACCAGCTAAACATGAACACGCACGCTTGAAAGGAGGAACAACACACCAGACACTATTCAGATCAGCTAATGAAGTATTCTAAATTCTTGAAAATAAATGAAGTATTATAAATTCTTGAAAATTTTGGTAAATGACAAAACAAACGATTCAATTGTTGTACAAAACAAACCATTCAATTCCTCTACATATATTGATATCAGTATTTATCAATGTTTGGTGGGCTCAATAGCAGGGCACACCTTATACTGGCACAAACAATGGAGTCATTCATGTTAAGATATTTTTTAGTCAGTGAATGGATCAATCAACACATAATGAATGGATAAATCAACACATGATATTAGTCACACCTCCATTATAAACATCTTGAGCCGCGCGACCAATAAGTAATGATCACTATCTGTCAGTAACAGTCAGCAATGGCACGCTTTCAAAATGCTGAACACAAGCTGTAACTTAAGCACTGGAGTGGAACAGGGCATGCAGGAACACAAGGTCTACTCCTTTTAGGCTCAAATAATTCTATAACTAAAATGGCAGATGCATATTTCCCTGCTGCTTGGACATCAAGCGCTAGGTGTTTTGGATGTGGGAAACCCTGCAAAGGCCAGAAGAAAGATTCATGTTTTGCATGATCTGTCCCTTTTAAATGGAGGTAATGGAAGTGGAGATTAGTCCAACCATTCACCCTTAACAACCAGGATAAGTTTTTTTCTTTTGACAAGCTCGCCGGAATCTATACATTAGATTCTGTGTAAAACTTGATCCAAGGGTGGCCTGTAGCAGTAGAGGAAAATATTGTCAGAATGATTGAGTCGTATATTGATAATTGCATTTAAGAGAAAATAAAGATAACACATATATGCAGAATGTTTAATGCCCAGCATTTCAACAATTTTACTTACTGTAAGTCAGCAACAGTCATCAATATCAATGGCATGCTTTCAAAATGCTGTACACAAGCTGCGTTTTAAGTGAGACGACCACTGCAGTGGAACAGGGCCTGCAGGAACACAAGGTCTGCTCCTTTTTGGCTCAGATAATCTCATCTGTGAAATACCAGCTGCAAGAGCATCTACAATTTCACATGTCCCTACTGCTTGGATATCAATCTCTGGCTGTCTTAGACGTGAGAAACCCTGCAAAGGCCCGACGAAAGATTCATCTTCTCCATACTCTGTTGGAATTGAATTCGCAAACTGTGCTCTTTTCTCCCTTTTATATGAAGACAATGGAAGTGGGGTTTCTTCTAAGCATTGATCCTTCACAGCAAGGAAACAGTTTTTCCCTTTTGGAATGCTGCCTGGAATCTTTACATTAGACTCCGTGTAAGGAATGCTGGCTGGAATCTTTACATTAGACTCCGTGTAAAACTTGATCCAAGGGTGGCCTGCAGCCACAGATGATGAAAATATGATCAATAGATTCATAATTACATTTTAAGAGAAAATAAAGATAACAGATATACAAAATATTTAATTCTCAGCAATGCAACAATTTTACTCACTCAGTACTTCCTGCGGAGAAAGTCTCTTTTCCACATCCCTTGAAAGCATCCTTGATAGCAAATCCCTTGCTAGCCCTGATATGGGCTGCCACACTTGAGAATGAAAATCTAACTGTACTAGTTTTATTGCGTCAAATATGGCTTCAATAGATCCTCCTCGAAATGGTAATATGCCTATCAAAAGGGCATGTAGGAGGACACCAGCCCCCCAAACATCAACCTTTTCTGAATAAGTCGTCCCTGCCAAAACTTCAGGGGCAATATATGAAGGACTCCCTACCACTCCAGATAAATTTTGACCTGTTTGAATGTGAAAATGTACTCTCAGTCAAATACATAAAGAAAACTGGTGAATTATTTAATAATGATGATATGTTCTTGTGTACATGTTTAGTGAGCAGAACCAAAGGACAGACAAATACCTTTTGCAAACCGCGTGGACAAGCCAAAATCAGCTAGCTTCAGTTGTCCAGAACTGGTTCTGAGAACATTCTCAGGTTTAATATCCCGATGGACAACACCCAACTCATGACAGTATTTAATGACCATTATTAATTCCTTGATCAAGTTTGCTGCCTGATGCTCAGAGTAGCATCCAATCCGAGACATCTCGTCAGTGAGGCGTCCACCAGTGCATAACTCCATCACAAGATGCAAAGATTCTGCATCTTCATACACAGCTCGGAGTGTGACGACATTAGGATGGCCTGACAGATGCTGCATAATCTCAATCTCCTTATACACATTTTCTTCAGTCTTTTTTGGGAGAGTCTTACAGGCGAGCTCTTCCCCAGTAGCTTTGCTCTTGCATATTCTCACCAGACCAAATTTGCCTCGTCCTAATTCGAGGCCGAAATCATAATCTTTTTCAATCTTTCGCTTCCTACCAGTCCGGGTAGAAGCAAGAATACATCCAACCTTTCTCTTCAATCCTCTTTCTGGTGAATTAGGGAAACAACCCCTTCTTGGAGGAGGAGGAGCAACGGAAGCTGCTGTAGGATGCAAATCTAAGCCCTTTGTCCGCTTCCTCTGTTGTTGGAAAGAAAGGTGCGAGGCTAATGATGTGGAAGACTCACCATCATTGCGTAGCCGAGGTGTGTTTTCTAAATTGGCACGGTTTACTGCTGCTCCTCTGTTCCGCTTCCTTGGTAATGAATCCATTTGAACTATGGACTTTGCAAAAAGAGTTTAACCAAAAGATCTGGGGCTACTCTACCAGACGAGATGCAAGGAATTGTTATGGCAAAGAGGAGTTTAGACTGATTGACTCCAATGAAGCAAACGTGTTGTTAGTAACCTGGGAGATGGGGAGAAATGGCCACGACATGAGGGAGGTCGTAGTTGATGCCTCTGATGGAAGGATAACGCCACAACATTGCCTCGATTGTCTCCTCTGCAAGCCCAGCCTCTCGAGGCAAATCAGAGAATGGAAGTCAAATTTCGAAAAGCTCTTTACAGAGCTTCAAACCGACATTTCTGTGTTTTAGAATGCTTAATACTAATTAGTGTTTGCCAAAAGCCTGGGAAGATGCTACTTAAAAGCCAGGGAAGAAGAATAACAACAACAACTTGCAGGGAAAAAACAGTAAAAATATCTTCAAGAGTGACATAAAAGAATGGGAAAAATCAGTAAAAATATCTTGCCATGCCACGGAGTGCACAGGTGAAAAGAAGGCAACTCAACCAATACTTGGAAAAAGCAATCACACTTCAAATCAATGGTTGAAAGTGTCTCACCTGATCCAACAGAGCAGAGTAAAAGTGTTGACAATTGTTGATGCATAGGAAGGCCTATCGGCCTAATTACATTCAATTTATATAGAAATTGACTTTTCGAATATTGTATTTAGAAAATGAAAATATACGCACTAGACTACCTGCTCACGTTTACTCCAAGCAGCTAAAATCCTTCAATTTATTTTCTTGTACACAAACGTATTTTTAAACATTCTATGGATTTTATTATTATACAATAGTTTTCATGTCTCACATATGAAAGCTGCCTTACCGAGGAATATCTTGATGAAGTGAGAATCACTTGCATCCCGGGAATATATATATATATATATATATGTATATATATATTTATTTATTTTATCATGTTATACACTTGTTTTTTTAATAACTAGTTTAAATCTGCGATACATAACATAGAGGTTATATATATAGAGATTTATTTATATTATCATGGTATACACTGTCTTAACTTTTCCTTGTTTTTTTAATAACTAGGTTAAATCTGCAATACATAATATAGAGGGTAGTTAACGTACATGGCAAACAATTATGTAATAGCTGGATAATTAAGATCATTTACAAAAGATAATAATTTTCATTTAGAAAAAGATACTAATTTTTATTAAGTTTTAATGTATAAATTATCTATAAACGATAATATAAAATGATAATAAAATTAAGCAAATGTTTTTATTATATATAAATTATTTTTCTATTTTATAGTAAGAGATTAACTACATAAAATCAATCACTTTGTGCAAATTATATATATATATATATATATTATTTTTCATGATTGAAATTGTATTTTTTGAATATATAAATGGATTTATTTCCTTGAACTCAATTTAAACTGGCAATTCCAACAAACTTTTGCTAGCTTTCATACAAAATTAACAAAAAAATATACCTAACAACATGCTAAAATGTAGAATAGTGCTAAAATGTGACATTACTTGATTTTTTTTAATTACCATGTTATTTTTTTGAATTGTTTTATGTGATATATATATAGTTTTTTGTTTAACCATATATACAGTTAATATTGAAATATTTTAACTATATATATAGTTAATATTGAAATATTTTACTTCACAGGAGGCATTGAAATATTTTAGCTATGACCCAGATTGATTTTTTTTATCATTAATAACACCTTTTTAATGCCCAATGTTAATTTTATATTAAAAATTCAATGAATTATACATCCATCTTTTATACAAATTCAGTGAGCCTAATGGTTAAGAGCATGTGTTTCCTCCTAAAAGGTCACAGGTTCAAAACTAGAGGGGGTAGAGTATGTATGCATTGAAAAAAATAACCCTGTAAAAATAAAATAATAATAAAAATAAAATTGGATTATTGTATGGATCCATGGCATTGAGAACCCATGGTATTGATGCATAGTATTAATATGGAATTTAACCTATTTAAAGGGGGAAATTAAACCAAGCTAGATCCATCTTAATTGTGAATCTACCAAGCACCTAAGGGATCAAATCTCTTTATATGCAAACGTATTTTAGAGAGAAAAGAGATTTGATCTCTCTCACAGCGATGGATCTAGACTAGTGTGTATATATATAAATAATAATGTCTTTTAGAGAGAAAGAGATTTGATCTCTCGCACAGCGATGGATCTAGACTAGTGTGTATATATATAAATAATAATGCCGTAGCCTAAATTATAGACGAAATGGATTTTTTCACTACAATTTTTTAGGTTAATTTTAATCAAAAGTTTGTTTTTCCTTATTTTTTAAATCTATCAATTTTTTTAATTACATAATTTTTTAATATACCGCACGGTGTCGTAAGGGCTTCGGGGTGGGTTGAAGCCCATATTTTTTGTAAAAACACATGATTTTGTAAGGGATCAAAGGGTTTTGGGGCCATAGTTTCTTGTTTTCATGAGTCGATGGTATTTTGATGATGTAACCCTACAATGTAATAGTATATATAGGGTAAGATAATAAGAAGAGATATCAATCAGTTTTGATCCATATTAGTGTTATGCGTGAATTATTGTGATGTGTAATTTGGTAGAAAAGGAGAGGCTCTGCAGCTAATAACACAAAGGCCTGAAGAAGAGTCTATAGTGGAGTGCATAGAAAGCCTACAGCTTAGTGTGCAGGCCAAGAACTAATTGTTGTTGAAAGATTTATTATATTAAGAAACATTTCTTGTCGACGTAGCCCTACAATGGGGTCAAACACGCTAATTTGGTGTTTTGATGTGTATATTTTCTTATTATCTGTTGTAGAGTAGCAACCATTAAAATTGCATTTTACTTCATCACACTGATGGTTTATGGTTCTATATGGCATGTTTAAGTGATTAATATAATGCGTTGAAGTGATTTATAAATGATAAGAATAAGATAACATAACAGTACCACATCTCCTATTCCTTCAAGGCTACAAAAACCTAGTTCTACATCCTCCCGTAGTCACTTCGAATGAGACTGCAATTTGCTTGCAGGTCGTTGCCAAAAGGGCCAGTCATTAAGGGTTTTGTTGGTGCACAATATATAGTGAATGTTATGAAACGAGCTCACAAAAAAATAGAAAAGAAATATAAATGCCTTGGAATTCACCCTCTTTGAGGGGGCAACATTCTTTACATTACATAAATGAACAATTCTTGGATGATACAAATGACAAGACCTCCTTTATATATATAGGAGTCTAAGGGATCATAATATAATCAGAACCGACATAACAATAATAATGTAAGGGCACAATAATAACAATAGTGGGCTTCTATGGGGCACAATAATAACAATATGGGGACTACATGAGCACAACAATATAATAAGGGGGTTGTACTAATAACAATAAGGGGTTACACTAGTAGTATAGGGACCTAACATGCCCCTCTCCTTCTAAAAGTGTTGTCCTCAATGCTTGAGTAGTTCTTGATGCTTCTGTATAAAATTCTTGTCCTCCCATGTGGAATCTTCAACAGGTAAGTTCTTCCACTTGATGAGATACTATAAAATTAATCAATTTCGTAACTATCGGGTTCTTGTTTCTGTAATTGCTCCAAGTTCTAATGTGATTTTTCCTTCCTCATTAAGTTCTGGCAATATTGTTTGAACTGGGATCTTCTGCAACTTTTGAATGAGTGGCCAAACTTCTTCACCCTTCTTCCATTCATCCCTTGCTTCGTTTATCCAATCTAGTTGGATAATTGAAATATCATGAAGCAACGCTTCCACATCCTCATCCTTTCTTGAGAGTGCACCTGCAACAACATTTTTCTTCCCTTTTTTGTAGATGATTTCAAATTCATAACCCAACATATTTGTGACCCATTTTTTCTATTCTTCTAAAGATAATCTTTGTTCTAAAAAGTATTTAAGACTATCATGATCTATTTTTACCTTGAAGTGTCTTCCCATTAGATAAGGTCACCTTTTCTTAAGTGCATGTAGTATTGCCAACATTTCCTTCTCATAAATAGCTTGCTTGAAATGTAGTCGTAAAAATACCCAATTGCCTACATCAAAACTTCTTTCACTATGATGTTGATCTGCTTGTTGTTTCATTCGATTTTGCACCAAAGTGGTGTTATCCTTTAAAAGTTGGGGAACTTGTTGTTGATGCTCAATGTGATATTTCATTGCTTGAATCTTTTTCTTCTTGACATGTCCTTCTATCTTGAGAGTTTCAGGAGTGGTAATTTCTTCCAATGCATTACAAGATATGGTCGGAGTCATTTCTTGATGCTCGATGTGATCTTTCACTTCTTGAACATTTTTCTTCTTGATATGTTCTTCTGTCTTGATAGTTTGAGGAGTGGTAATTTCGGCCAATGCATTACAAGATATGGTCGGATTCATTTCTTCTTTCTCGATGTGATCTTTCACTTATTGAACATTTTTCTTCTTGATATGTCCTTCTATCTTGAGAGTTTGAGGAGTGGTAATATTTTCCAATGCTTTAATGATATTACCTATCTAATATATGTTTTAATTTAAATTATAATCTCTCTTTTTCTTAGATATATAATTAATAAATAATATAATATTACATTATAGGTAATTCTTACATGAAGGTGCAAGAAACATTTTTATTACTAAATAATATTAAAAGGTTATGTAATATAGAATTGTTATATATATATATAAAAGATTTTATGAAAATATTTATATATTTCAAATACAAAATATATAGAATATTTAAACTCAATTCAAAAGCTTGAAATTATTAAAATAGAATTGAATTTAACTTATTTAAAAATACAAAAATTATTTATTTTAACTATTTAATTGAATTTTCAAATATTTTATTTACAAGTTATATAGAAATTGAAAATATATACACTACACTATTTGCTTAGGTTGCATTTATCTCCTTCATACTGAAAGAGTATTTTATTACTCACATTTTTGTGTAAGAGTACATATAAGACCTCCAATATATAGCAATGGAGGAGTCCTAGTGTTGGTTAAATATAACTACGACAATTGGATAGATGCAATTCCCTTTGTGAGCCTACAAATCACCATAATTAGCTCATAGATAAATGAAGGGTTGGAAAATCCAACTCTAACAACCCCCCTTAAGAGAAACATAGGGAGTAACTAAAGAAAAAGAAAACAAAGAATGGGTCTAAGAAACAATGTATGATTAGGTACCGATGTGCACAATCCTATAAGAATAGAAAGAGAGAAAAACCCACAGGGAAAAATTCTCTCCCAAAAGAGAGAAAGATGTCATTTCTCAAATTATCATGGAGTTGAAATTGTAGATCCCTATAATGATCCAATGAATGGAAAGAACATAGACCTCCTCCAATCAATAAGAACGAAATGTTGAAGTACAAAAGCTATGAAGATGAGAGTCGTAAAACTCAATGAGGTCGGTCGATCTCTGAAATATGATTGTTTCAAAGGCACAAGGGTGGTAAAAACTATTAACTTCTCCAAAAAACGCTTCAAAGAAAGTAGGTGTCGATAAATAACTAGGAAAAGGCTTCAAACAGAGGCAACACCATCAACCATCAAAAAAATAATGAGGCATATAAGTATAGAAAATGTTGTAAAACAACACTCCTAAATTTGTTTGAACATCGTTACCATCACACTAATCAAACACAAAAAATTACAATTTCAAACAAGGAAATGAGAGCAATATTTGTCACCATCTAACTGCCCCCCCTAAAACTATGGAAGAATAAAGAATCAATAGTCTTCATTGCCACCAACTTTCCCCTGAAGAACAACTAAGGGAACAGTGGCAATCAACAACGAACAATTGATGCAATACATTGATATGAATTATTCAAGCATTGGCTCAAATGATTCCACGACCATTCATTGATCCATCCACAATCGACCTTGATAGTTGGCACTGGTTAAAAATTCATTCTTTCACGTCTCTTTTGTAACCATCTGAATGTTGGACTACTATTTGACCAATACTGCTAAAGCTTATGTAATTTCTTTTGATGAGGATGTGCGGATATCTTAGTTTTTGCCTCTACGAACTCAAAGTTGAGTGCCACAACATTTTCATTTGAAATGACATTAGTAGCTAGGTCATCAATATGTCTATCAACAACATTTTACTCAAGCACCTCATAGTTGAATATAAGTGATAAACCAACAACAGTACGATATCTAAGAATTTCTCTTGATGTTTTCACTACAAGGTTAATATGAACAAAAATTCCTTGCCCATTCTTCCGAATTCATGCTCTAGTATATCTCATTCTTCTCAGCAATCAAGACCCAATACGAGTAGTATGGTTTTCAAAACTAGGTGTGACAATAGTATGTGATTATTCATGATCATCTCCGTCAATCTTGTTTTGCAACAATTTTGTTTTTGTGGCTAGTGGAAACACATTTGCCAACTTGATTTCTTCAAGTTGGGTAAAAGGTTGGAAGAGCTTCATGAGAAGAAGGCAATGGATGAAATTTGTAAAGAAGTCCTTTAGTTGCAGTCAGTGGTATCCCTTTTGCAAGTAGGGAATGCAAATATAAAAAATAGTTTACAAAATTCAATCATTGAAAAATCCAAAAGGTTGACCATCTGGATTCAAACATATGTATATCATGTTGAGGTTTTCCATTACACCAAAAATGTAAGGGCTTGTGTGATTCATTCATCGATGCTCATGAAGTGGATTGTTCTATGTCCCAAACTATGAATGGACAATTTCATAATGACAGGGTTGGAGAGAAGCACCAGAATAACATTCCTTTAGCTCTATGAGATAACCATTTCTCCCTTTTATCAAGTCGTGGGGACCAAAAAAATCCAAATCAAACTAATTTTCATAAATAACCAACAAGCAACCAAACAGTGAATGGACAATTGCATAATGACGGGGTTGGAGAGAAGCACCAAAATAACATTCCTTCAACTCTGTGAGATAACCACTGCTCCCTTTTATCAAGTCGTGGGCATCAACAAAATCCAAATCAAACCAATTTTCATAAATAACCAACAAGCAACCTGCATAAATTTCTTGAAGCGCTACTCTTCAAGACCATAAGAACGAAATGTTGAAGTACCAAAACTATGAAGATGAGAGTCGTGAAACCTTAATGAGGTCGGTCGATCTATGAAATAGGATTGTTTCAAAGGCACAAGGGTGGTAAACACTATCAACATCTCCAAAAATGCTTCACAGAAAGTAGGTGTCGGTAAATAACTTGGAAAAGGCTTTAAACTGAAGAAAGACCATCAACCAACAAACAAATAATGAGGTTTGTAAGTATGGAAAATGTTGTAAAACAACACTCTTGAATTTATTTGAACATCATTACCATCACACTAATCAAACACAAAAAATTACAATTTCAAACAAGGAAATGACAACAATATGTCACCATCTAACTGCCCCCCCTAAAACTATGGAAGAATGAAGAATCAATAGTCTTCATTGTCACCAAATTTCCCCTGAAGAACAAATAAGGGAACAATGGCAATCAACAACATACAATTGATGCAATACAATGATATGAATTGTTCAAGCATTGGTTCAAATGATTCCACGACCATTCATCGATTCATGCACAATCGATCGTGATGGTTGGCACTGGTCAAAAATTCATTTTTTCACGTCTCTTTTGTAACCATTTGAATGTTGGACTACTATTTGACCAATAATGCTAATTCTTATGTAATTTCTTTTGATGAGGATGTGCAGATATCTTAGTTTTTGCCTCTACGAATTCAAAGTTGAGTGCCACAACATTTTCATCTGGATGGACATTAGTAGCTAGGTCATCAATATGTTTATCAACAGCATTTTCTTCAAGCACCTCATAGTTGGATGTAGGTGATGAGCCAACAACGGTATCATATCTAAGAAGTTCTCTTGATGTTTGCACTACAAGGTTAATATGAACAATAATTCCTTGCCCATTCTTTTGAAGTCCTGCTCTAGTATATTTCATTCTTCTCAGCAATCGAGACCCAATACGAGTAGTATGGTTTTCAAAACTAGGTGTGACAATAGTATGTGATGATTCATGATCATCTCCATCTATCTTGTTTTGCAACAATTTTGTTTTTGTGGCTAGTGGAAACACATTTTCCAGCTTGATTTTTTCAAGATGGGTATAATATTGCAAGAGCTTCGTGAGAAGAAGGCAATGGATGAAATTTGTAAAGAAGTCCTTTAGTTGCAGTTAGTGGTATCCCTTTTGCAAGTAGAGAATGTAAATATAAAAAATAGGTTACAAAATTCAATCGTTGAAAAATCCAAAAGGTTGACCATCTGGATTCAACCATATGGATATCATGTTGAGGTTTTCCATTACACCAAAAATGTAAGGGCTTGTGTGATTCATTCATCGGTGCTCATGAAGTGGATTGTTCTAGGTCCCAAACTATGAATTGACAATTGCATAATGACGGGGTTGGAGAGAAGCACCAGAATAACATTCCTTCAGCTCTGTGAGATAACCACTGCTCCCTTTTATCAAGTTGTGGGCATCAACAAAATCCAAATCAGACTAATTTGCATAAATAACCAACAAGCAACCAAACAATGAATGGACAATTGCATAATGACGGGGTTGGAGAGAAGCACCAAAATAACATTCCTTCAAATCTGTGAGATAACCACTACTCCGTTTTATCAAGTCATGGGCATCAACAAAATCCAAATCAAACCATTTTCATAAATAACCAACAAGCAACCTGCAGAGATGTCTTGAAGTGCAACTCTTCCCACAAGTGAATGATGCCACCTAAGAGCAAGGATGTGAGCACAACAATTTGATTTGATTTGTCAATTGATCTCGAAGGATACATACAATCCAAGAGTGACAGATGAAATTATTTAAGAAGATATGATATCACTAAAGATCTGGATATCTAGAATAAAATATTGTAACATGATATTTAGATTAGAAAGCAAAAAATAAATTATCAAACATTGTCGTTGCATGCTTAATGAAACTCCGATCTAACTTGAGCACACACGATCCCATCACAGCAGGTAGAATTCATTCAAGATCCACATTAGATTGAAACCATTATCCCTTGGATATATCTATAGATATCAAAAATAAATTTTGAAAACTTAGTTAAACGTAAGCCTCGTTCAAACCATTAAAAATAATAAACTCCAAAAAAAATCAGGTAGGGGAACGAAATGCCTACTATGATACCATGAGAGAATATTTTATTACTCACATTGTTGTGTAAAATTACATAGAATACCTCCATTATATAGCAATGGAGGAGGCCCAATGTTGGTTAAGGATAACTACAACAACTCGATAAATGAAAGTCACTATGTGAGCTTACAACAAACCATATATAGCTCATAGGGAAATGAAGCATTGGAAAAACCAACTCTAACACATACATCAGGTACGTAAAATTCCTCTATAAAATTCACGTCTTTGTAGTTTCAGTTTTTTCTATAGTCATAGTTATTTGTGGACATTTGATGTATCTTCTCACACTTAGTATATTCAAAATGTAATTGTTTTGTTAGATAAAATTCTTCCATACAATTCACTTCTTTGTAGTTTCAATTATTTCTATACAATCTATGGACTTTCTATACACATACGCATCCTAGGAATGCCCAACTGCGGTTACGAGAGCTGCCTGACATCTTCTTAGTCAAAGAGTCTTCGAATCAAAGTGTTGAAATTACTATAATTCAAGGCCAAGGTACATTATAAACAAATGCATTAATAGTTAAGTCATTTGAAGAACTAGATGGCCCAATCTTAGAGGCACTCTTAGTTAATTTCTGTGTATATCCGATTGGTCCTATACTTGCCTCTCAGTCATCCCATTTTAAACATAAGGATGGATCCTCGGATGAATTTAGTATGTGGAAGGAAGAAAATAGTTGTCTCACATGGTTAGATTTTTGGAATCCATGTTGTGTCATGTATGTGTTTTTCGGAAGCATGACAGTTTTGTCTAATGAAGAACTCCTGGAATTTTCATGGAGGTTGGCTTCTAGCAACCAACACGTTATGTGGGTTGTTGGGCAAGATATAGTTCCTAGTGAATGTGCCATATTGCCCGAAGAGTTCATTGAGTAAACAAAGGATAGAAGTTTGTTTATTGGATGGTTGCCTCAGATAAAGGTATTGTCATACCCATCTATCGAGAGGACATAATGTATACCCCTAGAGGTTTACTAGTAGTTACGTGTCATGCGGGTTATTAGATTCCCCTAGGTTACAAAAAAAAAACTTACATAGGTTTATTTTATATATTCAACTTTTATATTTTATTAAAATATTACATTGCTATTATAATTATTTATAAATATATAAATTTATATCATTTGAGTATGGTATAAATAAAAAATAATCATATGAAAATTTTGTAGATAAAGATCAAGCAATAGAAATTAACAATATTATTACAAAAAATAGTGTTCTATGTAAATTAGGAGCACGAATCCCAACATTCTCCCAAAAGCTATCGAGTCTCTCTCTCTCTTTGTTAAGTTTAATAGTTAGAGACAACATTTTGTTAGCGCAAGCAACCCAAAAAAAAATATTTTCTTTTAAACGATTTAGTTTTAGTCTTTAGAGTTTTATTGTTTTTTATTACTAATCTCTTTGAATATCTTAGATTCCATAACAAACTGAAAACAAATTTTAGATGAATTTTGTGAAATTATTCATGTTCATGTCTAGGTTGATCTTGCTAAGCTTGAGATTTGTGAACCTCATCTAAAAATGCATGCAACAATGAAATTAAACCAAATTTAAATTTATTTATTTTGTTTTTCAAACCCATTGACTTAGATGGTGTTGTAAGGGGAATTAAGGTATAGGTCTTCATCTAGTTTTGAAAATATGATGGTTGAATAAACCATGTACATGAAGGACATCCTAGTAGAGTAGGAGCAATAAAGTACCATGCATTCTAGTGGATGACTCTTCTTCTTTTATATAGATGCCAAGATTTTAATTAGATCATAATTAGGGTTTGTTTGTTAAGATTAGGAAAAGTAGCCTTTAAGGGGGAGTATTAGATTTATAACTCCTACTTGTCTTAAGTGTGATGCTTTCTATGTAAAGGAGTCTCTTTGTAGTCTTTAGGAGATTATTAAATCTATTTAGGATGTTTTCTATGTAAGGAGTTTCTTTCTAGTCTTCAAGAGATTATAAAATCTACTTAGATTGATAGATATCCTCCATTAACTAGCTTCATGGTTGAAAAGATAATTTTTTTGTCTTAAAAATACATTAATCATGTATTTAACTTATATTATTATTTAATTAGTAAAACTGTGTTTATGAAATATTAATTCTATTATAATAGGTCAATTCTCACTTCAGAGTCAATATAATTTCTCTATCTTAAAAGTGCATGTATGTATTTATCTTAAAATATTATTTAGTTAATAAAAAAGTGTTTATGAAATAGTATATTTTTTTTGTTATAGTATATCAATGTTTTTTTTTATTGTCATTTTAGATTTTCAGGGTTAAAAAGTGGTTATGGTTATCTCATTTGTTGTCGTCTAAAATGCACACCTAAAACACAACGACTAAAAATCAGAATGACAGCTCACACAAAGTGTACACTTATAAAGCAACACTATCAGAATGACAACCCCTACAAAGTATACACCTTAAATATGAACTGTCCCTGATGGGACCTGTGACCCCACGGATTTGTATCCGATTGAATATGAAACGCGTAAAGGGTCGGTCAGTGTTTTCCGATACCCTTATTATATTCGTTTCCCTATCTTCACACCTGTCACCTGGGATCTCAGCAACAATAATATGTAATAGAGGCTGAATTCGGCAATAATATGTTATTTTCCCTTTCAATTCCCACGGAGGGATCGGGGCTGAATTTGATAAGATTGGAAGGAAGAAAGAAGATGGGGTTCAGATCACTGAATGAGACATTTGATTTTTCTTAATAGCCTAAACAATGTTGGCTGTCGTGGAGAATCATAAATATGCTTGTTTCATAAGGTTAATAAAACAAAACAGTATAATATCTCACATACAATACATAATTATCTACTCTCTTTTATATAGTAATTTATTCTCTTTAATTAGTTTCTTTATGGTAAAATTTCTTTTTATTTTTTTTTCCCTTATTTAATATGATTATATTATATAGTTTTATAATGTTGATTATCGAATACTAATTAATAATTATATGAATAAGATTAAAATATTAATAGCTTTTAAAATATCATTTATTGATAGTATTTAATTTATGACTTTTAAAATTATTTTTAATATTATATTAATTAATTTAGTTATAAAGGGTTATTATTTTTCTAAATTATAACTTTTTACATCATTAATTTATCCAAAAAAATTAATAATAATCACTGTTTTATTTATTTCCCTACTTTTTTGGTCATTAACCTTTTCTATTAACTACCCTTTGTCAAACTAGTTGTTATCCCTAACTGCAGTTAGCAACTCTCTACATCTATTTATCTAAATGCCCAGATCGAATTCCTCATCTTGTCCTGAAGATGAACCACACTGTCTGGTATGTGATTTCTTCTTGATGAACCACACTGTCTGGTACTTATTATGGATCACAAAAGTCTAAATTCAAAAAAATTATTTGTCTTTTTGTTTATTGAGAAGTACTATTGTTTTTTAAATGTTGGAAAAATAATTTATTTATTTAAAAAAGGTTGTTATCAGAATTGCAGGTATGATTAATGACAATTTCCTCCTATTTAGTAAACACATCTGTTTGTCAATGTTAATAAAAAAAAGTATTTGTCTAAGTGTTTAGTTGGAAAAGGTACATACAATGGCCAGATTCATGTATTTGCTATTTCGTAAACACATTTGTTTGTCAATGTTAATAAAAAAAAGTATTTGTCTAAGTTGGAAAAGGTACATGTAATGGCCAGATTCATGTATTTGTTGAACTAATATGGATGGCAGTTTCTAGGAATATCTTGGAATAATATGGTCAAGAATTGCTTATTTTAAAAATATTCTGCAAATTTTAAAAATATCTTGAAATAATGTGATTAAAAAAGATCTCATACAATTATACTTTTCAAACAAATTTTAAAATATTTCCGAAATCTACAATTTCCATAAAATTATCAATTTATTTTATTATATTTTAAATATTAAAAAATAATTTATTTATTTAAAAGATGTCATCAACATTGTACATGGTTTAGGCCCGTTAAAATTCGAAATGTAACCGATTTTATCCCTACAATTAAATCTCACAATCAATTTTTTTAATTTGTCTTGATTTTTCTTCCAAATTGCCACATGATTTCCATTTAAAACACGACTGTTTTCTGCGAGAAGAATTGCTAAAAGCAACTGGAAAGCAGCGCCGCAAAAACAAACCTTTTCACTCTTGACGACGAAATACATAACACAGTTGAGTGATCAGAAGGCTATACTTGCTTGTGGTTTACATCGAATCATTGTAGCAGCCAGGCTTATAAAAAATGTACATGTATGGGCGGCTTCTGAATATAATAATCTCCCGTGACTGTGTGCAGGCTTATAAAAATATAAATGTATGGGTGGCTCTCGAATATAATAATTAATCAATAATCATCGGTGACTGCATGCAATTTACTAAGGCAGCGGCTAACCAGCCTGCCATAGGGCATTAAATGTCCGGTTATATGTAGGCTGGATAACCCGATAACACGCGAGCGCTCATTTCTTATTTATCTAGTCTCCCCGCACGCGCGTTATCGGGTTATCCAGCCTGCATATAACCAGACATTTAATGCCCTATGACAGGCTAGTTAGCTCCTGCCTTTACTGAAGGGTGCCATTTTTAAATCCCTTCCATCTCCAATTGGCATCAGTTGACCCCTCAGTGTGCACCCGATTTCCAACCTTTTTCATCTAAACATAATATTATATTAAAATATATGAAAACTTCAGTGTGCATGCCAAGAAACATAATATTATATTAAAATATATGGAAACTTTCTAAATTAATATGATAATATGGATGAAATAATAAATTTCTGTGAATTGTTTTTATTGGATTAAGAGTTCATTTTCTATAATATAAAGGAACAAGTTAATCTGAAAATCCAAAAGAGCATAAGTGAAAGCTTACTTTTTATGACCAGAGTGAAATTCTAACCTTTAATCACTTACTTCCCTGTATTTCAAATAGTGTGAAACCCTATTTTTAAATAACTACCTCCACCTCCCTCTAATTTCAAGAAGTGTGAAACCCTATTTTTAAATAACTACCTCCACCTCCCTCTAATTTCAAGAAGTGTGGTTTTCATTGAATCCCAATGAGGAGCTAACCTGCATTAGAAAATAATAACCAATAATAACAACCCTACGATAGTTTAATATTTGAATTAAGATCGATTTTCGGAAGTAAGAATAAATTCAAATATGATATAATAATATAACTGTATTTTTCAATTAAAATTATCATATATAAAATGGTTATGACATCATTTAATATATATATAAAATGTTGAATTTATTTTGATTCACTAGATAAAGATGCCCTTGAAATGTCAACGATATCGTAAAAATTACCTTTCATGTATTTGCAGCTCTAATGTCGCGGGCAAACTTCCACATCTCAAAGTTCTATAAATAGCTCCACATCTTAAAGTTCCTTCCAGAGTTCAGATCCCTCTTCGCATCCCTGCGTCCCTTCCAGAGTTCAGATCCCTCTCACTGCCTTCACCATGGAAGCATCTGAATCAGTTCCCCTCCATGCCCTATTATTTCCAATTCCCTTGCAGAGCCACATAAAGCCTTTCATGAACTTGGCCAATGTTTTGTCCGCCCGGGGGTTCTATATCACTTTTGTGATTACCGAATTTGTCCAAAGGCGCCCTTTTGAATCTGGGCAATTGTAAACCATGAAGGTTTCATGAATAGGAAAATAAGATTCGAAGCTGAGCCAGACGGGCTGCCGCCCTAACACAGGTGTAGTCAAAATCAAAATCTTCCGGAGCTCTTCGATTCCATGGAAATTTATGCTCATATTCATTTAGGGAAGTTGATGGAGAAACTCCGACATCTTCCCAGCGTTGCTCCACTAACCTTTATTGTGTCAGATGGACTTTTATCAAAGACGCAGATTATTGCAGACGAATATGATGTTCCCAGAGTTGCTTTCTGGTCGACGAGTGCGTTCGGTTTCACGGCCTTTTTTTTGTGTCCCTCTGCTCATTCACAAAGGATATCTTCCTCTCAAAGGTACGCAACAAATATTAACATCTTAGTTGATTGTTGTAGTAATTATAAGTTGTCTTTTTTCATGTTAATTACACCCACACATAAGCGATCAGGTGCATCCTGCAACCAACCAAGGGGTAGTGATCCATCTTGTTTAAGTCTTGCATGTTTGTGAATATAATACATGAGTTAATAGTGGAACATGAATACATTGACTGTTACAGTATTCAAGAATAGCTGGAAATTCACTGTTTTTTACCGTGTCAATGTTTGTTCATCAACTGTTACAGAATTCAAGAATAGGTTCCAATCGCATCACAAGTGGGAATGATTTTTGTGAGTTACAATTCCTTTTGTTCCACCACCCTCCAGTTTTCACTTTGCCACCCGATTACAAATTCTACTAGTAAGAACTTGGTCCACAAGTTTTTCTTCAGCTTTGGTTCCCTAGCAGACATGCCAAACTCAACTATTTGATTTGTAATAATATATGGAAATGGAGGGTTTAGGTTCTCAACCATCAGTTTGGAGTGAACAAACTCAACCGTAGAGGGGCTCACTTCAGTTTCAAGAAAGGACGTAACACTCATTAAACTTAACAGAGAGACAGTCGCCCCTTCAAACAAGGCATCAACACATGTTCAGATAGAGGAATCAAATGTACAAGAAGTACCTTAAAAGGTATTTTTTTCTTCCATGTTTTCCGAAATAACTTTTTTGATAAATTGTTTAAGTTTTTGTAGAATGTCGAAAGGGATCCAGGTTAATGAAGCCCAAAAAACTTGGAAATCTTCCGTAACTGATTTACACAACATCAATCTTCATGCCCTTGAGCGTAATTTATTGCACCAAATTCATACTCTCTTTTTCATATTTTCCAAAAGCCATCTCTATTCCGATTTGAGATATTTTAGAAGTTTTAAAGTAAGACGTGGATATTTTAATCCAGATCCCAGTTGATTAATATTTTTGGAGAAAATTTCCTCCACAGGCTTTCACCCTTTCTGCAACCATGCAAGCAATGATGGAAAATTTTGCATGGTCTACATTCCTATAGCATTAATGAATAACCAAAACATGTATTTTAGAGACTCATTGTGGGATATGTTCCCTTCAAAGAAAACCAAAATATTCTCTACAAATAATAAAGGTGAGAGTTTGAAACATTGACATATTTCAATCCCTCTGAAATCTCCTCGTGATTTTGAATCCATGATTTCTTTTCTTAGTCCTCTTCCAACGAGGCAGAAAAGGGTTGAAAGTGGATAGCCCTACCTAAGTCTTCCTTTTATTTGGAAGAATGGAGAGGTTCCTCCATTAATTAGCAAGCTAAAAGAGGTTTTGTTGATGTAGTTCATCACCCAGGTTATAAAGAAGTCACATAAGCCTAAATGAGTTAAGAGGATTTTTAGGTAAATATAATTTATCTGATCAAAATATTTTGAGAGATCAAATTTATAGAGAATCTCTCTTTGTTTCTAAGTGTCTATAAAACGAAGGTCTTCTTGGAAAAGGCTAATGAAATAATGAATATCATCATTTTACAAGAATAGAATTTTATTTAGAGAAATGTGATTACACAAGATGTATAGGGAAATGAGCACTAAAATAATATTATAGATAGTGTTAGACAAGGAAATCATACGAAAGAGGTAAAAGAATGTAGGTGAGTATGAGTTTGGGATAAAGAGGAATTAAAGGGGGAAATAACTTTTCATGAAGTCCTTCATTATTCCATTATAGAGATAAGATCATCTACTATAAAGTTGTAACATTCTAGGTGTAACTCAATATGGCGTCCATTTGACTTGGAGTTTTTCCTCTTTGGAAACTATGTAAAACTATAGCTCTTCTTTTGTGACCTTAGCCATTAAGGATATGTTCCCTTCGTAGTTTATAAATTTGGGGAAAAGTTTGATCACATTTAGTACTTCCTATATGGTGGCTCTCCGAGGAGTAGAAAAATGTCCCTAAAATAATTGCATCCTTCTTTTGATATCTTTGAAGGAGATTGCAAGGGAGCCAATCTGGCTTTTTGATCTCCCAAATAGTGTAAATAGATATCCTTTGCTTTGAAATATTTTGAAATTACATGGTGGTGTCATCCTCTATATGTAGCCAAATGGTTCTACTCTTCAGCCTTCATTAGTTTTCCTTTTCTCGGAGCAATTTCTCTTTAATCCTCCAATCCCTTTATCTCTTCCTTTTGGCCCATTGCGGTCGTCTCTTGGATATTTTTCTCATGTATTTTTCAATTTAGCCTCAATTTTAGTTAGGTGTTTATTGTGTGCTTCTTCTTCTTCTTTTCCCTTGCCCACTTAATCATCAATTAGTTTGACAGTTATAGGATTTGGTGGGATTTTATTGTTGGGAGGGGGTGATTGGGACTCAAGGTAAAAGGGGATCTAGTTGGATTTCAGTGATTCAATAAAAGTTGGGTTTTCAAGCCAAGAAGGATTTCAGTGATTCAATAAAAGTTGGGTTTTCCATTGATTAAAATTCTCTACCAGCCTGTATGGAATCTCTCTTCAACACAAGAAGGATTATGTTTGAATAGAATTATATGCTTAGAGGGGAAGAGATCTAAATTTAAGAGAATGTGATAGAAATCAAAATCCCACCAACCATGGATCTTCGACAAAACCTGGTGCTAGAGTTATGGAGGGCCTTTAAATGATGAAATGATCCGACATTTTGGCAATTCAATAAGATTTTTTCCTATTGTTTGACCATGTGCGTGAAATATTGGTTGAAAGGATGTCACAAAATCCCATTTTCTCAATCAAGTAGATAAACAAGTTCATATACGGGTCAATTATTGCAGAGTTTCCCCAGACATCAACAACTCCTAATGTGAAATTTAGGTCCCCTTCCATGATAACAATTCCATAGTCCATATAAGGGAGTGTAGGAATGTTTGACCAATAAACTCAGGATTTGTAAAGGGACCAGACACATTTATGAAAAGGAAGGATTTTTTCCATTTCTCTAGAGAGCATTATCATGGAAAGTCATGATTTGAAGGACTAGGTCAAAATTAAATGAACCCATCTATTTTCTCATCTAGAGACATTAACCCCAAATCTCCCAATTACATCCAAAGCAAGAAAAAACCAATACTAGAGAATTTATTAGAGAGATGAAATGACTTTATTCCTTCAATCATATACTCCTATAAGAGTAGGATGTGAGGGAATGGAGTTCCATTAGTCATTTCATAGCCAACGTTTATGAGGGGTTGGTTAGTCCCTTGTAACTGAAGGAGAGGAACTTCATTTAGGATCTTTTGTAGGGATAGATTCCCTAAGAGCCCAAATATTGGATTTCTATTTTCTAGCATTGATTTCTAAGTGAGCCCTGCTTTGAGCAATAGATAGGATTTCATTTCCTCCTCTAGCTCAGGATTTGTGAGTTACTGCTACATAAAAGAAACCTAGTGTATTCAAAATTTCCATGAATATTTCCTCAAACTAAAATATTAGGGGAAGCCGTGGAAGGTGAACCTAGATGGGCATCAATTTATTTATTTTATTTTTTTCGATTTCACATCAAAATCTATTGTCCGGGGTTTTAGATAGAGTACCCAATATCTCCCAAACCATTTTTAATTGAAGCACCTTTGTGCATCCTCTTTTGTCTTTGTGAGATACCCCATCCAACTTGTATCTAATATCAAGCGTTTTGGGGCATATCCAAAAGATGATTTTTTTTTTGCTCTATCCACCTATAGAAAGGCCTTGGACATGCTTTTGCTAGCAGAATGCCAACTTATTTTCCATACTGAGAATCTCAATCCATTGCACGTCCTTGTGTATAACTAGGGAAGGATGCTCATTCTTTCTTTTGATGCACTTCCTCTTTTGTCTTCGTGGATCATCAACAAGTGGAGGTGAGAGAATAAAGAACCTAGGGTTTTTACCATCTCTGCTTTCAATGTCTGTTGTGAGAATGATGCACAAGAAACTGGAAGATGGGCTAGAAGACTAACGACTAAAGAGAAGGTTTGATGAAGGTTATCTACTATGTAGCTATCAAGATACTAAGTCAGTAGAATATAGTGGGGAGTGAGGAGAAGCAAGAGTCACTGACTGATAAGTTAAGTCTAGGAAAGGGGGAGGGGTAGTTTTGTCTCTTGTCGGAGGGATTGATGTATTTGGAGTTGAGTCGGTCATTATTCTAGGAGGTGGGGTGGAAATTCAAGAAAATACCTCCTACTCCTCCCTTTATCCTTCACATGGAGAGCCTAATGACGATTTCCTTTTTAAAAAACTAGTGGTATTCAAAGTGCATGCCAAGGTCCATCGAGTGTTGCAAGGTTAGGGGTGGAAATCTCTAAATGATTTCGCCTCTATGGGGGTCCTCAGCAAAATCTACCTTGTCTGCATGCATTTTGTATGAATAGGGGGAATGGCAATATGGGGAGTGCAATGAAATGAGGGGAGGGTCTAAGGCCCTTCAAGACTTCAACCTGAATTATGTCATTTTGTAGAGCAAAAACTTAAACCCCACACTCCATTGACAAGTTCCAATTATTGATAATTGTATTTACTAGCACAATCACATAATATACTAAATATAATTACATTACATTCACCGGCAACGCATGTCATATGTAAATTACATTCAATTTATATAAAAATTGACTTTTCGAATATTATATTTACTTCACATACAAGTTGTTTAGAAACTGAAAACATACGCGCTACACTACCTGCTCACGTTTACTTTATTCAAAATGTAATGGTCTCAAGTATCTCCATATCCCAAGCAGCTAAAATTGTTGAAATCTAATTTCAACTACGCACCCAAAAACCAGAGCAGCGCCGGATGCCTACTCAGCAGCGCGGTGGATTGACCAGAATTCGGCACCGGAAAAATCTCGGGACCATTTGCCGGCGAAGGGATATTCCGGTGAGCGACTCCGATATAATATGGAGCAGACACGTGGATGACCACTGACGTAACACAACGTAAGGTTCTCGGGAGGTAAAGCTCAGCAGTTGTGTGCCTTCCGATATCAACCTCCGCCGTCCGTTTGTCCTCTTCGTCCTCTGCCGTCGATCTCGGAAGCTGCTGCCCGCCTGCGCCAATTCAATGCATTGCGTGGAGTGTTTGACTTTTCCGCTGACCGCCGAGGATGGAAGCGTTAATGCTCTTAATGATGTTCGTAGTTTTTTGGTGGAGGGCTTTAACTTTGGTTATGGGCCTATGTCCCATATGGTATACGTTTCATGTTTTTTTTTACGGCACGTAAAGTTTTTTTTGTGTATTAGTTGCATGTTTTGTATTAAAAGTTATATATGTATATGAGCCACGGGAAATGTGCTCTAAGTTTTTTTAAGTGTTGACTTTTATTATTATGCATCGCACACGGGAAGAAAAGAGTGTGGGTGTTCGCAGCAGCGAAATAGAACAAGAGTTGTATGCACAGCAGTGCGAAAAAAAAATCACAAGGAATAGATTGTAATGCTTTTGTGAGATATTGTAAAACAGAGTGGTTTTACAGCAGCGTAAAAAGAATGATGGCGCAGTAAAAGAAAAACAGTGTGTAAAATGAGAAGAACCAGGTGATGTAATTTCTGGAATAGCAAAAACCATGTGTGGTTTTGCACAAGCAATGCATAAAGAAAATGGTGGAGCGTTTTTTTTAAGTCTGTGTAAATTTTGTTTTACAGCAGCCTGTAAAAGGAGTTTTACATCAGTAAATGTAAATGGGGTTTTACAGCAGTAAACCCAGCATAGTGAAATCTCAGGTGGAGAGAAAAGACAGAGTTTTTATTTTTGATGGGTGAAAGTAATTTTGGTAAATCCCTCTGAGTGAAAGAGGATGAATGTGTATCAGTGTTTTTTGTTTTAATGAATTGAAATAATTTTATGGCTGTGTAATACTCTGTTCTGAGTTATTTTTTTAAAAAGAGGTTCTGTGCAAAAGATCCTGGAACAGTGGAAACAGAGCATTGGCTCTGTGGTATTTGCTTGAATTGGTTTTGGTATTTTCTCCCATTGAAAAATATCCAACAGTGGTATCAGAGCTAGTCCAGGCTCTTTGAAGGCTCAAAGATGCTGAAGGAAGGACTTTTGTTGCAACAGTGAAGGCTCTCCAGCAGTGTGAAATCTCAGCCAAAAGGACTAAGGTATTCCTCACGCTTTCCCTTGTGTTACTGTTATAGAAACAGTCAGTGATTAAAGAAAACACAGTCAAGTATTTAAAGCCTAGATAAGAATGGCAAAGTCAAAGAAGAAAGCCTCCAGGGCTGTTAAAAATGTGTCTCCCCCCTCTACTAAACTAGAAGGCAATCTATTTGAAAGCATTGTATTTGAGGTTCCAAAGTTTGATGGAAACTTTGATGTATGGGAAATAATGATGAGGGCTTTCCTAATGTCTGAGGGGATTGAAGTCTGGGAGTCAGTGATTAATGACAGCAAGATGGATGAAGAATCCATGGAGTATGATGCACAAGCAGTAAAACTAATCTTGGATGGACTCCCTGATTCTGTGAAGAGGAATCTAGGAAAATATACATCAGCAAAGGAGATATGGGATAGACTGCATGACCTTCATGCAAAGGGAGCACTGACCATGACAATGAGTCAAGAAGAACCCATCATAGAAGCTGAGAATGAAAAGCTTGATCTCATCAAGCTTCAAGTAAAAGAAAGGGATGAAGAGCTAGCCAAGCTCAAGAAG
The DNA here is from genome assembly GCA_031772625.1 of Pinus tabuliformis. Classification (NCBI taxonomy): domain Eukaryota; kingdom Viridiplantae; phylum Streptophyta; class Pinopsida; order Pinales; family Pinaceae; genus Pinus; species Pinus tabuliformis. Next base: position 1,611,453,153 of record CM062817.1, on the reverse strand, counting down.
GAACTTGACCAATGCAAGAGGAAACATCATGAAGAAATCATATCCATGGCAAATCAGCTGAATGAAGCAAAGAAGCAGGCAGATGCCTTGACAAGCCAACTTGAACAAAGGCACAAGAGAGTGAACAAGCTTGTAGAAGAGATTGGACAGTACAAGGAAGAGGTCTCCTCCCTTAGGTCCGAACTACAAGAAGCCAGGAAGCAGACACAAGAAGCTGAAAAGAAGATGGAGAGCAGTCAAGCAGAAATCTCCAAAATGAAGACAGACATCATCTCTCTTAAAGTAGCAGCAGCTGAAGCTACTTGTAGCAAGGAAGAAACTGAGGGACAACTAGCAAAGAAAAATAATGAATGTGAAAAGCTAGAAGAAGAGATTGTCCTTCTCAGGAAGAAGTTTGAAGGGCTGAACAAAATAATGAAGAGCTCTCAAGCTCTGGATGACATGCTCAGCTATCACAGATCTCCATTTGATAAATCAGGACTTGGGTATGTAGGCGAACCCTCAAACAAGGATGAGGATGCTTTAAGCAAAGGAGATGTGAAGAAGCCAGAAAGAAGGTATGATGCTCCTAGTTCCAGCAAAGGCAAGGAGAAAAATGAAGGCAGCAATAGAAGAAATCCTGCTCCAAGCAGAAAATCAGCTCCAAGAAGAAATGTAGCTGATGGCAAAGAGGCAAGATGCGATGGTTATCATCAAAGGACCTCAAGGCAGCAAGGCTTCAGAAGTGCATCAAGAAAACCTCCATCTCACAGGTACCAAAGTTCATTTTATGGTTATTGTTATGCTTGCTCAAACTTTGGTCATATGACAAAAGACTGTAGAGCATTTCATGGAGATAGATGTTGTGGTCCCCGACAATCTCCAAGAAATAATTTCACAAGAAGAAATCATGAATTCTTATTCATGAATAAAATTGAATGCTTCAAGTGTCATAACATCGGGCATATGGCACGAGATTGTAACTTGACATGGGATCTTACAGAAGCTAGACCCATGCAAAAGAAGAAAGTTACACAAGTGTGGAGAAGGAAGGAAAGGCAATCTGAAAACCCCTTGAACTCCCCAGCTGATCTAAATTTGTTTTGAGAAGAGTCTGCCAAAAGAGGACAAGCACACATTAAAGGGGAGCTTGTAATTTTTGTTTGCTGAACTGTATTAACAGTCATTTGTTAATGAAGGGTGTATTGCAGCACAGCAGTTGCAAATGAAATCTTTGTTAATCCCTCTGAAAGGTAATATGCAGCAGATGAAATGTTTTGTATTGGGAATGAAAATGCAAAGCAATGAGAAGAAAATGAGAAGAAGGCAAAACGCAGCAGAGCGTAAATGCCCAGTGGCTGAGAATGCAATGAAATTTTTGTTACACAGCAGTAAAAAAAATGTAATGTTTTTTTTTGTATGCAATGCAACATGCAAAGAAATGCATAAAGAAAAACATGGACAGCAGATTTTTAATGCACATGGGTGAATGATAATGTGTGGCAGCAGAAAGCCAAAGGAATTGCACAGTAGTGCATTGTGAAAAAAAAATGAAGACTAAGATTGTGTGAAGCAAGGGTGCATAAGAAAAGGCAGCAGCCTGTGTTATTTTTTTGTGGAGAATGAAGTGCCAAGAGTATGGGCACAACAGTATGATGAAACAAAAGGGAGGCACAGTGCAAATTGCAGAGGCAACGCAGTAGCAAATAAAAACCCAGGGATGACAGTCTATCGTTATGGGTATGGACAACAGTGAATATGAAAAGTGCAGCAGCAAGAAGTTATGGACAGCAGCATGATGGCAAGAAGGAGAAGCACACAGCAATGCAAATAAAAAAAATTGCAGCAGCAAGAAGTTTTGAACAGCAGCACATGCAAAAGAAATTTTCCTTACAGCAGTAAAGGTAAATGTAATGAATTTGTTGTTCATTGAATTGATATGCAATATATGCAACAGCAGTGAGTGTAAGAAATGTTCACACACAGGTGTGTAAATTTGCAAGTTGGGACAGTGTAATTGTTCCAGAAAAGACAGAGTATTTTGTCTTTGAAAAGTGCACAAGCAGTGCAAGTGTAGACACAACAGTGTGGGGTAGACACAGCAAAGAAGATGGCACAACAGTGCAGCAGAGAATATGCAGCAGCATAAAAGAACAATGTAATGAGTTAGCACACACAACAGTGCAATGATTGTTTGTTTTGGAACTGCATTTGCAGCAGTCATTTGGTGAAACCCTCTGTTGAGAGGAAGATGCTTTTTAGCATTGTTTGGTAAATCCCTCTGTCAAGAGGAAGATGTTTCTTTATAACAGGTGAATCCCTCAGTCAAGAGGAAGGTGCTTTTCAGCACAGTGACATGGTAAATCCCTCTATCAAGAGGATGATGCTTTTCAGCATAGTCACATGGTGAATCCCTCTGTCATGAGGAAGGTGCTCTTAAGCACAGTTTCAGGTTAATCCCTCTATTAAGAGGAAGACAACTTTGTTTGTTTGTGAACTGCATCAGAAGCAGTTGGTGAATCCCTCTACGAGAGGAAGAGTCTGGGTATGATTGAATGCCCAGCTGTTGAAATTAAAGGGGAGTGTTGAAATCTAATTTCAACTACGCACCCAAAAACCAGAGCAGCGCCGGATGCCTACTCAGCAGCGCGGTGGATTGACCAGAATTCGGCACCGGAAAAATCTCGGGACCATTTGCCGGCGAAGGGATATTCCGGTGAGCGACTCCGATATAATATGGAGCAGACACGTGGATGACCACTGACGTAACGCAACGTAAGGTTCTCGGGAGGTAAAGCTCAGCAGTTGTGTGCCTTCCGATATCAACCTCCGCCGTCCGTTTGTCCTCTTCGTCCTCTGCCGTCGATCTCGGAAGCTGCTGCCCGCCTGCGCCAATTCAATGCATTGCGTGGAGTGTTTGACTTTTCCGCTGACCGCCGAGGATGGAAGCGTTAATGCTCTTAATGATGTTCGTAGTTTTTTGGTGGAGGGCTTTAACTTTGGTTATGGGCCTATGTCCCATATGGTATACGTTTCATGTTTTTTTACGGCACGTAAAGTTTTTTTTTGTGTATTAGTTGCATGTTTTGTATTAAAAGTTATATATGTATATGAGCCACGGGAAATGTGCTCTAAGTTTTTTTAAGTGTTGACTTTTATTATTATGCATCGCACACGGGAAGAAAAGAGTGTGGGTGTTCGCAGCAGCGAAATAGAACAAGAGTTGTATGCACAGCAGTGCGAAAAAAAAATCACAAGGAATAGATTGTAATGCTTTTGTGAGATATTGTAAAACAGAGTGGTTTTACAGCAGCGTAAAAAGAATGATGGCGCAGTAAAAGAAAAACAGTGTGTAAAATGAGAAGAACCAGGTGATGTAATTTCTGGAATAGCAAAAACCATGTGTGGTTTTGCACAAGCAATGCATAAAGAAAATGGTGGAGCGTTTTTTTTTAAGTCTGTGTAAATTTTGTTTTACAGCAGCCTGTAAGAGGAGTTTTACATCAGTAAATGTAAATGGGGTTTTACAGCAGTAAACCCAGCATAGTGAAATCTCAGGTGGAGAGAAAAGACAGAGTTTTTATTTTTGATGGGTGAAAGTAATTTTGGTAAATCCCTCTGAGTGAAAGAGGATGAATGTGTATCAGTGTTTTTTGTTTTAATGAATTGAAATAATTTTATGGCTGTGTAATACTCTGTTCTGAGTTATTTTTTTAAAAAGAGGTTCTGTGCAAAAGATCCTGGAACAGTGGAAACAGAGCATTGGCTCTGTGGTATTTGCTTGAATTGGTTTTGGTATTTTCTCCCATTGAAAAATATCCAACAAAAATCCTTCAATTTATTTTCCTGTACACAAACGTATTTTTCAACATTCTATGGATTTTGTTTTCTATTATTATAGAATAGTTTTCATGTCTCACATATGAAAGCTGCCTTACCGAGGAATATCTTGATGAAGTGAGAATCACTTGCATCCCGGGAATGCCCCCCTGCGGCTGAGGGACCTCCCCAACTTCCTCAGACGTTTCGGATCCGGGTGTTCAACATAGTATAATTCAAGGCCAAGGTACATTATCAGCAGCTGCATTGATAGTTAACACAATCGAAGAACTGGAAGGCCCGGTCTTAGAGGCACTCAGACTTAACTTCCGGGTATATCCCATCGGTCCTCTACTGCTCTCTCAGTCATTCCATTGTAAAGATAAGCATGGATCCTCGGATGAATTGAGTACGTGGAAAGAAGAAAATAGCTGTCTCACATGGTTGGATTCTCGGAATTCATGCTCTGTCATGTACGTTTGTTTGGGAAGCATTACAGTTTTGTCTAGTCAACAACTCCTTGAATTTGCACGGGAATTGGCTTCCAGCAACCAACACTTTCTGTGGGTTGTCCGACAAGATATAGTTCATGGCGAATCTGCCATATTGCCCAAGGAATTCATTGAAGAAACAAAGGATAGAGGTTTGTTGGTTGGGTGGGTACCTCAGATAAAGGTACTGTCCCACCCTTCTGTGGGAGGGTTTCTGACTCACAGCGGGTGGAACTCCACGTTGGAAAGCATAAGCGCGGGAGTGCCAATGATATGCTGGCCCTTCTATGCCGAGCAACAGACAAATACGAAATTTGTTTGTGAAGAGTGGAGCATAGGACTGCACTTGAAACAGACCGTGAAAAGGGAAGAAGTGGCAGCGCTGGTGAGGAATTTGATAGAAGGAGAGGAAGGAATCAAAATGAGGAGAAGGATCTTCTAACAGCAACTTAGACAAGTTACTACACCAAATTATTCCTCAAAAGAATGCATCACATGGCAATCAAATGGTCGAAGCAGACATTTAAAGAACTCATCTGCAGCTACAATTTGTAATGTTTCAGCACCACCTGACGTAGATTTTTACTTCATATATGAGGCAGCATCGTGATCTTCCACTCTCGTTTCAAGCTCGAACACAGACGAGCTAAAACAAGGAGCAACTGCGTAGCGGTAGTCCCTGCCGGGGTTTTTGCAAAGATAATCCTTTGTTTCTGTTTGAATGTAACTTTTAACAGTCAAGTCTATCTTTCATATTTAATCCAAAAGATACTACTGATTGTGAGGTTCATTCTCCCATCTGAGCTGTTACCTGCAATATTAGCGTTTCAACGTTGTCTCATGTGTCACTGGAATTTAATACATCTGTCCACAAGCCATCATTAATATATTTCAAAGTAATGTGCTACAACACTTACATGTGTGAAAACAAGTAAATATTAAGTTTGTAAATCAATTCTATTTATTATTATTTTTAAATAAAGATATGACGTTGTTTTAATAGAAACGTTAAATGTAATGGTGTACGTTTCCCTGGAGTTCTAAAAAGAATTGCTGACACTGGTACCAGCTCGTCTAGCTCAGTTAATAGAGCGCGAGGCTCTTAACCACGGTGGAATTACCTTGTTTTTTCATTTTATGACCGGAGGCTCATCAATGTTACATTTTTAATTTGAAAAATAACCTTTTAAATTTTAGCTTTGCTGACACTGGTACCAGCTCGTCTAGCTCAGTTAATAGAGCGCGAGGCTCTTAACCACGGTGGAATTACCTTGTTTTTTCATTTTATGACCGGAGGCTCATCAATGTTACATTTTTAATTTGAAAAATAACCTTTTAAATTTTAGCGATTCAACGAGCTGTGGGACCGGTTTCATCCGTGGGCAATCGAGATTGAGAATCAATAAATTCTGCAGATGTATTCTATTGTGAGCCCCAGCTATTTCTACATGAATCATGCCACCCTCTCCGAAAGCTATTGCATGTAGTACACTTGCCTATCTATTAGGAAACGCTCCAGGTAAATCCAGATGTCCTTGAATAACCAACGCTTGGTGCTTATCCTATGAGCACTCTGCCTCCTATGCATTTTCTTATGGGTTTTCATCCGGGTGGGGTGGTTATGAGACTCAGTCAAAAACATCAGTATCTGGCGATGAATATATTTATGAATCTAGCATTAAAAATGAACTTACCAGCATGATCCAAGAATTAGACAAGGTATTCTCTATTTTTGAATCTAGCGTTAACTATGAAACTAGTAATTTCGACTAACCTGGCATTATATTTGTAAATTGTATTGCAAGGGTTAAACAATGGAGTGGTGATTTACCCTGAAGTAAGATGGCGTTCCACTGGTATTAAGAAACTGGTGAATTAGACTTTCAGAATGAGGCACTGCACTTCATAATTTATTGGGTATTCCCCTGGAAAACGACTGCTGTGTTCTACTGTCTGAAACTTAAAATGGTTTGGTAATTCTTTTGTCATTAACACAGCCTTATAACCTTAAAGTTGGTTTTAAGATTGCTTAGGAACCACAGGGGCTACATTGAGTTTGGTGAACAATGCTTTGAGGGTTCTCGTTTCTCTCTGTGTTGCAGAGTCCTTTCACCTGAAGCATCGGCAGCTACAGGGGTATGGCCATAACATCAGTCAATTTGATCCTTTGTACTTTACCTCTAGTTTCTTGTACTTTAGCTGCTCTTTCGACAATAGTTTTGCTTATTGTATGCTAATTTGTTGGGCGCATGTGACTTCCTTCCATTTGCTAAACAACTCTCAAACATTAGCTTTGGAAAATGGTAAGTAGGCCAACATAAATGTTGGCTATTTTTTTTTCAGAAAACACTCAAAATTGTGATAAGCATAGATATAGCAAGTTCACGATATTATTTGTTTTGTTGTCTTGGATTTGGGACTTGATCGCCGAAACAATAACAATACAATGCCTAATAGATAACTTATCTCGAGGCATGCACAATTTACAGTAATGGGTTTTTAATGGGTTTCTAATTCTATCAACATTTTAATTTTATCATTTACATATGCTTGTATCAAACCTCCATCTAACTAACAGAAATTTAAAATCATAAAATGGGGATAATTAATAAAAATTCAAAATCACAGGGACTTCTTCTTGGGCAGAACATTCTTAACATTCTTTGCAATAACAGAACTTATGAAAGGTCGAGCGAGAACTTATGAAAGGTCGAGCGAGAAATCGATGGCAGCCTTAACAGTCGAGCCGATGGTCAGGTAGGTTTTTATCCCTCTCCTTTTAGTCTTGTCGATTCTTTCAGATTGATGCTTTTGCTTCTTTGGTTCAGATGGGTGGGTATGAGCAACATACCTGAAACCTCTACCATTTCTCGCAAGTAATGCGAGACGACATGACATCTAGCGCATCTCCAACCCTATTACACATGACGGCAAGAGCAACTCTTATGAGACATGATAGTAAGCATAGCTCCAAATTCAAAATGAAGAGAAATTACCAGCAATGTCTGCTGTCACAATTCTAATGTAGGTAATGTCTCTGTCAGAACGAATTTTTCTGTCAGACATGACATTAAGTGCAGGTCCAAATTTAAAAAGAAAGAAAACACAGGTAATTTCTTCGTTACAAATCTACGTTCGATAATGTCTTTGTTACAATTCTATGTTTATGGAGTTGTATGTTTATGGAAGAGCGAATTATATCATATGTACATCACATTCTAACATATATAAACCCATCGAGATGAGGTCCAGAAGCCCGAGAGACCACCCAGTAGTATTTAAATAACAAGAACCAACTAAGAAACTTCTCATATTGCAGCATCATTTGCATTGTCTACTACTCCCTGAGAAACTATTACCAGTAACGCCATACATGCCAGGACATGCTGATACCCTCTCGGAAGGTTGTCGATTGTTTAAAGTTCTGCCACGACAACTTTCACAATATTCATCTATCAACAGGCAGGGTATCTAATATTTTTAGGAATGTTAGCTGGGCATGAATGACCATTCAATCAATTATTTAACATCCATGTATTAGCTGACTGCCATTGTCAAATGGAAAATTTGCAAAAAGTGCTGAAAATAACATAGCATGCAGCAAGTAAGCCCGCCAGCAAGAACCACCTCGCTTGCTAGTAGCTTATATGCCAGTGCTGCAATAAGCATAAAAGACAGAGGTCAAAGCATCAGAATAGGTAAACAAGCAGAAACTACCTCCACCCTCCTTGGCTGAAACTCAAGCTTCGCCCTTGACGCCTGAAATTGAAATTCTCTGTTCCTGAAACTAGCTCGAAACAGCAAGAACCACCTCGCTTGCTAGTAGCTTATATGCCAGTGCCGCAATAAGCATAAAAGACAGAGGTCAAAGCATCAGAACAGGTAAACAAGCAGAAATTACCTCCACCCTCCTTGGTTGAAACTCAAGTTTCGCCCTTGACGCCTGAAACTGAAATTATCTGCTCCTGAAACTAGCTCGAAACTGAAACATCTGGAACAATCTCTGGCAGTTTTCGAAAATATAGTAATTTGACAAAGGTAAGCCTATCCAACAACAGTCTCACCGGAAACCTTCCTCTGCAGATGGTAAAGACTAATTTCATATTGTGTTTGGTGGCAAGAAGTTGAGAGGCGGTGGTAGCCAGCTACCTGAGAGGTGGCAAACGGTGGTAGCCAACTGCCTGAGAGGTGAGAGGTGGCAGTTATATAGTAAACTTTGCATGGTGAGAGGTGGCAGTTATATAGTAAACTTTGCATAAAACCCCAATAGTTATAGTAAACTTTGCATACACTGCTAGTTGTCACCACAATTTTTTAGACTTTGGATAAAATATAACTTGTCACCACATTTCTACATTGGTATAAGCGAAGCTTGCAATAAGAGGTCCTTTCTTGCCCAGCCAAAAACCTTCGTTAAAATTTTGATAGATGGAAATTGTCATTCTAAACATGGTCAACGAATTCGTTAAAATTTTGATAGATGGAAATTGTCATTCTAAACATGGTCAACGAATGAATTAATGAGGGGTCAACGATCTATCGATCGCTATTGTCCTGCTAAACATGGTCAACGAATTCGTTAAAATTTTGATAGATGGAAATTGTCATTCTAAACATGGTCAACGAATGAATTAATGAGGGGTCAACGATCTATCGATCGCTATTGTCCTGCTGAAGGCAGGGACTAATAAGGATACTTCCGTTCCATGTATGAGTTTAAGTCGCCCTCAAATGAATACTTATGGACTTATTCCTTGGCAAACTGTGTGGCATTGTGGTCAAACGGCTGCTACGGTTGCTCTATATATATATGATCATGGTATACACATTTTAAGCTTTTCGTTGTTTTTTGTTTTTAATAACGAGGTTAAATCTGCAATACATAAAAATACAGAGAGTAGTTAACATACATGGAAACCAATTATCTGATAGCTGGATAGGAAGATCATTTATAAAACGATAATAACTTTTTATTATGTTTTAATGTATAATAAAATGATAATAAAATTAAGAGTTTTTTTTTTTATTATATAAAAGTTATTTTTCCATTTTTTATTCATGAGATCAACTATTCAAAACCAACCAATATATATAGATTTATCTTAACCATACAAATTAGAAGGAATGAGAGTGATGATATTAACCATAAAAATTATAAGGAAGGGGAGTGATGATATTTTTAAAGTATAAATTTTTTTTTAGAGTAAAAAACTTACAACCTTTTATATATATATATATATGTTACTAACCTTCAAATATGCTATTTTTTATAGATACTCAAATAATTTATTTAAATGTTTTGGAGTATTTTTTTAAAATATAAGAGACACATTTTGTGCACAAAAGGTGAAAAATAAGTTTTTTTTAGTTATTTTATTTCCAAATATTGTATTTAAGATTGAGAATGATAGTTAAATATTTTTATCACATCTCTTGCACACTATACATATTTATTTATTTTTATTTTTTTAATATGATAGATATTACTTTTTTCTTTATTTACACACACACAATTTACACACAGGCACACACACATTTTGAAAAGACATGCCAACTCAATATTGAATATAAAAAATTACATATCACACTCATAATAAGCTGCACAATATTTACTTAATTTATTATAACACTCTATTTTATTATTTCTATATATATAGTTAAAAAACTTACTTTTATAATTTTATAACTGTGTGAAAAAACATTATAGATCAAATGGTATTCTTATTTATAACTACCAATTTGGTATAACTTTAATAGTCAAACGATATATTTATTTTAAGTCATAACCATTTGAAATATAAAGATCCAATTACTTGTCGAAAGTAGCAGGTATATAGTGATCGATGTTGCTCTCCCTAGCATTATTTTCAATCAAAACGATAATTTTAATGTAAAGTTTTCTATTCATATTTTATAAATGTTTTTATCAATCTATTAAATATTGGCAAGTGTTTTCGCTGGCCAACCATATCCATTGAAGCCTTTGGAGCCTTATTGCAGAGAAAAACTCATTTTTTCACATAAAGGTAGGATAAAGTTAAAACATAATCAAAGATGAAGTTGACTAGTGCTAGCCTGCGTTAGCATTAGTTCATAATATTTTCTTCTAAATTAATTTGCATGGAAAAACTTTTTATCAAAATTTGCCTCACGACCTTTCTAGGCAATTGTGTCACCCCGTTACCATTCAAGTGTCACTTCTTGCTGCAATGTGTGAGCGATTTGTTGCCATCACCTCTCAGCGTTTGGTGACCTGTCACAAAACATAAAATTATCGTCCCGATCGTTATTTATGTGCTTCTACTTAACCAATTCACAAAGGTTAATTTGGCGGAGGTTGAGATTTGGCTTGATTGTCCATTAACAGAGAGCAGGTGGAAAGAGTAACACTTGGTTTCAATCTGAAAAAAAATTTAACTTTGAATTTGCAAGTGCTGCAAGCCCTGGAGTGGGCACGAATGATGGAATTGAATCAGCAAACAAGGAAAAGGTAAACAAGTGGGCAATTGAATCAACAAACAAGGAAAAGGTAAACAAGTGGGCAGTAGGGCACATGAAAGCAGGGAAGCCTCATTGTTTTACCTGGTAATGTTCTGATTCCTTTTTCCATGTCACAACATATCCTTCACAGTTTTTCCAGTCCTCATTTTTCCCAATCTTAACCTTTTGGTGGTTTTTATGGAATATTTATTTTTATATCTGTGCAAGATAATTATATTTTTACATGCTTGTTTTATAGCTTCACATTGGATTTTCTATTTTTGCTGTTGTGGGTGATCCAGTTGTGTCCAAAGGGAATTCATTTCTGGAAAGTCATTGGCATAAGTATTTTAATGCTTTTGTATTCAAAATGAGGTGGTTTTGTTGGTCTTAAAACTATGAAGAAAGCCCAACCCAGAGTTTCTGCTACTACTATACTATCACAACAGAGTTTCTGCTAACTACTATACTATCATAGTTACCACAGGAAAATCAGTTATAACTGGAAGTTGGAAGTCCGTGGAGATACAACTCTTAATTACTCTCTCAATGAAGTGACAAAGTAATATATAAAGAAATATGTTCTACCCTCCACTGTTATATGGATCTTGCAATCCGTTGGAGAATATTATATATCTTCCAAAACATTTTAGCACCCTTCTTATGTTTTGGGTATCAACAAAAAAATTAATGTGTACCATTAACAACTTCAGAGAAACTCAACATTCAATAATAGTAATAATTCTAAGGTTTGATCTTCAATAAATCTCAGGGTAAGATGGATCCATGGATTATCAGGTCAATGTGATTGAGAACTTACATGAACACCAAATTTTACTGTGATCCAATACAGTATTGGTAAAACTCCATATATCCTCTTATGATCCTCTGCAAATGATTTCATGTCAAATAGATCCAAGAAAAGCATTGCTGTATTTCGTGTCAAGATCATTGGTGTCACCATTTCAGTACAGGTATGCATGCATACCATCAATATCATCAGTGACAATGGCTTCAAGTTGTTTGATTAAAAGATGACAATGGATTCAAGTTGTTTGATTAAAAGATGGTTGCAGGATTTTTGATTGCTTCAATGGCTTCAGTTGTTTGATTAAAATATGGTTGCAGGATTGTTTGATTACTTTAGCTTTCTTAAATTGGTTGGCCTTTGTTTGACTAAACAAGTACTCAACCTACCAATTCCACCATTCATTGATATCTAGTTGAAGACCGAGAAGGCAAGATTGGGGTTTAAGGTGAGGATGCCCTAGCAAATCAGTGCCTACGAGGAAATAAAAAAACTAAAACAAAAATTAGATAAGATCAACTAGCTATTTGATTGACACCCCAACCTCCCATACAATTATTATCATCTAACAAACCAGACCAGACTTGGGACAACAAAGTTTTCAAGAGGAGAATAGGAAACACATAAAATGCTAACAAAAATAAAATTTATTTCCAGACAGATTGGCTTGACGATTACCATACTTGGCTTATAGTATGGCAGTAATTGAAATGACATGGAACATATTTTTTAATAGATGGTATCATTGGATATTGTTGGCAGTAAAAAGAGGTTGTCTATTCAAGTGGTTGTCTCTTCAGGACTATAGAATTGTACACTATGCACAGGGTAGCCATTCAGACAATGACCCATGCCCAAAAATTACCAACCAAGCATTGAAAAAGCTGCTCAGAAACTTAAAAAAAATGCAGCCACATAGGAATAACTTGTATGAAATGCCAGCAAGCACAATGACCCATGCCTGAAAATTACCAACCAAGCATTAAAACAGCTGCTCAGAAACTTAAAAGAAAAAAGCAACCACACAGGAATAACTTGTATGAAATGCTAGCAAGCACCAATTCTTTCTCTGATGGGTTATGATTGCCCTTCACCTATATAATATAGAAAAAACAACACCTCCAAATTGGCATACTGTAGGAGATAAAATGAAAATGCTGCAAATATTTTGAAAGAATCTTTCAACGCAATACATTATTAATCTTGAAAGAATCTTTCAACGCAATACATTATTAATCTTGATACATACTACATGATTGGTTTGAACATTATCCCAAGTTATCCCAAGTGTTTGTAGACACGTAGCAACGAATAACAAGAAGCATAGTTTTGTAACAATATTAATGTTCATGGCATCGACATTTTATCCATACACCCAAAATCGCATCTCATATTTGGTAGGTATTCCACTGCATTGCAGTCTTGTTTGAGATGAAAGTTGAAGAGTTGAAATCTGAGACTAAAAGTAAGGGAAGCTAAGTGTAGAGTAAGATGAAATATTTCAAATAAATAATTTCGAAAAAAATTGGAAATGCATACAATTAAATTATTCAACAAGATTTTCTAAATTTGACTACAATTAGTAATGTTTAGCGTTTATATTTATATTTGGACGCATATTTATAATAAGTGTTAAAATTTTTCTTTTAATTCGATAAATGTAAAAATAATACATAACGTATAATTTTGTTTATATTAATATTAAAATATTTGTAAATGGATCTTAGAATGAAAAGGTGTTTATTCATGGATTCGGTTTAAAATATTAATACTAAGATTTAATATATTTTTTTGGGATTATAATTATGGTTAATCGTGGTCTAATGTCACATTGTGACAAATATTTCGTCAATATGAAAATAAATGATGGTTAATCATCATCAACCATGGTTGAACATCACACTGTGACAGAGATTGTCTCAATATAAAAATCAATGATGATCAACCATGGTCAACCATGTTTGTTTTATGGTCTATAATATTTATCTTAGAGTTTATATACCTTAGCCTTACAATATTATTCCCTTGGGCTAAATATTATTTCTTTGAGTTTTTAGTAGTAAACCCTTGCGTTTATTAGTGCCTCGGGTTTATAATATCAATCCCTTGGGTTTATTAGTCTAAGCATTCATATTCCCAAGGTATAATATTAATGATAGGGATTATAATAATAATACTAGATTTAATATAAATCCATTGGGTTTATAATATAAATTTCTGGGGTTTATAATATTAATAGTCTTCTTACATTTATAATAATAATCCCAATGTTTTATAATATTATTCTCTTGGGTTTTTAATGTTAATTTCTTTGGTTTATTACTATTCCCTTGTATTTTTAATATTTATTTTTGGTTTTATTAATTCTTTGGTTTATTGATCCTTAGAGTTTATAATATTAAATCCTTTGGGTTTATAATATTAAATCTTTTGGGTTTATTCCCTGGGTTTATTAATTCCTTGGTTTATTCATCCTTTGGGTTAGTTCCTTGGGTTTATTAATTCCTTTGTTTATTCATCCTTTGGGTTTATGATATTAATTCTATTGGTTTCTTAATTCCTTAGGTTTATAATATTAATCTCATTGGTTTTTTAATTATTTGGGTTTATAATATTAATCTCATTAGTTTCTTAATTTTGTGGGTTTATAATATTAATAATACCTTGGGTTTATGATTCTTTGACTTTATAATCTTATAGATTTTTATAATGACCTTAGATTTTGTAACACCCCTGGTGAAAATTCAATGTAATAAAAGTTAAAAACAATAACCATGATTGATGGGACACTTATTCCATGTTGAATGTTGGGCAAGACATCTTAGGGGGTGTTCATTTGATTATTTATGGCTAAGGAAATTGACAAAGGCAATGAGTAAGGCTTTGGAAAGGAAAAATTGCATTGTTGACACCTAATCAGAGGGATTGGGTGTAAAACTGTAATTAATGTAAATAAATAATAGAGAAGATAGAGAGTCATCGGGAGATGAACCGAATAGTCACTCCCTCTTGTATATAATAATGAACAACCTGAATGAATAAAATAAGTTTTGATTTGAGGAGTTACCTCCTGGTCCGACATGGTATCAGAGTAGGCGCCATTTTTTGGTTTCCTCTTTTAATTTGTAACTCATATTTTGTTTTGCCTTTGTTTTTCATCTTTTGTAGGCTCACATCTCTATCAAAACCCTGTGAAATCTCACTCACTATTGTTGCGACGAATGGTGCATTGAAGCCGAAGGTGCTGTAGTAACTTGGATTTCCTCCCTTTGGCCGGATCGTACCCTTCATTAACCCTTTCGTATCTGAAGCTCCGCATACATTTTCTTATTCACCACATATCCTTTTTCATATAAACTACCAATGGTGATGACGTAACCCGCCCAGACACAATTCCAGAGGTCTAACTTTATTGGGTTCATTCTCGACTGTAGATCTCAAATCCCAAGATCCGACGGTCCACAACAATTTCGGGTCGACTACATACATGAAAGTTAACCACCTAAAATGTGTGCTTTTTTCTCTCTCCTCGGGTTCATTCTCCACCGTAGATCCCATCTCCCAAGATCTGACAGTCTATAGCGATTTCGCGTGGCCTACATGCATGAGAGTTACCCGCCCAATATGAGTGGTTTTTTCTCTTCCCTATTTGCTACATGTCAACTGCTTAGTGGAATTGGGCGCTCCCCTCTCAATAGCACTTACTGTTTTTTATGTGCCCGAAATCCTGCTTATTGCTTTAAAACCACCCTCCATCTTGGTTAACGACCAGACTTCTTCGCTTCCGATAACTGTTGATCTTCTACAATCGATGGCCCTCCTCCGTATTTCTCCACCACTCATCTCCACCGCTCATCTCCACTGATTCATCTATGCCGCTCATCTCTATAGTAAAATAACTACAACTACAGTCAAACTCTAGTATACGGGTGAAAGAAAATAATACCAGGATTATATTAAGTTGAACGCTGTCGATATAACGCTATTGGTATAACAATTTTATGAGTAAAATTTTGTAGCAGCAATATTTTTCTCCACTATACACAGATTTTACAATGCATTCAATTATATCTATTGTGGGAGTAGTTCTCAATGGAAAGGAGAATTATCCTGAATGGTCATGGAAAATCCAACACACTCTCATTTTTAATGAGCTATGGAAAGGAGTGTGTGTTGGAGAAGGAGATGAAGCGCCAGTCCAGCCTACCTCAGACAAGGAGCTCGCCAATTAGGAAAATAAGAATAGCAAAGCCTATACATTTATTGCAGCATCAGTAAGTGAAGAGGTGATTCGATATATTTCACCATTTTCAAATGCTTTCGAAGCCTTACAAAAGCTTAAAGAACTCTATCACTCACACTCTGCACTTGAAGTTGTTCAACTCATGATTAAACTCTTCACCCTTGAATTACAAAATAATTATCGTCTTTCTCTTGCATCCGAAGTAAAATCTATAATGCATGACATCAAAGTCACTCAGGTTGAATTGGATATTCCTTTGATCGCTTTTCTCAAGGCACCTTATCCTAATTACTCCAATTATCTTGATTCATTGCAAGCAAATGGAAATCTCAAAGATATTACCATTGACTCCCTTGTAAAAAAAATTTGTTGAAAGAGAGAGCTTTTGGAAAGAAGACAGCCCCTAAATCTTCTGAAGAGGCTATGTGCCTTGCTCATAAAGAAAATAATATTTCCCAAGATTCTTACAGAGGAAGAGGTGGTTGAAGAGGAAAAGGAAGATATTTCAGAGGCAGGGGGGCAGACACTCTCAAGGAGAAAAGTCAGATTTTCACTGCATGTACTGTAAAGGAAATGGATCACATGATGCCTCGACATGCAAGTTACCTTGGGACAAAATTGAGTAGCAAAGAAACCAACCCAAAGGTAAAACTAATGACACAGACAAAGCTAAAGCACCTGAATCCGCTCATTATGTTGTGGCACAATGTAATATTGGAGTAAATGAAGACTTATTTAATGCTTCACTTGCTTCTTGGAAAAATGATTGGTTGCTTGATTCAAGAGCAACTTGCCACATGACTCATAGAAAAGATTTTTTTGAGGAATTTACTGACCATGTTGATGGAGCAGTGTACTTTGCAGAACAATCAAAACTCAAGCCATCAGGGCTTGGCTCAATTAGGCTTAAATTGTCTGGTCTTCTAGACTTTCTTCTGCATCATGTTCTATATCTCCCATAGCTGAGGATAAACTTGTTGTCCTTGGTCCACATCCGCCAACAAGGTCACTCCATTCATATGTTTGATGGCAAGGTTGAGGTGAGAAAAGCATCTGACCACTCACTTGTCATGACAGGGATAGAAGAAGAAAGACTTCTCAAGCTGCAGGGTACCTCTGCTCGTGCACAACATTTCGCATACAATTCTCATTATGAAGAAGGTACACTTCCATCAGGTTTATTATGGCATGCTAGATTTGGACATTTGAACTATGACAACCTCCACTTGTTGAAGAGAAATGGTGTTACTGGTTTGCCTACAATTCCTAGAAAGCTTAAGCAATGTGATGCTTGCATTCTAGGAAAGCATAGCAAACAGTCCTTTCCTGATTCACACTCCAGAGCACATAGAAAACTTGAATTCATTCATTCAGATTTATGTGGCCCAATGCCTGTTCCTTCTACAAATGGAAATAAATATATGATGACATTTATTGATGACTACACCAGAATGTGTTGGGTTTATTTATTAAGGAACAAATCTGATGCTTTTCAAACATTCAAGAACTTTCATACATGGATTGAAAATGATGCACAATCTCATATTGGCTCTATCCGCACTGATAATGGAAAAGAATACACTTCAAATGAATTTGAAAACTATATTCACCAGCATGGGATCAAACATCAAACAACTGTACCTTATAATCCCCAACAGAACGGTGTAGTTGAAAGAATGAATAGGACAATCTTAAATATGGTATGCTCCATGCTATTCTTCAAAAATGTAAAAATGATGTTTTGGGCTGATGCAGTTCTATGTGTTGTATATATAAAGAATAGATGTCCATATAATGTTATTAGAAACAAGACTCCTTACGAAATGTGGTATGGGCACATTCCTTCGGTAAAGCATCTCTGGGTCTTTGGTTCCACCCGTTATGCCTTGATACCTAAGGTACATAGAAACAAACTTGGTGCAAGAAGTCGTAAGTGTGTCTTCCTGGGGTATTCAAACACCTCCAAAATATACCATCTCTGTGATGAAGTCAACAAAAAGTTTGTTGTATCTAGAGATGTAATCTTTCTTGAATCATCCAAAACTGACATTGTTGTTGAAAGGAAACTTGATCGCTTGGATAGATTCACAAATACAAAATCATTTTAAGAATTTGATAATCATATTCCACATCTTGAAGGGGGATTCCTATACTATATCAACCTGTGGAATCTTCTTCTCAAGCACTCTCTCCCCTGCATGAAACTCCAACAACGGATGATACTTTGAGTGATGTGATTGACAGAATTGGGAGACTCAATCTTGATTCAGTCCCAACTTAATAAATGGAGCAACCTGGACCATCTGAGAAAGGTCCCCCAAAGTGGCTGACAAAGACACTTGAAAGTGTTCATCCAGATGAGGTTGGAAATATAGGAACTAGAAATTCAAACTGGAAAAATGGAGGTAATGTAGATGACTCTAATTCACCTGTTGATATGGATGTTTCTTATGATTGTGAATTCAATTTGTCTACAGATTTTGAACCAACTTCCTTCAAAGAAGCTACTTCTGATGATGAATGGAAAGAAGCAGTGCAAAAGGAGTATGATGCCCTGATAAAGAATGGTACTTAGAAGCTGGTTGATCCTCCATTGGGAACTAAACCAATTGGCTGCAAGTGGGTCTACAAGAACAAGTATAAAGCTGATGGCTCACTTGAAAAGCACAAAGCTAGGCTTGTGGCAAAAGGTTTTGCACAAAAGGAAAGGGGTCGATTATGAGGAAACTTTTTCCCCCACAGCAAAATGGGCTACCATCCAGACACTCTTTGCCCTAACAACTCAGAATGGTTGGAAAATCCATCAAATGGATGTGAAAACTGCTTTCTTGAATGGAGATCTAAAAGAAAATGTTTTTATGTCCCATCCTGAAGGATTTGATGTGAAAGGACATGAACATAAAGTATGCAAACTTGTGAAATCCTTGTATGGCCTCAAACAAGCACCACGAGCCTAGTATGAAAAACTGACTGAGCATCTTCTGAAACTCAATTTCAAACATTATGATCTTGATGATGCAACTTTTTTTGTCAAGAAAGTTGGCAAAATAGTTTTATATCTTGTGGTATATGTAGATGATATTTTGATGACAGGGAACAATGAAAACTACATTGCATACATAAAGCAGGAATTGAAGAAAGATTTTGAAATGACTGATTTGGGCTATGGTCATTACTATGTTGGTATTGAAGTAACTCAACATCCGAAGTCCATATTCCTTTCTCAAAAAAAGTACATTGGAGATCTGTTGAACAGGTTGGCATGACTAAATGCAATTCTCTGACTACTCCAATGGATCAAAGCTTAAAGCTCACATCCATTGAAGGAAAAGAATTTTAGGATGCAACAAAGTATAGACAGCTTGTAGGAAATCTCAACTACCTAACTACTACCAGACCAGATATTCGTTTGTTGTTGGAATCCTCTCTAGATTCATGCAAAAGCCTTGTGAGGGAGATTGGTCTGCTGCAAAAAGAGTTCTAAGGTACTGTAAGGTTCTAAGGTACTTGAAGGGAACATCAATGAGAGGCCATTGTTGAGTTTCAAGAGATGCTCAGTTAGTTTTTCATACCAGGCTCGCGGTGCTAGTTTGAGGCCATACAAGGATTTCATAAGTTTGCATGCTTTATTTTCATGTCCTTTCACAGCAAATCCTTCAGGCTGGGATATTCAAGAAAGGTCCACAGACATCAAAGTGGACCCTTTCTTGGACTACATGCACTTTGTTGTCCCGATACGTCCTTTCATACATCCTGCTGCTCAAGTGCTCCATTAGGGAGGCTAGTGGCTATTTGTTGTATAATATTCGAGGTGCCATGATGCAAATGGCCAAGTCTTATGTGTTAAAGTTCACCTACATTGATCCAGATTTAAACAGGAACGCAACAAAATATAGAGATAACCATATAAACAAAGATGCAGTGGAAATAATACTTCATTTGAATAATGGAAAATATTGATAGAAATGGAACTAAACCAGCTAGGGCGATGGTAGCTTATCTCTGACAAGAGATGTGGTAGCTACATGCCTCTGAACTGCGTTACAATGAGGCCCGAAGGCCTATTTATTGTTGAGAAACAATGGAAAACCCTTCACATCCCAAAACCTAACCCTAGAAGATGAAATGCCAAATTGTGGGCCCCGTTTGGGTAAATTGGTACATCAATTTCCCAGGGTCGTAACTTTGGCATACGATCTCCATTTGATGTGTACAATAGCTCATTAGAAAGATCTATATGAGAACTACAACTTTGGGAAGAGAAACATGGGTCCAAAATATGGGTCCATGGACCCATGTTGCTCCCAGATTTCCCAAAAAACGTCGTTTAGAGCCTCAAAACGGCTCCGGAAGTTCACGACACGAAAAACTGCTAAAAATAGTAAATTGTGCTACAATTACGGAAACTGGAAATCTGAAAGAGATAGTTGTGGGGGTCCAAATGGGATAGGTGGGTGGCCACCAACAACCACCTGGATCATACCTCCCCCCTTAGTAAGTAATGGTCCCCATTGCGTTGAGTTCCTCCATCTACTAAACTTGTTCTGTAATCTATGATGTGTCCAGTAATGGTGGGAAGCATGGTTGACGATGGTCCATATTGAACACTTGTTGGAGGCGAAGGAATGGAGGAATGTTGTGCTCCAAAACATTGTTCCCCACAGCCTTGGTACTGCTGTAAGGACCATGTCGGAGTGGTCCGAGCTTTTGATGGGCTCTTGTAAGCCATTCTTTCTACAGATGTAACCAAACATTGTCGCCCACCTGAAACTTGTGTGGTACCACTGTGGGTGAGGAGAAGTTGTTCATGTGTTCTTTCATGACCATGTCCCTATGCTCCTGCTGCTGCTTGGAGGAACCCTTCGCGAGGGTCATGGATGTGGTGATGATCTTCCCCTTACATTGGGAGCAAACCAGATAGATGAATTTCCTAGTCTGGGAGATGAGCTTGTTGCCTTTCTTAGTAAAGATCAAAGAGATGGCAGTAGGTGGGACTACCTCCAGTATCTCGTATAATGAATTATTCAAAGAAATAATGACAGCATGAGGCCTTGACTCATACACAGCATGAAGTATGGCTAGCCTAATAGTACATAACAAACATCCAGAGGTCTAACATCACACAATAGCTCATCTGTGAAGGGCTTGATGCTGTAGGAAAGGCGACACTTCTAGCGAAATTTGAGATCTCGTCCTTCATGAAGCCACCCAATACTGTACAGATGCGAGTGTGGTGTAGTCGGTAGGCCCAACTGCTTCACGGCCTTTGCTGAAATGAGGTTCTTTTGGCTGCCACTATCGACAATGAATTGTAGCAGCGAACCCTTCACCCACATCTGTGAGTGGAAAAGACACTCCCCCTCCGATAGATCTTCAGGTTCATTCTTCTAGATCTTGGCAATGGCAATAGTGGCGCTAGGCTCTGCATCAATGACCTGCTTCCCTTTGCCATTCCCCTTGTCGGGTTCTGGCTCAAGGTCGGAACATGCATCTGATTCGGAAAGCTTCAACTTGGCCACAAGCAACTGCTTGGTCCAACACTCACTTGTGTTATGAGTGGGACTCTTGTGGAACTCACACCACCTTCCTGTGTCCTTCTTCGGCTTTGTGGTTTGCTCTTTTCTTGCGGCTTCGACGGGTTTTCTTGGGTCACCTCGCCCTAGCTTTGTCTTTTGGGCTTCGGATTTGCAGATCCAAAGTCTCGCTTCTTCTATTTGAACTTTTTCTCGATTTTGACAGCGTATCGGTATGTCGTGTCGAGCAAGGAGATGTTCAGGAACTCCATCTCTTCCTAGATGTATCTATGTAGGTAGCCACGGTATTTGAGTACTAGATGCAGATCAGAATCTTTGATACCCAACTGTGTGCGAAGGGTATGAAAAATGTTTGTGATCTCTGGCACATCTTGGTCCCTTCCCTGCCGCAGCATGGTCCACTTTATGTATTTGTCGTCGTAGCTTTTGAAAGGGTAGTACTTCTCCTTGATGGCATCCCGGAACGAGTCCCAAGTGGGTGCGACTGAAAATAGTGAGCCTGTGCTTTCATTCTTCTACTCACAATAGGTTTCCCACCAGTCCTTGATGTGGAGGGCTGCTTTTAGAAGAGCGAAAACAATCTTTTCCCGACTCGAAAATTCATGAACCGAAAAATACCCTTCTAGCATATTTAACCATTTATCTACAACATCCGCTTCTGTTTTACCCTCGAGGATGGGGATTTAAAAATTAACTTGTACCTTAAAAGGTGTGGCATTTATAGAGTAGCTATTGGAAGTCGATGCGTCACCTTTGGGTAGCTACTAAAGGATCTACACAAAGCTATCCATCATCGCATTCCTTTGCCGCTCGAGGGATTCTTCAAGCAAAATTTTGGTAGGATCTGATGCCTCCTCGTCTTTCTTTTCATCTGCCATGGAAGGCCATCGGGATTCGCGAGGTTGGTCTTACAAAGGTTCAACCAATTCAAGCCCTAACTCCTTATATCCTGACCTCGTTGGGGACATGCAAAGAGAAACAAAGAAAAAGCAGACTGCTCTGATACCACTGATCCAGATTTAAATAGGAACACAACAAAATACAGAGATAACCATATACACAAAGATGCAATAGAAATAATACTTCATTTCATTAATGGAAAATACTAAAATATGCTTACAAATAGAAATGGAAATAAACCAGCTAGGGCGATGGTAGCTTGTCTCTGAGAAGAGATGTGGTGGCTACATGCCTTTGAACTGTGTTACAATGAGGCTCGAAGGCTTATTTATTGTTGAGAAACAATGAAAACCCTTCACATCCCAAAACCTAACCCTAGAAGATGAAATGCCAAATTGTGGACCCCGTTTAGGTAAATTGGTACATCAATTTCCTGGGGTCGTAACTTTGGCATACGATCTCCGTTTGATGCATACAATAGCTCGTTAGAAAGATCTATCAAAGCACTACAACTTTGGGAAGAGCAACATTGGACCATGGGTTCATGTTGCTCCCAGATTTTCCAAAAAATGTCGTTTAGGGCCTCAAAACGGCTCCAGAAGTTCAGGACCCTAAGAACTGTTAAAAATAGTAAATTGTGCTATAATTACGGAAACTGAAAAATTGAAAGAGATAGTTGTGGGGGTCTAAATGGGATAGGTGGGTGGCCACCAACATCCACCTGGATCATTCCTCCCCCCTTGGGAAGCAATGGTCCCCATTGCGTTGAGTTCCCCCATTGTCTGAACTTGTTCTACAATCTCTGATGTGTCCAGTAATGGTGGGTAGCATGGTCGACGACGGTCCATATTGAACACTTGTTGCAGGCGAAGGAATGGAGGAATATTGTGCTCCAAAGCATTGTTCCCCATAGACTTGGTACTGCTGTAAGGACCATGTCAAAGTGGTTTGAGCCTCTGATGGGCTCTTGTAAGGTGTTATTTCTACAGATGTAACCAAACCTTGTCACCCACCTGAAACTTGTGTGGTACCCCTGTGGGTGAGGAGAAGTTGTTCATGTGTTCTTTCATGATCTTGTCCCTTTGATGTTGCTGTTGTGTGGAGGAACCCTTCGTGGGGGTCATGGATGTGGTGACGATCTTCCCCTTACTTTGGGAGCAAGCCAGACAGATGAATTTCCTAGTCTGGGAGATGAGCTTGCTGCCTTTCTTAGTAGAGATCAAAGAGGTGGAAGTAGGTGGGGCTAAGTCTGGTATCCTGTATAATGAATTATTCAAAGAAATAATGATAGCACGAGGCCCTAACTCATACACAACATGTCACCTCCACAAGTATGGCTGGCCTAATAGTACATCACAAACATCCAGAGGTGTAATATCACACAATACCTCATCTGTGAAGGGCTTGATGCTATAGGGAAGGCGACACTGTTGGCAAACTTTGAGATCTCGTCCTTCATGGAGCCACCCGATACTGTACGTTTGCAGGTGTGGTGTAGTCGGTAGGCCCAACCGCTTCATGACCTCTAATGAAATGAGGTTCTTTTGGCTGCAACTGTCGACAATGAATTGCAGCAGTGAACCCTTCACCCACATCTGTGAGTGGAAAAGATGCTCCCCCTCCTTTGGATCTTCGGGTTCATTCTTCTGGATCTTGGCAGTGGCAACAGCGGCGCTGGGCTCCGCATCAATGATTTGCTTCCCTTTGCCATTCCCCTTGTTAGGTTCTGGCTTAGGGTCGGAACGTGCATCTGATTCGGAAGCCTTCAACTCGGCCACCAACAACTGCTTGGTCTTACACTCACTTGTGTTATGAGTGGGACTCTTGTGGAACTCACACCAATTTCCTGTGTCCTTCTTTGGCTTCGTGGTGTTGTTGTTTTCTTACGGATTCGACGCGCTTTCTTGGGTCACCCTGCCTTGCCTTTGTCCTTTGGGCTTCGGGTTTGTAGATCCAAAGTCTCACTTATTCTGTTTGAACTTTTTCTCGACTTTCACAGTGTATCGGTACGTCGTGCCGAGCGAGGAGATGTTCAGGAACTCCATCTCTTTGTAGATGTATCTATGTAGGTAGCCGTGGTATTTGAATACCAGATGCAGTTCAGAATCTTTGCTACCCAACTGTGTGCGAAGGGTATGAAAAATGTTTGTGAACTCTGGCACATCTTGGTCCCTTCCCTGCCGCAGCATGGTCCACTTTATGTATTTGTCCTCGTAGCTTTTGACAGGGTAGTACTACTCCTTGATGGCATCCTGGAATGAATCCCAAGTGGGTGCGGCTGAAAATTGTGAGCCTGTGCTTTCATTCTTCTACTCGCAATAGGTTTCCCACCAGTCCTTGACATGGGATGCTGCTTTGAGAAGAGCGAAATAAATCTTTTCCCGACTTGAAAATTCATGAATACAAAAATACCCTTCTAGGAGATTTAACCATTTATCTACAGCATCCGCATCTATTTGACCCTCAAAGATGGGGATTTCAAAATTAACTTGTACCTTAAATGGTGTGGCATTTCCAGAGTAGTTGTTGGAAGTCGATGCATCGCCTCTGGGTAGCCACTAAAGGATCTACGCAAAGCTATCCATCGTCGCGTTCCTTGACCGCTCGAGGGCTTCTTCAAGCAAAATTTTGATAGGATATCCTGCCCCCTCGTCTTTCTTTTCATCTGCCATGGAAGGCCATCGGGATTTGCAAGGCTGGTCTTACAAAGGTTCAACTAGTTCAAGCCCTAACTCCTTATATCCTGACCTCGTTGGGGACATGCAAAGAAAAACAGAGAAAAAGTAGACCGCTCTGATAACACTGATTCGCATTTAAATAGGAATGTAACAAAATACAGAGACAAACATATACATAAAGATGCAGCAGAAATAATACTTCATTTCATTAATGGAAAATACTGAAATATGCTTACAAATAGAAATGGAAATAAACCAGCTAGGGCTATGGTAGCTTATCTCTGAGAAGAGATGTGGTGGCTACATGCCTCTGAACTGTGTTACAATGAGGCTTGAAGGCCTATCTATTGTTGAGAAACAATGGTAAACCCTTCACATCTAGAAACCTAACCCTAGAAGATGAAACACCAAATTGTGGGCCCCGTTTTGATAAATTGGTACATCAATTTCCCGAGGTCGTAACATTGGCATACGATCTCCATTTGATGCGTACAATAGCTCGTTAGAAAGATCTATCTGAGCATTACAACTTTGGGAAGAGAAACATCGGTCCATGGATCCATGTTACTCCCAGATTTCACAAAAAACGTCGTTTAGGGCCTCAAAACGGCTCTAGAAGTTCAGGACCTGAAAAACTGTTAAAAATAGTAAATTGTGCTACAATTACGGAAACTGAAAAACTGAAAGAGATAGCTGTCGGGGTACAAATGGGATAGGTGGGTGGCCATCAAAATCCACCTGGATAATTACTCCCCCCTTAAGAAGCAATGGTCCCCATTGTGTTGAGTTCCTACATCTGCTGAACTTGTTCTGCAATCTCTGATGTGTCCAGTAATGGTGGGAAGCATGGTCGATGACGGTCCATACTGGACACTTGTTTCAGGCGAAGGAATGGAGGAATGTTGTGCTCCAAAGCATTTTTCCCCACAGCCTTGGTACTGCTGTAGGGAACATGTAGGAGTGGTCTAAGCTTCTGATGGGCTCTTGTAAGGCTTTCTTTCTGTAGATGTAACCAAACTTTGTCGCCCACTTGAAACTTGTGTGGTACTCCTATGGGTGAGGAAAAGTTGTTCATGTGTTCTTTCATGACTGTGTCCCTTTGATGCTGTTGCTGCATGGAGGAACCCTTCGTGGGGGTCATGGATGTGGTGATGATCTTCGCCTTACCTTGGGAGTGAACCAGACAGATGAATTTCCTAGTATGGGAGATGAGCTTGCTTCTTTTCTTAGTAGAGATCAAAGAGGTGGCAGTAGGTGGGGCCACCTCCGTTATCCTGTACAATGAATTATTCAAAGAAATAATGATAGCACAAGGCCTTGACTCATACACAGCATGTTGCCTCCACAAGTATGGCTGGCCTAATAGCACATCACAAACATCGAGAGGTGTAACATCACATAATACCTCGTCTGTGAAGGGCTTGATGCTATAGGGAAGGTGACACTGTTGGCGAAGTTAGAGATCTCGTCCTTCATGAAGCCACCTGATATTGTACGGCTGCGGGTGTGGTGTAGTCGGTAAGCCCAACCGCTTCATGACCTCTATTGAAATGAGGTTATTTTGGCTACCACTGTCGACAATGAATTGCAGCGACGAACCCTTCACCCACATATGTGAGGGGAAAGGATGCTCCCCCTCCTTTGGATCTTTGGGTTCCTTCTTTTGGATCTTGGTTGTGGCAACGGTGGCGCTGGGCTCCGCATCAATGATTTGCTTCCCTTTGCCATTCCCCTTGTCGGGTTTCGGTTCAGGTTGGGAACATGCATCTGATTCGGAAGCCTTCAACTCGGCCACCAACGACTGCTTGGTCTTACACTCACTTGTGTTATGAGTGGGACACTTGTGGAACTCACACCACATTCCTGTGTCCTTCTTCAGCTTCATGGTGTTGTTCTTTTCTTATGGCTTCGACGGGTTGTCTTGGGTCACCCCTCCTTGGCTTTATCCTTTGGGCTTCGGATTTGCAGATCCAAAGTCTCGCTTCTTTTGTTTGAACTTTTTCTCAAGTTTTATAGCGTATCGGTAAGTTGTGTCGAGTGAGGAGATGTTCAAGAAATTCATCTCTTCCTGGATGTATCTATGTAGGTAGCCACGGTATTTGAGTACCAGATGCAAATCAGAATCTTTGTTACCAAATTGTGTACGAAGGGTATGAAAAATGTTTGTGAACTCTGGCACATCTTGGTCCCTTCCCTGCTGCAGCATGGTCTACTTTATGTATTTTTCCTCGTAGCTTTTTATAGGGTAATACTGCTCCTTGATGGCATCCCGGAATGAGTCCCAAGTGGGCGTGGCTGAAAATAGTGAGCTTGTGCTTTCATTCTTCTACTCGCAATAGGTTTCCCACCAGTCCTTGACGTGGGGGGCTGCTTTGAGAAGAGCGAAAACAATTTTTTCCCGACTCGAAAATTCATGAACAGAAAAATACCCTTCTAGCAGATTTAACCATTTATGTACAGCATCCGAGTCTATTTGACCCTTGAAGATGGGGATTTAAAAATGAACTTGTACCTTAAATAGTGTGGCATTTCCAAAGTAGCTGTTGGAAGCCAATGCATCGCCTTTGGGTAGCCGTTGAAGGATCTACGCAAAGCTATCCATCATCACGTTCCTTTGCCACTCGAGGGCTTCTTCAAGCAAAATTTTGATAGGATCTCCTGCCCCCTCGTCTTTCTTTTCATCCGCCATGGAAGGCCATCGGGATTTGCGAGGCTGGTCTTGCAAAGGTTGAACCAGTTCAAGCCCTAACTCCTTATATCCCAACCTCGTTGGGGACATGCAAAGAAAAACAAAGAAAAAGCAAACCGCTCTGATACCACTGATCTGGATTTAAATAGGAAGGCAACAAAATACAGAGATAACCATATATACAACGATGCAGTGGAAATAATACTTCATTTCATTAATGGAAAATACTAAAATATGCTTACAAATAGAAATGGAAATAAACTAGCTAGGGCAATGGTAGCTTATCTCTGAGAAGAGACGTGGCGGCTACATGCCTCTGAACTGTGTTACAATGAGGCTCAAAGGCCTATTTATTGTTGATAAACAATGGAAAACCTTTCACATCCCAAAACCTAACCCTAGAAGATGAAATGCCAAATTGTGGGCCCTGTTTGGGTAAATTGGTACATCAATTTCTGGGGGTCGTAACTTTAGCATACGATCTCCATTTGACGTGTACAATAGCTCGTTAGAAAGATCTATCCAAGCACTACAACTTTGGGAAGAGGAACGTTGGTTCATGGCACCATGTTGCTCCCAGATTTCCCAAAAAACGTCTTTTAGGGCCTCAAAATAGCTCCTGAAGTTCAGGACTTGAAAAACTGCTAAAAATAGTAAATTGTGCTACAATTATGGAAACTGAAAAACTAAAAGAGACAGTTGTGGGGGTCCAAATGGGATAGGTGGGTGGCCACCAACATTCACCTGGATCATCCCCCCCCCCTTAGGAAGTAATGTTCCCCATTGCGTTGAGTTCCTCCATTTGTTGAACTTGTTCTGCAATCTCTGATGTGTCCAGTAATGGTGGGAAGCATGGTCGACGACAGTCCATATTGAACACTTGTTGCAGGCAAAGGAATGGAGGAATGCTGTGCTCCAAAGAATTGTTCCCCACAGCCTTGGTACTGCTTTAAGGACCATGTCAGAGTGGTCTGAGCTTCTGATGGGCTCTTGTAAGGCATTCTTTCAGCAGATGTAACCAAACTTTGTCGCCCACTTGAAACTTGTGTGGTACCCCTGTGGGTGAGGAGAAGTTGTTCATGTGTTCTTTCATGACCGTGTCCCTTTACTGCTGCTGCTGCGTGGAGGAACCCTTCATGGCAGTCATGGATGTGGTGACGATCTTCCCCTTACTTTGGGAGCGAACCAAACAGATGAATTTCCTAGTCTGGGAGATAAGCTTGCTGCCTTTCTTAGTAGAGATCGAAGAGGTGGCAATAGGTGGGGCTACCTCTGGTATCCTATATAATGAATTATCAAAGAAATAATGGCAGCACGAGGCCTTGACTCATACACAGCATGTCACCTCCACAAGTATGGCTGGCCTAATAGTACATCACAAACATGCAGAGGTGTAACATCACACAATACCTCATCTGTGAAGGGCTTGATGCTGTAGGGAACGTGACACTGCTGGCGAACTTTGAGATCTCATCCTTCATGAAAGCACTTGATACTATACGACTGCGGGTGTGGTGTAGTTGGTAGGTCCAACCGCTTCGCGACCTCTACTGAAATGAGGTTCTTTTGGCTACCACTCTCGACAATGAATTGCAGTGGCAAACCCTTCACCCACATCTATGAGTGGAAAAGACGCTCCCCATCCTCTGGATCTTCGGGTTCATTCTTCTGCATCTTGGCGGTGGAAACAATGGCACTCAGCTCTGCATCAATGATCTACTTCCCTTTGCCATTCCCCTTGTCGGGTTCTGGCTCAGGGTCAGGGCATGCATCTGATTCAGAAGCCTTCAACTCGGCTACCAGTGACTGCTTAGTTCGACACTCACTTATGTTATGAGTGGGACTCTTGTGGAACTCATAGTACTTTCCTGTGTCCTTATTTAGCTTCGTGGTGTTGTTATTTTCTTACGGCTTCGACAGGTTGTCTTGGGTCACCTTGCCTTGGCTTTGTCCTTTGGGCTTTGGATTTGCAGATTCAAAGTCTCGCTACTTCTATTTGAAGTTTTGCTCGATTTTGATAGCGTATCGATACGTCATGCCATGCGAGGAGATGTTCAAGAACTCCATCTCTTCGTGGGTGTATCTGTGTAGGTAGCTGCAGTATTTGAGTACCAGATGGAGATCAGAATCTTTGATACCCAACTGTGTGCGAAGGGTATGAAAAGTGTTTGTGAACTCTGGCATATCTTGGTCCCTTCCCTGCTACAGCGTCGTCCACTTTATGTATTTGTCCTCGTAGCTTTTGACAGGGTAGTATTGCTCCTTGATGGCATCCTGAAATGAATCCCAAGTGGGTGCAGCTGAAAATAGTGAGCCTGTGCTTTCATTATTCTGCTTGCAATAGGCTTCCCACCAGTCCTTGACGTGGGGGCTGCTTTGAGAAGAGCGAAAACAATATTTTCCCTACTTGAAAATTCATGAATAGAAAAGTACCCTTCTAGCAGATTTAACCATTTATCTACAGCATCTGTGTCTATTTGACCCTCGAAGATGGGGATTTCAAAATTAACTTGTACCTTAAACGGTGTGGCATTTCCAGAGTAGGTGTTGGAAGCCGACGCATCACCCCTGGGTAGCCACTAAAGGATCTACGCAAAGCTATCCATCATCGCATTCCTTTGTCGCTCGAGGGCTTCTTCAAGCAAAATTTTGATAGGATCTCCTCCCCCCTCGTCTTTCTTTTCATTCGCCATGGAAAGCCGTCGGGATTCGCGAGGCTGGTCTTGCAAAGGTTCAACCAGTTCAAGCCCTAACTCCTTATATCCCGACCTCGTTGGGGACATGCAAAGAAAAACAGAGAAAAAGCAGACCACTCTGATACCACTGATCCAAATTTAAACAGGAATGCAACAAAATACAGAGATAACTATATACACAAAGTTGCAATGGAAATAGTACTTCATTTCATTAATGGAAAATACTGAAATATGCTTACAAATAGAAATGGAAATAAACCAGCTAGGGTGATGGTAGCTTATCTCTGAGAAGAGATGTGGTGGCTACATGCCTCTGAACTGTGTTACAATGAGGCTCAAAGGCCTATTTATTGTTGAGAAACAATGGAAAACCCTTCACATCCCAAAACCTAACCCTAAAAGATGAAACGCCAAATTGTGGGTCCCATTTGGGTAAATTGGTACATCAATTTCCCAAGGTCATAACTTTGGCATACAATCTCCGTTTGACACGTACAATAGCTCGTTAGAAAGATCTATCTGAGAACTACAACTTTGGGAAGAAAGACATCGGTCCATGGACCCATGTTTCTCCTAGATTTCCAAAAAAACGTCATTTAGGGCCTCAAAACGGCTCCAGAAGTTCAGGACCCAAAAAATTGCTAAAAATAGTAAATTGTGCTACAATTACAGAAACTGAAAAATTGAAAGAGATAGTTGTGGGGGTCCAAATGGGATAGGTGGGTGGCCGCCAACATCCATGTGGATCATACATCATGGCCCTGCACTTTCTATTCCTTATTTCTTAATGCAACATAATCTTCCACATCTAACTTATAAAAATTATTCACACAAACCTTGATCTTCTTCACCTATCTCGTGGCTATGTGTCTCAAGAATGTTTTTCCTTGGTTGAAAATCACGTCATAACCACAGTCTTCCAAAACTACAACAGAGATGAGATTTTTCTTTAGGCCTATAACAAACATGACATCCTTGAGCCTAAGAGGGGAGCTTGACTCCCTATGAAAGGTGACTATACCAATACTGGTCATGTTATACCTTCTGTCGTCCCCTAGCTCGATGTGTATCTAGAGATCTTTCTCCTTCAGGTCACTAAAAAATTCTCTACACCCTGTCATGTTGAACAATGCACCTGAGTCCAAGTACCACATGCTCGCCATCACTATGTTGGACATGCATGCGATAAAGGTAAAGTCAAGGTCAAACTGTGAAGTGAAGGCTTCACCTGAGGCTCCTCCTAAGGTCTTATTACTTGCCTTTTTCTGTGGGCACTTCATGGCATAGTGCCTGTATTCATGATAATGGAAGCATTTAATTTTTTACAAATCTTTCTTCTTTCTCCCTTCATTAGATTCTGGTTTGGTTTGAGATTTCTTCCCCTTTCCCTTCATTCCCTTTCCAAAAAATGCAATGTTTTCTTCATCATTTCCCTTGGATGAGGTCCCATGATCTAGGTGGATCTCTAGACACCATAGGCATGAAAAAAGGCTCAAAATTAAAAGTGGGAGAAATTCGATTAACTTGACATTAGATCGAAGTTCTTGTCGCCCTAATTCCAATGATGTGAATGAAACTACAATCTGAGTCCGTATGAAGAAGATAAAAGCAATCAAAGTTGTGGTTTGACTTATCCATGTCGCAGGCTTAAGAGGAGGGTGCAATTTGGAAAGAACCCGGCACCAAAATGTGGCCAATTTTTTGGGTGAATTTGTCGGTCTCTTAATTTGTCTCCTAATGCTTAAGGTTCTAGAAAAACCAAAAATGGGCCGATGGTTATAATATATATATATATATATATCTATATATATATATATATATATATATATATATATATATCTATATATATATATGATATTAAATAGGGCAGGTGGCCATGACCCCACCGCCCCCGGAACCACCACACAATTAAATATTAACAGTGGGGCGGGCAACCATGACCCCGCCGCCCCTCGTACCCACCGAACTATCTAACAACAAAATATATATTAAGTGGGGTGGGCGGCCATGACCCCGCCACCCCGGTGCCCTCACAACGACTACAATTTAAAATAGTGGGGGGCACAGGCTGTCAATGTCGCTGCCCCTCCACCTCACTCATATATAATGGCGCCAGTGGAAATGGGTTGAGTGGGCCACTGAGACTGGCAGACCATCCCCCCCAAATAAACTATGTAACATATTATATGGTTAAAAGGGTAGGGGCAGGATTTGATCCCCCGACCCCTCCTCAACAACTTTGTTATTATTGCCATTGTGCCAAACCACCTTCTTAGTGGATCTGTCCTCTAAACATTAAATGAACCTATTTTCTCAGTGTGCATGGAGGAGAGAGGCATGCATGTAGTCCGAGGAAGATCCAATGCAGGGGGCCAGAACCATGGTCTGGGAAATTTCTCCATGGGGCCAGATTTTCACTTTGTCAGCTTTCGACAAATTTTATATGGTTTCAACATTTCTCGACACCACGAACTAAACAGTGTTGTTCGTTTCTCAATCAGAGATTTGCAATTTTCAGGCTTCCGCAATTTTGGAGGTATAAAGTCGTCTTTTTTACTTTTGATGTACTTTCATTATTTTACCATCTAATGAAAATAGGGCCTCCCCACTAATTTGAGCAGGGTCCAGAGACATAGTCTCTCCAAGACGAACTCCGATATCAATCCTGTGTCTTCTATGCATGACTTGCTATTCTTCTCTTCCTCTTCTTTATGCACTTGTAATTTCATGGTTAAAATGCAAGCTTAATATGTAATTCTTTAATGCATCATAAGGAAAAGATTTTTTGGGATCAAGTGGTATCAGAGCAAGACTTTGTGGATGCGAATTTCATGTTTGCATGCTAACCAGAAACAGGTTGCAAAGAGGTGAAGGTGAATTAAAGTCTTTTGATCCCGAAGCGAGACGTGCATGTTGGAGGAGAAACATGGGTGAGGAGAATGATGTTCGATATGAAGAGGAGGTAAACTTCCGCAAGACCTTTTACATGATGGTGGATCGTGTAGAGAAGATATTTTGAAGACTTGAAAAACTTGAGAGTGCAGGGGAAAAAGCTCCAGGAGGACAAGGTTCAGTGCACGAAGATGATGGAGGAGATTCACCTCCTTCTCCTCCAGCAAGTGAAATTTCTTCTTCCTCTTCTTCTCACCATGGTAATAGGAATATAGGAAACACATCCAAAAATCCTTTCTTTAAGTTAAATGTAGAATTTTATCTCCATATGTTTAACGGTGAAAGTAATGCAAAGAAACTAAACAACTAGATTAGGAAAATCGAAGTTTACTTTAGGGTTAAACAGATCGAGGAGGACAAGGAAAAAATCCAGTTGGCCTACCTTCAGTTGAATGACACCGCTCTCGTCTGGTGGGAGAGCAAATTGCGAAGCGGCAAGAGGATAGGTAATCTTCTTTCCTCATGGCCTAGTTTCATTTCTGCATTAAAGGAACAATTTTATGCCTTGGGTTATAAGCAAAAACCCTTAATGCATTGGCAATACTTAAGGAAAGGCAGACGTCAGGATGTTCAAAGATTTACAAAGGAATTTAGAAAAGAAGCACTAAAGTTGGGCGTGTCATTAGATTCACTTGAAGTGGTAACTAAGTATATTCGATCATTACATAGTTACATTAGACATTTGTTGTTAATGTTTGAGCCTACTACCATTGAATCGGCCAATGTAAAGGTCATTCATATGGAAAACAGGGGAACACAGGAGCGAGATGACCACCCAAAGAGAACCACAGTAGCCAAGAGAAGGGTAGCAAAGCCCTCTTGTACACATTGTGATAAAGAGGGACATGATGAAAAAAATTGATGGAAGCTACACCCTGAGTTGAGAATTTAAAGGAATGACAGAAAGGGGAAGCAAAAGGTCATCACCACTATACAACAAAACCAATATTCTGAGTCAGAGGAAGATGGGAAGGTCACAACTGTGAGATTGGCACGAGGTAGGCCCATTGACTTGGTGTCCAATTCTGACAATGAAACAATGTTTGCAGCGCTTGGGATCATGGCAGGAGGACCCATAGATTTGGGTTCTGATTCCGACAATGAGTCAAGGATTTCAACAAACATAACGAAAAGGGCACTCCGAGCAGTAGGACTCCAAGAACTTCAGGAGATCAACCACTGCATCCAAGCAGAGAATGTTGAGATAGGGAGGCTTTTGCAGGAGGAAAGGGAAGAAAAATAAATATTATTAGGCCAGTTTCAAGCCAAGGATGAGGTCTTGGAAAAGCTACAACATCACTATCTAGAGGTAAAAAGAGACTCTTCGATTTCATATGATTTTCATGATGATGAATTCACTACCTTTGAAAAACATACTACAAGGATTGGATCCAAAATATTGAAGAATATGGGGTATCAAGGAAAGGGCCTTGACATCGAATGTCAAGGTATTGTAAACCCCATCAAAGTAGAGGAAGTTTCGCGTCATGTGAGACTTGGATATGCCAGAAGGGAGACGGGAGAAAGCTCCAATACAGCTAGTAACTAGCCAACGAAAGACGATGAAATTCCTTCCTCACAGTCCAGCGATAGTGAGGGCCCCATGTACACTTATTGGAGGAACACCAAGGGAAAGCGCCCCAAGGCAGCCCCGGAAGTTTGGAGGAAGAATAATCGTTGTAGTCATTGTAACAGAGAGGGACACCAACAAACCACGTGTCCGATGCTACATGCTCTGGGAACATCGCTAGAAGAGCCGAAAGGTGAACATGTTCAACAAATAAATCCACCCCATTCATGGTGGTCCACCCTATTAAGTTCGTTTTTTTAGAGGTAGTAGTAGCTTGTTAGGGCCACCATTGTAAATCATATGTTGCAAGTAAATGTAAAAGTGATGTTGTGTTTCCCATCAGCTCAAAATACAACGATGATATTTTGGCCTTTCCTTATTAGTAGTTGAGGTATTTATTACTTTTTATGTAATAATTGGCTAATGAGTGTGTGCTATAAACTCTTGGCAAGGAAGGGTTGTTGAGTCATGTGTGGTCTGCATGATTGCAAAAGTTGTACCAGTTTCATGTGCATGTGATTAAAAAGGACATAGATAGTGTGCTGAGTGTAAATTATTTTGGAGGACAAAAAGCTCCTCAGTGGGGAGGATTGATCCAAGTGGATCTCCAGACACCATGGGCATGAAAAAAGGCTCAAAATTCAAAGTGGCAGAAAATTAATTAACTTGAGATCAGATTGAAGTTCTCATCACCCTGATTCCAACGGCGTAAACGACACTCCAATCCGAGTCCGTATGAAGAAGATAGAATCAGTCAAAGTTGTGGGTTGACTTACCCATGTGGTAGGCTTAAGGAGGGCGCAATTTGGCAAGAACCCAGCACTGGAATCCGACCAATTTTCCGGTAAAATTTGTGGGACCGTTAATTTGTCTCCTAATGCCTAAGGTTCTTGAAAAACCCAAAATGTGTCGGTGGTTATATATATATATATATATATATATATATATATATATTAAATAGAGCGGGCGGCCATGACCCCGCCACCCCCGGAACCACCACACAATTAAATATTAATAGTGGGGCGGGCGACCATGAGCCCACTGCCGCTGGTACCCACCAAACTGCCTAACAACAAAATATATATTAAGTGGGGTGGGTAGCCATGACGTCGTCACCTCGGAGCCCTGACAATGGCCACAATTTAAAATAGTGGGGGGCATGGGCTGTTAACCTCACTGTCCCTCCACCTCACTCATATATAACGACGCCACCGAAAATGGGGGAAGTGGGCCACCGATACCGTCATACTCGTCCCCCCATATAAACTATGTAACATATTATATGGTTAAAAGGGGAGGGACGAGATTTGGTTCCACAACCCCTCCTCAACAGCTTTGTTATTATTGCCATTGTGCCAAACCATCTTCTTGGTGGATCTACGCTCCAAACATTAAATGAACCTATTTTATCAGTGCACTAGGAGGAGAGAGGCATGCACTCAATTTGAGGCAGATCCATTGCAGGGGGTGAAACCATGAGCAGTGCAGGAAGGGGGCTGGAACCATGATCTGGCCAATTTCTCCAAGGGGCTAGATTTTCACTTTGTCAGATTTTGACAAATTTTATATGGTTTCAACATTTCTCGACATCACAAACTCAACGGTGTTGTCCGTTTCTCGATCAGAGATCTGCAATTTTGGGCTTCTTCAATTTTGGTGGTATAAGGTTGTCATTTTGACTTTTGGTATACTTTCATTATTTTTCCATCTAATGAAAAGAGGGCCTCCCCACTAATTCGAGTAGGGCCCAGAGGCATAGTCCTTCCTGGATGAACTCGGATATCAATCCTGTGTCTTCTATGTGTGACTTGCTATTCTTCTCTTCCTCTTCTTTATGCACTTGTAATTTCATGGTTAAAATGCAAGCTTAATATGTAATTCTTTAATGCATCATAAGGAAAATATTTTTTGGGGTCATCCCATCTCTGATATTATTCCTTATTTCCTCCTGTACCAAATCGTACCATAAGTGTTCCCAATTCGATAGTTTCTCCCTCTCATTCACTTAATCTTGATAGCTATGGCAACTTTTGGGAAGGCGCAGAAGGGATATTCTTACCAAGTCATCCTTTGAAAGAGTAATGCCAACTCTTGCAAGCTCATCACGAACTTGTGTGAACCTCCTTAGATATTGTAGGATAAAGTCATTCTTCTACATCTTGATATTTCAAAGTTTATCCTTGAGCACCAACTTTTTGTGGTCACTACTATTCTAGAATAGATATGTCAGTGCATACCACATTGCATAAGGATTTTCTTTTCCATGGAGATTGCTAACAATGTGGTCTCGTACTCCCTCCAATATTATTATCCACACCTTGGCTACAACTTTCTTCCACTTAGCAAGGTTTTGGGCATCAGATCTACTGGTTTTGTAACATCTCTCTTGATGTACTCTAGGAATCCATTGCCATTCAATACCTCCTCCATGCGATCCTTCCAGTCAATAAAATTAGATTTTTCTTCCAAGGCATACTCTAGCCTTAGCCCATGGAAGGTCATATTTTTAGTTCTGAAGAGATCTTGCTACACTGAACTACAAATTCGAACCTCCTGCGAAAGAAATTCGATATTCCTACTCTATTGTGAATCCTGCTATGATACGGTGTAGAAATTATGATGTGGATTTGCAACTTCTCATGAAGTTTTTTCAAAATCATAAGACGCAAACCTACTCTACTGATCTACAGAAGTTAATTCACAATTTAGAACAAAAAATTCAGACATGCAATAAGAAATAGAACACATGCACACAATATTTTTCCTAGGGAAAGTAATCTTCTAATATGTCCAATGCCTTCTTGCATCAATCTTATGAATATAGAAGTATTACAATTGATTTACTCAATTTTGCACAACTTGTAAGTGAATAACTTATCTCTCTACTCACTAAGAAGCTCAAACCCAAACTTTGTCAATTTTTGCCTCTACTTGAGCCCCTATTTCCTTGTGCAATTCCTTGAGAAATTAGGCCCCTATTATTTAGGTTTTTTTCCAAAATGGATTGCGCAATTCCTAAGGTTGATCATGTGACTGCATGCAACACCTGTATGCTCAAGACTAGTCTACAACTAATGTTACACTACCTTGGAATCTCCACCATAGCTGGGGAACTTGAATTCTTTGCATGCACTAGCTATTTTGGGTTGATTGATCAGTTAACTAGATGATCACTACATTTGACTGAAGTCCCACTACACAACTAGCCTTCCACTAGTTCCTCCAACAGTTAGAACTAGTTTAACTGAAAACAACTTGAGATAATTGACTTTGATTGCTACAGATTAGCAATCACACATGCTTAACTGAACTCTAACTCCTCCAACTCGAATTTATTGAGTAAAATGGGTGACACAAACCATGTCATACAAGCTAATTGCATCCAAGTTGTCTACTGAGGTGGAAATTCAAATTTTCTCAACTTAATCTAGGAAAAATAAAATTGAGAACTTCTTGCTACCTTTTTCAACAATTCTTTAGGCGAATCTAATCCATGTTGCCAATATAGCACAAAAATGTGCTAATAACAACAACCAACGGATATAAGTAGCATTCAAAAAACACATATTAAAACATAATTGATGGAGATCCCGAAAAGTACTCCAACTATGTTACCACCTATTAACGTTCATCAAAAGTGCCTCCATCGCTCCTCTCACGACGCACACCTCTGTTTTCGGCCTCCATCGCCCTAAATCCCATTAGTTGTTGTCAACCTCCATCGCTCTACTTCCCGAAGAACCCATCAATAGCGTAAAGACGAACCCCTAATCCTTTACCTTTTTTACTAGCACGTCATATTGAAAATTTTAAGACAAAAGATTTATTTTGTCTTAAAAAATTATCTTAAAGTTCCCCTCCATGTAGTAGTGTCGAATGAAATGACATACAAGTTGTCTCTAATCGTATCAATAGAGATCGAAGGGACAAAAGAGTAATTAATGTTTGGGAAATCTTTCCAAGGAAAGTTTTCACATTCTTCAAAGTCGACTACCCCCACAAAATGAAGAGCCCAACAAGTCTTTGTATTTATATAAGATAACATGAATGGAAAGTGAAATAGAAGCATTGGTATAGGTGCGATACAGTAGTAGCCTGCAAGTTGGCAGACTTAGGGTGCATTGTCAGAGTCAATTTTGTAGTTGTTAAATAATATTTTCTTAAATTGATATGTTTTTGTCTTAATTGTTAATTGTCTTAAATGGGTTTCTTCTTAAGTGCCCATTGTCTTAAATATAAAGTTGTCTTAAAATATTTTTGTCTCAATCTGTTTTTGTCTTAAATATAAATTTTTGCCTTAAAATAATTTTGTCTTAAACTATTTTTGTCTTAAAATAAAGTTTTGTCTTAAAATATTTTTGTCTCAAACTATTTTTGCCTTAAAATATTTTTGTCTTAAACTGTTTTTGTCTTAAATACAAAGTTTTGGCTTAAAATACTTTGTCTTAAACTTTTTTTGTCTTAAAATATATTTATCTTAAGTTCTTTTTGTCTTAAATATAAAGTTTTGTCTTAAAATATTGTTGTCTCAAACTTTTTTTTCTTAAATTTTATATTTAAGAAAATTCAGATGATACTAAATTTTAATGTAAAATAATTAGAATAAAAACTGGCTTTTTAAGACAAAATATTTCTTTTGTCTTAAAAGTGCCCTTGGTGTAGTAGTGTAATATTGCTCATTTTTTGTAGTATTTCACTTAGAAAAGCTGCGGTGACTAACTTTTTTAGTCACTCAGTCACTAATTTCTCATTTTCTACTAGTGAGTTCACATACTCTACATGTACAACTCCAAGCATCCATGAACCTAGGATGAGAGACTTCCCTATGTGCAACACAACTATAACATATCTCTCCATAGCTTGACTCGTCGCATTCCTTTTCAAGTAGGTCTGGTATTTCAACTATTTTTTGTCATTGATGTTGCCATGCCTCAACCAACTACGCAAATAGAATCCACACGTGTATACGCTGAGGTTGATAAAGAAACTAGGTTTATTGAACGCATCCAACACGTCCGCCAGTCAGGTCATGACATCTTGGAGAAGTCCAATGCCAAGTACAAGCAACAACATGATCAACATCAGGTGTCAAATAAGTTTCATGTGGGTAACAATGTTTGGCTGCATTTGCAGAAACAACACCTTGTTGGAGCCCATGGAAAGATCCTACCTCTCCGATATGGGCCTAACAACATCACCAAGAGTGTGGGTCACAATTCTTTTGAGTTCAACATTCACCAATTCCTTGTCTTGCACCCAGTGTTTAATATGGACTTCCTTCAACCATACTTTCCACCATTGTTGGACACATTAGACATCGCAAAATGGCTAACACCAACAAATATCAATCCAAACTTCATAGACTAGGACACAACTGATCAGATTATGGACACACAAATCAATACCACTCACCAATAGAAGATCCAATTATATCGGGTTGTCAAAGTTGACCAACTCCTGCCCTAAGACAAGTGACTCACTAAGGACCAAATTCAAGAGAAGTTTCCCATCTGGTGGAGGCATTCAAGGCAATGGAGACCATTTCTTCCTAAGGGGGGAGGAATGATCTAGGTGGATATTGGTTTTCACTCGCCCATTCCCCTTGGATTCCCAACACTTTCAATTTCCTCAATTGTAACACAATTTACTAATTTTTGTCGTTTTTGGGTGTCACTTCAAGAGCCGTTTTGAAGCCCTAAACCAATTTTTTTTGGAAAACAAATTATTTCTTTTTTGCAAAGAAAGCTAATTGGTACATACATCTTTAAATATAATTTAGTTTACCACTCATAAATAAAATCACAATTTTTTCATTAAATTAAAAAATAATAATTAATTTATTATACACTAATAAAATTATAAT
Organism: Pinus tabuliformis; assembly: GCA_031772625.1. Taxonomy (NCBI): domain Eukaryota; kingdom Viridiplantae; phylum Streptophyta; class Pinopsida; order Pinales; family Pinaceae; genus Pinus; species Pinus tabuliformis. The sequence goes on along the minus strand of CM062817.1, from coordinate 1,611,412,451 downwards.
ATATATAATAATTAATGTTAATTTATTATACACTAATAAAACTATAGTATATATAATAATTAATATTAATTTATCAACCTATACAGATTTTATCTTTTATAGTATATATAATAGTAAATGTTAATTTATTAGCATATATAAATTTTATCTTTTATTTTTAAATAGGTTATGCCATTTAAAATTAATTGCATGACATATTCCCACCGGGATTCACCTCTGCCATATTCTAATATATATCATGTTTTCAGATTTATTATTTTCATATTATCATAATAACATTAAAAAGTTTGTTTATATTTTAGTATGTTATTATGTTTCCTGATGTATTATTTATGTTATTATATTTCTTGATGTATTATTTTAGGATCTTCGATGACGATTGGTTGGATATGCACTCTGAATGGTCAGCTGATGCCAATGGGATTTAAAAACGCAACCCTTCAGTAAATTGCATGCAGTCGCGGGTGACTATTATATTCAGCCGCCCATACATGTATATTTTTGGGAAATTCAACTGTAGGATAGATATTTTTACATTTGGAATTTTCAAATAACTAAATCCTTCACAATGTTGATGATAAGATCTTTCAAATAAATAAATAAATCAGTTTATCAATATTTTAAAAAATAGCAATATTGAGGAGAATCTTTATGCCTATTACATATTTAATTGTGATTTAATTGTGTATTGCAGATTCAATTGTTCGACCTCTCTTTGGCATCTTGATGTCTATTGCGGATTCAATTGTTCGATCTCTTCTTGCCATCTTCATGTTTATTATATATTCAATTGTTTGATTTTTTTAAAGTTAATTAAATTCTAAGATATTTCCAGAATCTGTACTAAATATAAATTTAGCAAATATTAAGAAAGCAGTCTTTACATGTATCTTTCTTTATTTAAACATAGACAAATAAATTTTTTATTAACATTGAGAAACAAATATGTTTTCTCCACTATAGACAACCCACTTATTATGAAATATGAGAAAATTGTAATCAATTACACACAACCTTGATAAAAACATCTTTGAGATAAATAAACCATTTTTTCAACAGTTAAGAAAACAATAATATTTCTAACTAATAACACAGACAAATAAATGTTTTCTGAATTTAGGGCTATGTGATTCATAACTTGTATCTTAAAAGATATTTTGTTGAAAATCGCATAACATAATTTTTTTGTCATATTTTTTTCAGGACAAGATGGAGAACTAAATCTTTACATCAAATTAAATAGATATATAAAGATGTTTTCTAGCCATTATAAAATAACAACTAGTTTTGACTAAAGAATTATTATTTATAATAAATAAATTTTCTATAACAATTGAAAAATCATTGTAAATAATGAATTAAATTAAATTAATTTTATTATTATTACTATTAATATTTAATTAAAAAGATCATATAAAAATAACTAAAATTAATAATAATATGGCCAAAATAATAAAGTAAATAATAAATTTAAAAATAAAATAAAATAAATAGAAATCATGAATTAAATTGATTTATTATTACTATTATTATTATTAATATTATTATTTAAATAAAAAAGAAAATTTAAATAACTAAAACTCATTAAAAATAAAAACACTTTCCTTATTTAATTCTTGATTTCTATTTATTTTATTTTATTTTTAAATTTGTTTTCACTTTTATTTTTAATTAATTTAACTTATGATTTCCATTTTGATTATATTATTATTTAATTTTAGTTATTTCTATTTCATTTTGTCTTTTAATAATTATAATAATAAAATAAAATAAATTTAATTCATTATTTAGAGTTATTTGTGAACTATTACTCTAAAAAAATGTTTATTAATAAACTAGTACAACCATATTAAAAATATTAATATGGTTAATATAGCTGAGCGTTTTATAAATATAACAAAAAAAAATTATAGGAAGAATGTCTTACAAGTGCACACACCTGATTAAGCATGTATAAAAAGGTTATGGGTCAACTTTAACTTGAGAAAAAAAAAATTACATATCTTATTGTAAAATGGACCATTTTGCTAAATAACGGTTGCTTATATATAAATGAATATTATAAATAATAATGAGGAACTTATCATGGAGGAACTTATTAGAATTGGAATAATCCCACGTCCCTAAAAAATTGGTTGGCAAAGAGCCACATGGCACAAATATAACTTTTAAAATTTATTAAAAGTAATGAAGCATTTTGCTAAATAAAATATGCGAACTTATTAGAATTCAAATAATCTCAAGTCCCTAGGAAATTGGTGGGCGGAGCCATATGACAAGAATCTAAACTTTTAAATTTATTAAAGGACCATGCAACCTAATAAACTTATTCAAATAATCTCAAGTCCCTAGGAAATTGGTGGGCCGGAGCCATATGATAAGAATCTAAAATTTTAAATTTATTAAAGGACAATGCAACCTAACAAACTTTTTAACACACTACAGAGCCACATGGCAAGAATCTAAAATTTTAAAATTATTAAAATTCAAAGCACCCTAACAAACTTTTTAACACTACAATTATTAATAAGCATTGAGACGAAGCATATACTAAACATATTCCAAAAAACACATATGTTAAACATATTCCCAAAAATCAATCTAGAGCATTAATTAAAAAATAAAAAATAAAAATCAGCAATTTTTTCTTATATAATTTTAACCAAAAAAATATTTTAAAATATTTTAAAATATTTTATTATCATTGTAAAATAAATATATTTATGATTCTCCACGACAGCCGGCCAATATAATAAAATAGGAAAAAATGGTCATCAATCATATACCATCTTAATAACAACATCTTTCAAATAAATACATCATTATTTGACCATTTAAAAAAACAAATAATACTGAAAACCTCAACTGTGCATGCACCTTTTAGATAAGTTTTTTGACATTCTGAAACAACCATCTTTATGATTCTCCACGACAGCCAACGCACCAATAACGAAATGGGAGAAAATCGTCATCACTCACTTCCAAGAATCCATGTTTTCTGTAATTTTACTACACCAGGTCAAATTTCTAGTATGAAATTGAAATTCAATAATCAATAACAGATAAATGTATTAAGGGGATTGAAGATAGTTTGAACGGAGTTAGCCAATAAGAATTTACAAATATATTTAGTCTTACTGGGTGGGTGAGTTGGTAATCACAATGCGGTGAAGTTCTTTAGAAAAGCGGGCTCCGTACGAAAGGTCACGAGTTCAAATCCCTCGGACTAGCCCAGAGCTATGGAGAGAGGCGGGCGTAGTTCCCAGGGGTTATAGTGGTAACGGTCAGAATCGACACTGTGTAACGCGAGTTGCGAGGCACAGTCAGAATCGACCCTGTGTAACGCGAGTTGCGAGGCTGCTCCAGTTACTGATTCCTCTGTAATCAAAAAAATAATTTACACATATTTTATTAATTTTTATTATCTTCCAATAATTTGCTTTATTAAAAATTGTTTGATGTAGTAATTTTGTTGGGGTTTGATATATATCACAATACTACATATCCCTCATGTTCAATCTCAGTTGTCATCCTCTATTACACACCATTTCATTTTTTCAAGTTTGTAAACTCATGTGTTATCCACATACATTTCTATTATTTGAGTAATTAGAAAACCCAAATGTGTGATTAGTGATCTGAACCTCATCTTCTTTCTTCATCCCAATCTTATCACATTATAACACTACTACAGTGAGGGAAATAAATATGAAATAAATCTTTTCTAAAGCAAGGTCAAGGAAAGCCAAGGAAAGAAACCACACTCTTGCTTCTTATAATTTAATTTTAATTATTTTAAATTAAAACTTATAAGTATTTTAGTTTCCTTAAGTATAAAATTTATGACAAAATAACTTTCCGTGGATGCTTAGTTGCTTGGGATAGTTTTGAGGGTTGATGCATTTTTGAAGAAGAAACTTGTTGCACCCCCATAAAGAACCCCAAAATGGTTCAAATTCCTAGAAGCTAAATTTTAGCATTGGTGTAAAAGAATGCCAAGAAGCCTTACCTAGCCAGAGGGCTTTAGATTTGAGGATATGAATCTCAGCGTGACTAGGGTTTAAGAGACGAATGTCTGAAGTTATCAATAGGTATAATTGTCCATATTGACTTATGAAGGGTCTCAACAGGAACACGCATTGCCAAATCATTTCTTTTGCATCATTTGTTAAGTCAATCAGCAAGAAGTAACCTTCTTTGCCACATATGCGCAACAAATAATGTCTCAGATAAGACAGTAAGATCCTCCTCTCTCTTGATTTATTCTCTTTGTTTTCAATTCCTGTTCAGGGTTTTAGAGAAGGCTCCAACAATGGCATCTCATTCATGTTTTTAATTTTATTTTATGTGATTAGATAGAAGAAATAGTAAATGTAAATCTGAAATCCAGGCCAATGGCCGCTACATAGCTCTACACATTAATACTAGACGTTGTTTGGTATGCATCTAGGTTAGATCGTTGAAGAACTGTGCACATGAAAGTAACTTCATTGGCTACTACTGCAGTTATTTAGATGTTTATTTGTTTGAGGAGATGTATTGAGTGTGTGTTTTCTATGGTAGTTTTCAAGACACTGCATAAGGGGCTAGGCTTTGTTCTAATCGTATTAGACACATAACCTTTGGACATTGTTGTCCATTTACCAACCTTGGCTAAACCTAAGGTAAGAAAATTGAACTTTAAACATTATAGATAAGAGGAATGTTGTGGTTATAGTTTTAATACTAATATGGGAATATGTTATTCTCTTTTCTGGATAGAAAGTATTGTATGTATTTGTGCCATCAAAACAAGAACTCGGCCATGCATGTGGAGTAGTGATTACTCCTGTGTTGTGATATTGATAAATATCGGGAGTAAACTTGACTTCCGGATAAGCAAGATCAAGGTATGTAGTTGATCTAGGTAGATATTGGTGGCCACCCGCCTATTCTACTTGGACCCCCAACATTGTTTCTTTCAGTTTCCTTAAATGTAGCACAATTTACTATTTTTGGCATTTTTTTGGGTCCTGAACTTCTAGAGACATTTTAAGGCTCTAATCAACGTGTTTTTGGAAAATTGGCAAACTGATAGCCTTTGCTAAAACTATGTAGTCAAAAATTTTATTACTCGGATAGATATTTTTAATGAAGTATAGTACTTTTTAAATGAAAATCACATGCCAAAGTTATAACGTTGTGAAGTTAATGTACCAATTTACCCCAAGAAGGCCCGCAAAATTTTGTTGCTTCATCTCCTAGCATTAGGTTTTTGGACTTTTAGTGTTTTCCATTGTTTCTCAAAAATAAATAAGCCTTTGAGTCTCATTGTAATACAATTCAAAAAGCATGTAGCCACTAAATATCTTTTCAAAGATAAGATACCGTCACCCGAATTAGTTTATTTCCATTCTGCATGTAACAATTTTCAGTATTTTGTTATTAATGAATTAAAGTTATGTTTTTGTTCTAGCTCTATATTGTTGTTTATATTTGTATTTCATTTCATTCTTGCATAAATCCAGATTAGTGGTATCAAAGTGGTCTTCTCTTTCTCTATTTTTTTGTGCATGTCCTCAATGAGGTTGAGGTATAAGGAGTTGGGACCTGAATTGGTTGAACCCTTGCAAGACCATCCCCACCGACACCGATGACTGCCCATGGGGGAAGAAAAGAAATATGATGGAGTAGGAGATATTATAAAATTGTTGCTAGAAGAATCCCTCGAGTGGCAAAGGAATGAGATGATGGACAACTTTTCCCAGATCCTTCGGTGGATGCCAGCATGTGATGCATCTTCATCCAGCAGTTACCTTGGAGGTGCCTCTCCCTTCAAGGTATATGTTAACTTCTATATCCCTATATTTGAAGGTCAGAAAGATGCAAATGTCATAGATAAATGGTTAAATATGTTGGAAGGATATTTTTTGGTTCATAATTTTTCCGATAGGGAAAAGAATACTTTTCCGCTCCTCAAAGTCACCCACCATGTCATGGACTAGTGGGAAACCTTGTTAATTTTTGCAACTAGGGTCAAATTCAACATTGTAAAACTCAAATGATCGAGATGATGCATGCATTAAATTTCTCTTTTCGAGAAGACCAAAATTGACCTAAAGATCACCCTATTTGGTCAAGCGAAAGTTGATTTTTGAATTATTTTATTCATACATGTATTATGGAATGGGTCAGCCCTAAGCACATGTGGAAATTTTTAGGTCGGCCTCAACCCCAAGTGAACCCTTAGGAAATCCTATAAATAGAATCCACCTCAAGCTCATTTTGTCACATTGATCAAACCATCTTGTAGTCTTCTCTTTTGTCTTGGTTCACATAGGTATGACAGAAGGAGTTCACACAAGGGTCCAAAATCATAGGAGCGAAGCTCACTCTAATCTAGAGTCTTTTGATTCTTTGACGTTGGCACATAACTGTTAAATTTAGTCCCTTAAATTTGGGACACAATGGTCAAGACAACGTTTAGAGAACCCTAGACACTGGCACAAAAGCTTATGAGGGCGTTCAAGGCTTCAGAGGCATATCTGAAGGTTTCAGACCCCAGCTACTCGCACATACTGGTCTTGAGAGTGTCGAGGACATCTTGGATGCACGCATAGCAATTGGAAGAGAGAGTTTGAGGGTTTTGAAGCAGATCTAGTGAGCTTGACCCCAGACACACACACAGGGTCTTCCTCAGAGCGTCCGAGTAGTTATAGATGCCCTCACATAGTGGCAGAGAGAGCGTCCAGGGTTTTCACTCTGGGTTTGATAGTTGGCTTCAGTTGGCTTCAATGATATGGTAGTTTTGGGTTTCTCTCTAATGGTAGATAGATCTGTAGATCTGCAGATCTATTTTGTAAATCTCCACTAAAAATATATGTATTGGGATCAGTGTACTCTCTGTTGGAAATTTTTTATGACGATCTATTAAAGAAGAAGATTTGAAAGGGTTTCTCCCTTGTGGGGTTTTTCTCTGGTCTTGGACCAATCTGATGTCTCTTATGGTTGTGTTGTTTTCTTCTTTTTCACTACATATATTTTTCTTTCTTTAGTTATGTTTATGATTGGTTATATTGCTAATAATTGGATGCATTGTTAATGAAAAAGTAAATTGGACTAAAGTAACTGATACAACATAGAAAAATAAAACAAAATTAACATGGAATTGAAGCTAAGGTAAAGGATAAGCCCAAAAGAAGATAAACATTGAAGCCCTCATTTTTATAAAGCAGATTGCCTAGTCAAGGTCAAGATGTCATCCTCTACCGTCAAGAAGCATGAAAAGTTGGGTGACGCATCAAACTTTGTTGCATGGAAATTCAAATTGGAGATCATAGCTGACAACAATGATGTGCTGGAATACATCTAGGGAAGGATGCCCAAGCCTCCAAAAAATACTTCCCCTTCCCTCAAGAACAGGTACAAGAAAGGTGAGTCCAAAGCAAATCAAATTATAACTCGTGGTTTATAAGATCATTTACTTACATATGTTGGGAATTTAAGAAAGTCTAAAGATGTATGGCAAGATAATTGTCATGTATGAAATCAACAACTTCAATGAGATCATCACCTTGAAATATGAACTCAAGGAAACCAATATGAACAAAGGAGAAGTTGTTCAATCCTATATTATGATGATCTCTCGCATTAGAGATCAATTGCAGAGAGTTGGAGAAATGTGCCTTACATGGAACTAGTAGTTGTGACTCTTAGAGGTCTCCCTCCTATTTGGGAAACCTTCATTACTACAATTAGAAACAACAATGTCCTTTCATCATTTGATGAAATTCTTGGGAATATTACTCAAGAAGAATCAAGGATGATAACAAGAGGAAGGATTCAAAATCATGAAGAGGGAGAGCCCGCTACATATATCACTCATGAGAAAAGGAAGAAGGGAAAAGGAGGTCCATCAAGGGAGCCTCATTCTCAAAATAAAAAAGGAAGGAATGATAGTTCATTATCTCATATTGAATGCTTCAATTTCCACAAGAAAGATCATTATGCTTGGGATTGTCCCGTGAAGAGAAAGATGAAACATTACAACACCAAAAGAAATAACAAGAACAAAAGAAGAAAAAAAATCAAAGGAATAACCTTGATAGAAGATATGAGAGAAGAAGAAGAGACCTCAGGCGACGGTGAAGAAGATCATTCTCCTCAAAAGAATTCAAGGGCTCTCAGGTATGAAAGTAATGATGTAAATAAATATGAATACATTCTTATTTCTACCCTTAATAGTTCTTCTCCACTAGATTCGTGGGATAGTTTGCTGGTCGATAGTGGGACCACTCATCATTTTTCTGGATACAAGGAAGTCCTCTATAATCTGGTAGAGAGGGAGACTAAGTTGAAGATCATTCTTGGAGGCAACCCCACTCATATTGTGAAAGTCTTTGGATCCGTCAAATTTCAGCTCAATTCTAGGAAATCAGTTCTACTTCATGTTGTTATGATGCACCACGATTAATGAAGCATCTGGTATCTATATTCGCATTAGAAGATAAAGGGATTAGGCTTTCCTTCATCAAAGGAAATTTTTTGACTTGGTCTACTGATTCAACTATGAGAGATGCATTCTCATTAGGATCGATATTTGAAGGATTCTATAGAGTCACTGGAAGGCCTCTTCTAACATTGGTTTGTAATACCAATCATCTCAGTGAGTTATGGCACCACAGACTAGCTCATATAAACTATGATGTACTTCTGAAATTGAAGAAATTGGTTTGAAGTATCACCAATGTTCAAGCTCATTATGATGGAGTTTGTTTAGGTTGTTCAAGTGGAAAGAAAATAAGGGGACCATTCCCCTCTAGTAAGAACAAGACAAATGAAATCCCCTATCTCATTCATTCTAATATATGTGGTTTAATGCATGCGCATTCTATTGGTGGTCATCTCTACTACATCACCTTCATTGAAAACTTCTCAAGAAAAACATGGATATACTATATTAAGCACAAAGATGAAGCCTTTCAGATGTTCAAGGAATTCAAAGCCTTGATGGAAAATCAAATAGGAAATAGAACCAAAATATTAAGGTCCGACAATGTAGGGGAATACATGTCAAATGAATTCATAACATTTTGCAGGAAAGAAGGGAGAAAGAAGGAAACAATTGTGCCATATACTCCTAAACATAATGGTTTAACTAAAATGAAGAACATGTTTATAGTAGAAGCTTCTTGCACCATGCTCCATGATGAAAAGGTGCCAAAGTTACTTTGGGCAGAAGCTACATCTACTGTTGTATATGTTCCAAATAGGGTGCCTCATCAAGCGGTAGAAAAAATTACCCTCAAAGAAATATTCATAGGTATCAAGCTTGATATTAGCCATATTCGTGTATTCATCATGAATCACATGCCATCATCATAAACCAAAATCATAGATCACATGTAGCCATCATATATTAGAATCATAGATCACATGGATAATGAAACTGAAATAGAATATTGATACTTATCCTTTAATCGATCCTTCCCTTCTACCTTTATCATTATCCTTTCTGTACACACATTAGATCGGTTACCACACCAAGTGCCTTTTTCTTTTCTTCAATCATGTACACATACACACATTGTACATCAAAACACATACATCCACAGACAACGTATGATGCCACATAATGCATACACCTACACCTAATATACATCACAACACATTCACTACATCCAGTGTACAACACAACACAATACATACTCTGACATATGGTGTACAACACAATACACAAACATACACATAGTACAATACAAAAAATGCACATGTCATGATGCCATGACTACAAAATGCACATACATAGTACGACATGTACAACATGCACACAATACCACATGTACACACAAGTACCACATTTACAACATGTACACATTACCACCTATACATATCATCACTTGGACAACATGTACATAGTATCACATGTACATGATACCATCTGCACAACATGTACACTAAGCCACATGTACACCGCACCATGTGTACAACATCTACACAATACCACATGTAAACAACACCGCATACATGACATGTACACGACACCACATGTACATAATTCCACATGTAAGACATGTACACAACACCATCTGCACAAAACATCACATCTACAACATGTACACAACACCACATGCACACAACACCACATGTACAATCATACACACAACACCATATGTACATAACACCACATGTAAAATATGCACACATCACCATATGTGCATAGCACTACATATACAACATGTACATAGCACCATATGTACACAACACTGCATATCCAACATGTGCATAAGACCATATGCACACAACAATGCATATCCATCATACACACTATACAATATGTACACAACACTGCATATCCAACATGTACATAACACCATCTATACCCAACACTGAATATGAAATATGCACAAAAAACCATATGTACAATAGGCACACAACACCATAGGTACAATCACTGAATATACAATATGCAGAACATATATACAACAGTAGCACTACACATCCAAAACCACATTGTCTCTACCAAGAAACCTTTCTTCCAGTGTCTTTTTGTAATCCATGCTTATCCTAGTATGCTACAGATTACGTTGTTTACATTCCTCTAATGTATTTCTTAGAATTACATGTCCATAACATAAACATAGTCACATTATAAACGCATAATATCAACTCATATCCACATGAAACTAACCTCATAAATTGGTCGAGACTACTCTTCCGACTTGATTCCCCATAATACTAGGAACCTCTTCATGCCATTCACTTGCATAAGCAATCATTCCTCCACAAGAATTTAATGTCTCAAATCCATTTACTTTACCTTTCTCATCACTATCCTACCACTGTCCATTTACCTAAATGGACCCAACCAATCCAAATGATTATCATACACTTGCCTTCAACTACCCTTATACATGCACCGATCTTCATCTGGCTCTTACATTACCTATTGGACTTGATTCAACTCTCCCAGATCTCCACTAACTTTCCTCTTTCCCAACCAAATCCCAAGACCCTAAAAACATGAAAGGCAAGAAGAAGAAAGCCAACAAGAGAAAAACTATGAAAACCAATAGAAATACGAAATCACAAACAAAGTGGTACAACCATGCACTAGACATAAAAAAATTGAAAATCAAGCAAAAAAAAATGAAAATCAAGCAAAAAAAATTCTCAAAAGAAAAAAAAGCACAAACAAACAACACCATGACTCAATCCCCATGGTTCTAAAGCTTCCAAAGGAAAGCTCAACCTAAGCCTTCTTCAATATTTCATGGCAATCTCTTACCATGCAATCTCATGTATCATACTGCCATAAACACATAATTATTAGCCCATAAATAAATATACAATATACTAGTTATATTACCTTTTTGTCCCAAATAGGCTACCTTGTAACTGAACAAATATGTCAGCCACATTTTCCAAATATCAAGACAACATATCTATCAATTTGAAATCACCCTTTACCAAGTCTAACAACTATGTCATAATCAACAATCAACTCACATTCATAAGTCATAATACATAATGCTACAATTATCACCTACTTACACTCAAGTACATATTAGATGTCTCAACACATATGTGTTAGTTAAACCATTTTAAGACAAGACCATTCATTCATACAATCTTACATACACACACTCATATCATGCAATTAATCGAACATTCAAACAATTTGCAAACATACCATGTTAAATAAATCAACTAGATGACATAATCAAACACTCTAACACCAGATAGACGATATAATCAAACTCATACCTTAATGTATCACATTGGAAGATATATTGTCTACACAATCAATCTAGATTAGCACAATATAGCTTCACAACACATCAAATAAAACATAAATAAGCTCATGATATGCATAACAGTAACTAGATAACACGTTTACATCATAAACTTATAAATAATTGATATTCATGCATAACAATCACATCTTGAACAGTCGCTCTATATTAGTACAACAAAATATCGCAAATACGTCGGGTGATACCTGAATACCATAACCATGACCATATGTACAGGTCAATCGAGATCAACAAGATACATATAACATCAAGATCTTAAATGAAATAACTCTAATCGTCAAGTTAACAAACATATACTAACAACAAGTTAACATATAACATACTCATCAACAACATATAACATAATCATTAAGTTAAATAACATAGAACAACAACAAGTTACTACCACGCATGACTATCAGATGAATGTGCATATGACCATACTGATTCACAAACATTTGTCATACTCATAACCGTAAAAACAATAGATGACAACATGTATATAACCCTAATGCATGTAACAATCCGTTAACTAAAATACCTGCATTCCCAACATAGAAACCTATATGACGATCTTCTCTTACCTCGAGGTCTAGTGTTGTAATCTCCCTCTGGTCATATACATCTCCTACTCTATGTCAGCCAACACATCAGCATCAAAACATCAAAATAGAATCATGATGAAAAAATACCACAACAATGGCCATGACAATGCATGCATAACAACATATAGACACTGACATGCATAACAAATGCATATACAATCGATATGCATTCATGACAAACACATCCAAACAAGAACCTCATCAAACATTCTTGATGACCATAGAACTATAACGATGACCATCGCCATGCATACATAACAAGCACATATACATCATTCATGCATGCATGTTAAACATATTATGCCCATCTAGTCCAAGTGTTGAACCATGCCCTCATACCACTCTGTAAAACATTCGCATATTTACCCAAGTTAACCAGTCTGCTAGGGTAAACATGTTACGAGAGGATACTATGATGTGATTCAACACCCAATGTAGAGTTAATGATGTAGAACTGAGAAAAACAAACCAATCTGACCTTCCACACATGCTACAGAACCTTCAGGAGCCAACCAACCCTTCGAGGTGACCAACCCCTAAGAAAGCTTGACATTTCACTTATATGGACCCCCAATCACTCCCCTAAAAATCCGTGCATGCGACTGAGGCATTCAAGTCACTCCCACAACAAGGGCATGCCATTGACTATGGACTTTTTCAGCTAGATCTGAGCTAATCACCTTGGATTCTATGCCACTCTTTCAGGTCCAGGACTCAAGCCGCTGCCCATAACTTCATGAAAATTTCAGGAAAAATAAAGGACATTGCAACAAACGTACAAATGAAAACACTTTATCAATTAATTGACTGTACCCCTACTAGCCATGATAGGCATTTCATCAAACATGTCACAAATATGCAATCTGCAGGTCATAACATAAACTTGAGAATAGGGGTCTCATACTTAGCTAAGATTCGTAAGGAAGAATTGTTTCCATATTACAATAGTTGAATTATCATCTATTATGTCACATATTCACTATACTTTCAATTACTAATCAAAACATGATGAGATTCATACATCAAGCCTGTCATAAAACATACCCATAACCAACATAAATAACAAGGATATAATAGCCATATAAGCCAATACATTTACACATGAAATACCAAGGAGAAGAAACTATTATGAATGAATGAAAAAGCCAACCAGGTTTGGGACTTCCATGAACCACCTGACCATAGATTGGCTGAACCAAATCTTTCTTTCAGCCAATCACCCTCATGCCATATTTCAAGCATGAATATGGGACTCAGAACCAAACCAAAATAGGTTTCCTCAAGCTTTACCGCAATCCATAACAGATCACTTAGCCCTAAACAAGCATGGATTCCACTAGATTTCTTCACCTACACTCTAAGGAATTTGCTTGTCTCTTAGTCTCCAGGATTTATTGTATATCCTTCCATACAATGGTTGAGTATCCCTAGGCCTAATCAAGGATCCATGCTCTAGTCTTTACAAGATATCTCACCATTCACTAGTCTAGAAATTCTAGGCCTGATTAAGGGCACACACCTCTAGGCTTTACCGTATATCCCGTGAGTCACCGATCGATGATTCCTAGGTCCACCGAGGCACACAAAATATAACTTTACCATAATCCGAGTCAGGTTCAAGGATTTCTCGGCCTTCTATTCTTTCTTTCAGATACCACCTCACTCACTTTGGAAACCATCTAGAAATCTTGCTTGACCAAATACAAGAGAACGCATCACACCATGGCTATCTAGAAATGGCAAGGCAAGGTTGAAGAACACTATCACACCTGGAAAAACCCATGACAATGACAATAAGAGAACCAAATACACACATGTGTGTACCATGCATGCAAAATTTATCAAGGAAATCACATATGCAAATGGATACCCACAAATAATCCTGATGTAGTTGTTAGATGATGCTCTTCCTTGCTTGATCCCTGCTTTCCTTTGTCTTCATTTTACTTCCTTTACTTTCCTTGATTCAATGCTAATAATGCTCCGAGTGTCCAAGAGTGAGAGAGAGAGAGAGAGAGAATATAGAGAGCTCCAAAACTAAACTGACAAAAGGTTACCAACTGATCATCATAAGCCTTTTTATCAATGAGGCTTCTAATTTCTTTAATTTTCCATTATTTTCCTTCATTTCCTCTTCTCATGAAAATTTGTGACCTTTCACCTTCATTTTCTCCTACTTTCGATTATTTTCATAAATAAAATTCCAATTAATGTCTCTTTGCCTTTTAAAATCCTTTTCCATTTCATTTCCCAATTTTCTTTAGCCATAATAATCGTAATGAAAACCCACAAGGATGTTTTGCCCAACATTCAACTTGGAATATGTGTCCCATGACCTTGGTCTAACTTTTCCTTTATTACTTTATTACATGGATTTTTTACCCTTCATAAATGAGGCATTGTGTGATGTTGCTCCTCTTGAGGTTTGTGATGTATTATTAGGCCAACCATACTTGTGGAAGAGTTATGTTGTCTATGACTCTAGGTATCACACTATTATTATTACTATGGGAAATAAGTTATATAATATATTGTCGTTAGATCCACCTAATGCCATCTCTTTAATGTGTACAAAGAAATGTTGTAAGACATCTCCCAAACTGGGGAATTATTTTTCTTTCTGATTCGCTCTCAAAGTAAGGAGAAGATCATGGCCACATCTATGGACCCTAGGATGGGTTCCTCCACGTAGTAGAAGCAAGTGGATAAGGTCATGGGATAATACAGGGAAAACATCTCCTCACCCAAGGGAGTACCCTTGCATTGCCATTTAACCCATTTGATCGATCTTACTCTCATTGAACCTCTACCAAATGGGTTGATATACGACCATTCCATTTTGGAAAATTAAGAGATCAAGTGGCATATCCAGGAGTTGCTACAAAAAGGGCACATCTCAACTAGTTCCTCACCTTTTTGGAGATTGATTGTACTTGTACATAAATTTGAAAACATGACATATATTAGAATATGGAAAAGGTGAATCCCGGTGAATACCACTTCTCATACTTAATAGAACTTATTTAGGTGACATGACACATATGTAATCTTTATCAATCTAGTGGTAGGCTTGGCTGGGACTTCAAGTATGCGTATAAGCCACCTATAGTTAATCCAATTCCATGCATATTCTCAAAGAATTTGGAAATTTGAGTACTGATTCAAGTGTTGTTCTTCAACTTTGGCCAAGTCCACAGAAATTTTATGACTCAAACAAACCTCAATATTGCCAGATCCACATAGGAGCTAGTTGCCTATAGGAAGGCCTTGAATGCCCTACCAAACTAAAACAGTCCCTAGGAGACTACAATGATAGGATATTTTTTATCAGTGCCCTTCCCACACTCTACAATTTTGAGACTGATATGAAATGATTAACCTTTAGTTGCTCATGAAGAAACCTTTACTCTGTCTTTTAAGCAACATGTGATCATGAGGCCCTTCTGTAGGATGAAGAGATACCCTTCCTAATCCTTCTCATGTTGTAAGAGGTTCATACTTGCTGAAATAGGAATTCATGTAATAGATGATGAATTTCTCCACTGTTGGACTGCTCTTACATTACAAGTATTCAATGATTGTTTTGAAGAGTGTTGCACTGAGTATTGATTTAATGTCTACTTCTCATAATTAACAAAACTTCTTTAGGTGACATGACACATATGTAATCTTTATCAATCTAGTGGTAGGCTTGGTTGGGACTTCAAGTATGCGTATAAACCACCTATAGTTAATCCAATTCCATGCATATTCTCGAAGAATTTGGCAATTTGTGCACTGATTCAAATGTTGTTCTTCAACTTTGAACAAGTCCACAGAAATTATACGACTCAAACAAACCTCAATATTGCCAGATCCAAATAGGAGCTAGTTGCCTATAGGAAGGCCTTGAATGCCCTACAAAACTAGAATAGTCCCTAGGAGACTACAATGATAGGATATTTTTTATCAATGCCCTTCCCACACTTTACAATTCAATTTCTTGCAAAACTCAGATCCTGGTCCAGTCTCAAATTTGGTTGTGTCTATCCATATTGATTCGGATATCATTTTTGGACTATTTTTTCTTATTCCATCATACAAAACCCCATAAATCTCATGAATACATATAAAGGTAAGGTAAAATTTGATCTGTTGTCAATATTATTTTTCTAAGGAGAATCTAGAAGTATACAATAAGAAAAGACAAAAAAAAGTGTGATATGTAATTCTAAACTTTGTTAAAGCAAGCCATGATACTATGGTCACCCTTTCATTTATATTCTAGTTTTTATCTAAGAATCCCTTTGTAGAGGAAAAACTAGTGCAAGATTTGGAGGAAGTGGAGTGGTCAGATGGGGGATTTAGCATAGTAGACCATCATGATGGATGTGATTTCTTGGAGAAATATTCAGATTTTCTAACTTATTATACACTGAGCATGAGGAAGATTTGCTTTGATTTAAAAACACTAGGTCCTTACTGTCATGATAAATCCACAAGCACAAGATCCGAAATACAGAGAAGTCAAGCCAAAATAGCGTTGTGATCTGGGAAAACTATTGGGATGAAATACAAGGTGGAGATGGGAAGAGTGAC
Source organism: Pinus tabuliformis (assembly GCA_031772625.1). Lineage (NCBI taxonomy): Eukaryota > Viridiplantae > Streptophyta > Pinopsida > Pinales > Pinaceae > Pinus > Pinus tabuliformis. The sequence goes on along the minus strand of CM062817.1, from coordinate 1,611,395,494 downwards.
TGCGTGATTGAGAAATAATAGTGTTATTAAGAATAAATTCCTTATAAACATAGTAAAAAAACCTTTCATTACTGATCAACAACCAATGAACAAATCACATAGCATATCAATATCTCTCCAGGAACAATATAATTCAATGTGGGATGATCCTCCATAAATTACAATAATAAGAATTCTATATAGATTTCCTTGCCAGTTTGTGTCAAAATTTGGAGAGAAGAATAGTTTGAGGGACTACTGAGAAAAGAAGGTGATTCCATTCACTGGGTTGTGCAAGCTAATAGGGAAAAAGGGTCGTGGATTGGGACCATTGTAGTTGTAAATGTTATCTGTGAACCTAGCAATTGGATTGCGAGAAGAGAATTATAGCCAGCCACACTAAAAGTTCACTCTTGTGGATTTGTAGCCTCAGCTTGGAGCTGGCTTCTATTGCAAAGGGAATTGGTGCAGTAGGGAGACTATGGTTTAGTGTAGCATCCTTCTTCTATGGCCACTTGGTGGACAATTTCTGGCTAGGTAAATATTCATGAGTGTATCTACGAATTGTGATGAATTAATGTTGTTTATGTTATGGATTTTTATTTTCTGGTTTATTAAGTCTTGTTTGCATGTGTATGTCCACATACATAATCTATGATGCCATTGTGACTTATTGATTAATTATTCTTTCATAAGTATATATTCTCATGTCTGCTTGTGTTAACTAATTAATAGCAGGACAGTGAGGAATGATATCAGAGAAACAAATTTCGAGTGAAATTGTTGGTTTCAAGAAGTACTCGATATCCTCAACAAAGCACAGAGTGTATTGGTTACATTACAAATAAATTTCTCTCATTTCTTTGTTTATCTCAATGAGTGGAATCCAACTAATCAAATAGGGTTCTTTACTCTATCTTCATGGATGCTCTAAAAAAGGCTCACCTAAAACTTAACTTTATAAACTCAATTATTTGTTATTATTGTTTACTTACCTAAAATCATGTTTCTAATAATAGTTCTTAAATGTATAATTATTAGTGCTATCGCTCTGAATAGAGGGCATGCTCATCCATCTGCAATTGTTGATTCTATAATAATAGATAGATTTGTTTACAATCATATCTTCTCTTTAAGAATTAAATAGCAATTATATATCCTAGTTGCTCCATGGTCTTGAAGCCTAATTTCTTCATTACCTTTGAAACAGATTGCATATCCTGAATCTCACATTTAATGCAAACTGCGCTATCTTCCCTATATGAAACACTCTATAAATTAAAATTTGACCAACATAACTATATTGAATCACTCTAAGGTCATTAAATGTTAGTATTTGCAATGTATGGTTGCTCAGCATGGCCATTTTGGCAATTTAGAGCTACTCTAGTTCATCCATTATCCATCTTTATGGTGGTCAATATCCATTTCATTTGCAGGTACCTATGAAAAATTTGCAAGTCTCTTTGCCAGTGCAATCCAGGACATGCGAGTCAGAAAATGGTTCGGAGGAAGGTGTTATTCAAGTGATCTAGGAGTTCCCTTTTTTTCCTTCCATACCTGTTCAGAAGGGATAACTTCGATTTCTAAATGCCATGATCCAACACAAACAAGCCTGATGAAACATGCCAATATTTAGTTTCTAATAAAAGATCCCATATTGATTTTATAGTTGCACGTTCAGCTCTATTTGATTTTCAATTGTCAAACCATTGATACCTATTCTGTTTACAATGTACACCAATGCATGTGAAAAAGCATTAAATTTGGTTGATTTCTGAGTTGATTGCTACTTTTGTAGTTACTGCCTATCCATGAAGACACGGCTCTAGAAGAGCATCCTCATAGGCAAAGTTTATAAATTCTGTTAGAACCAATGCCATTTCTGGGCCTAAGCCATGTCAAATTCATGACAATGTAGAGATGTCTATGATTTCCCCGGGACTCATTATTCTGGGGAAGATGGATTCATTTAGATTCAGAATGAACCCAACATAAATGTCACATTTTTGGGTACTCCAAAATATAAAAAAATTGATGAAAATCGCTCATGTTGGAGATATAACAGATTTCTAGCAAGAAATTCACTGCAATGGATTTCATTATATTCAATTTATTACAAAATGCTAGAACTGTTTCCTCAAGACCGTGGAAACTACCACAGTATTGAATAATACTTCCCTCGTGTTTCCATAGCATCTTTTCATGTAATGATGCTTATACAAAAGCTAAATTAATCTATCGAAAATTTATCACTTGTTGTACAACTGGAAGTTGTAAAACCATGGACTAGATAAAATACAAGCCTTCAACCATGACCATCACTTCCATGATGTGTTTTACAACAATTTTTTTTTGTATAGATAAACATTGTGTTCTTGGCAAAAGACCACATTGTGTGATTGGCTGATAATTTATGTCTTCCACATTGAGGTTCAATGCATGGACAATCCTGGTTGGAAGCAGAACTATAGAACAACCTAAAAAAAAAGAGCATCCACGTTAAAATTTTGAAAATTAATCAACATCATCATTATCCTAGCAGACCATAAACTATATGTGACCAAGAACATCAACACGCATATATACACGAGCACACAAGATCAAAATAAACACTTTCACCAAACACACAACTAAAAGATAACAACCGACGTTGATTTAGGCAATAGGACAGTTAACAATTTATCACAAGCATAAAAGGACAGAACATCGTTCAATGAACATCAACAAATCTTGTTTATGTTTCTTGTCTTGTTTCTTGTCTTGAGTTTTAATATCTGTTGCATTGATGCTACCTGCTATGTATTTTCTATGTGGTCTTGGTAAGGTAGGTTTGTTCTATTGATGTTGTGGGAACTATTGGTTACTCTTCCAATCTTGAGGAGTTGCTATGGGAATAAGCAATATATGCTCCAGTGATGATGGCAGACTCTACTGAATATGGGCACTGTCATCTATAGACACATGCAGGATGCCTGCTCAAGCACTGTTTATGGCACACAATAATCCACATGTTTATTTGTTCTTTTTCTTGAACACTTGCTATAAAATGTAGTAAAGATCTGTTAAAAGTGCAGTTGAGTGCCATAATAATAGGAATGGAAAGGTCTGTCATAAAATTTTTAGGATAGGGAAGGAGGTCATAGAGTATGCCTAGTTGAACTTTATAACTGAGTTATGCACATCATGTTCTTGCTAAAGCAGGTTATTTCTGCTTGGACTGGACAAGTTTTGTAAAGGTGACTGGCGTAGCATCTCCAGAAATTGTGTCATATCTAAGACTCCTACCTAGGTGGCTAGTCATGCTCAGAAATATTATAACCATCTGAACTCTGCAAACAAAGACAAAAGACAGTCTAGTATTCATGATATCACTAGCGTGAACGATGGAGACACATCAACACCACAGGGACCTATCACAGGTCAAGAGAATGGTTCCGCAGGAGCTGCGGGAAAGCCTCCTAAGAGTTTGTCTCAGCCATCTCTACCAAGAGTTGTTGCATATGGACCTCCTGTGGGTCAACCTATTGCTGGGCCTACTAGTTCCGCTGCTGGTACTCCCATCATTATTCCTCCTGGACATCTTCCTTATGTTTCAAGTGGACCTTTTGCCAGGATCAGTAGTTCTCGGTACTCCCATGAATGTTGTGCCAGTTGCATATGCCATTTCTCAGCCAACAATGCATCAATAGAAAGAATGCAATTGCTCAAAACTTAAAAGCGAGGGACTGAATCTAACTTGTACATGTAAGTGTGCTCTTTATGTTCCCTTATGGTGTAATGTAGGAAGCAACACTGCTCTGTCAACAAATCTGTATATGCTGGCAAACTTGTTTATTGTTGTCATTAAGGACCATGTGTTTTAGAGGTGAAAGAGTTCAAGATGTTCTTCTGTACAAAAGAGTGTTTGAGATGAAATTCATTATATCTCTGTGTCAGATATTGATTGATAGAATTGGAGGCAATGGCCCTGATTTTCCTTCAAATCTGGTGCAGTTTTAGAAATCAAGGAGCTGTCAACCTAAGGTCAATAACCTCAAACTTCATGAACAAGTTATGTATATTCAATATTGACAGATTGGTACACGGTGCACTGAAATGTCAATTTCATTTGATAATTTTCTTGTCTTTTTGAAACAAGGAAACTGAGTATTGTAATACAGTTCAGGAAGTTTGTAGGTTTGCCATTTCAAATTTAAGCCAAGTCATCCTTATCATTTTGCTTCCATGGCAGAAAGGTTGTATCTGTTTTGTTTCCATTAAAGTGGTCCACAAATTAACCTGAAAGATGGTCTTTCTGGGTTTTAAGAGCTACAAATTCTCATTCTGTATTTGACATTATGATTTGCCACGATCTTTTGTAACTCGGCATCCTCCAATTGTAGGGGAATGATATGATCCCCAATAATGCACAGAATTTGATAACATCTCCTGGCATGACCCTGCTTTTCTTTGAGGGGCAGTGTAAATGAGCATGATTAAAGTTTATCTGCAGTTGTCTTCACGGTGGAATGTCAAATGTCGATGTTGTGGAGGAGTAATCTTTGTTAATCATTTTCTAACAAATTTTAGTAACTGCATCTGATTTCTTCACAGTCCTTTATTAGATGTTTAAAAGAAGTATTAAAAATTTAGAAAATCTACATTCAATACACAGATCTCTGTTCAATCATCGAAATAATTTCTTCATATGTAAAATTAAAGTGCCCCTAATTCACCCAAATGCCCTAATTATTGGCGGAGGTTCATTCATTGTATGCCCTAATGAACTTGGATGTGGTATGCTACTTTAGTGATGTTGAAAAAATAAATTGGATGAATGAACCTGCCTGTCTGTCGCCTGGGTGGTGAGCTGCAGAGCCCGAGAGTGAGTTTTCTAGTGAGCTGGTGAGCTGCAGGCGCCGAGTTGAGCCCGGGAGTGAGTTTTCTGGTATTCCAGTGAGCTGTAGGCGCCGAGTCGAGCCTGGGAGTGAGTTTTCTGGTGAGCTGGTGAGCTGCAGGTGCCGAGTCGAATTGGTCAGGGAGCAGCCCGTGGTTATGTGAAAATTCGAATTGAAACTTGCATTAACTCTCCGCAGCAAGAATTTGGCGGAAATCGGGCAATTATGTCAGACCAGATCATATCGCGACTTTAGTGCGGAAAGTTGGCGGAGGGTGGTGGAGGGCGGAGGAATTGCCGACGATCGGAGCCAGACATTTTATTTTTCTTAATGTTATTTATTTTAATTACTTTTAGTTATTTCTAAAAGACTTTTTTTTTTCATTTAAATAATAATAATAATAATAATAAAATTAATTTAATTTATGATTTCTTTTTATTTTATTTTATTTTTATTATTAGTTTGATCATATTATTATTTAATTTTTATTATTATTTGGATTACATTATTATTTAATTTTAGTTATTTCTATTTGATCTTGATTTTTATCTTGATTAAAATATTAATAATTATAATAATAAAATAAAATAAATTTAATTCATTATTTACCATTTTTTTTTCTCTATAATACTACTAAAGCACCCACTGGGGATTTGAACCAGTGACCTATCACAAGGAGTGCCTTAACAGTACACCCATTCACCGTCAATCCAAAGCCCCATGGGCAATTCATTATTTACAGTTATTTGTCAACTATTACTTAAAAAAAATGATTATTAATAAACTAGTACAACTGTATTAAAAATGTTAATATGGTTAATATAGCTTAGGGTTTCATAAATATAACAAAAAACTATTGCAACAGGAAGAATGCCTTACCATTTCACACATTTAACTGTTTAACCATGTATAAAACGGTTCTGGGTCAACAATAAAATTACATATCTTATTCTAAAATGGACCATTTTGCTAAATAACATTTTCTTATATAAATGAATATTATAAATAATAATAAATAATAATGAGGAACTTATTAGAATTGGAATAATTTCACATCCTTAAAAAATTGGTTGGCAAAGAGCCGCATGGCATGAATATTATTTTTAAAGTTTAGTAAAAGTAATGGAGCATTTTGCTAAATAAAATTTGCCAACTTATTAGAATTTAAATAATCTCAAATCCCTAAGAAATTGATTGGAGGGCATATTGCAAGAATCTAAAATTTTAAATTTATTAAAATTCAATGCAACCTAACAAACTTTTTAACGCAGTACAGAGCCACATGGTAAGAATCTAAAATTTTAAATTTATTAAAAATCAAAGCAACTTAACAAACTTTTTAACACACTACAATTATTGATAAGCATTCAGAAGAAGCATATTCTTAAGCATATTCATGAGAAAGACATATGTTAAACATATTCCCAAAAATCAACCTAGGTGGTCAATTAAAAAATTTAAGAAAACAACCAACAATTTTCTTTTATATAATTTTCACCAACAAAATATTTTAAAACATAAATAAATATTTTATTATCATTGTGAAATAAATATATTTATGATTCCGGCAACATAATAAAATAGGAAAAAATGGTCATGAATCATATACCATCTTAATAACAACATCTTTCAAATAAATACATCATTATTTTACCTTTAAAAAAATAATAATACTGAAAAGCTCAACAGTGCATGAACCTTTTAGATAAGTATTTTTAACATTGTGAAACAGCCATATTTATGATTCTCCAGGACAGCCAACGCACCGATAATGAAATGGGAGAAAATCGTCATCACTCACTTCCCAGAATCCGGAAGTGAATCCATGTTTTCTGTAATTTTACTACGCCATGTTAAATTTCTAGTATGAAATTGAAATTCAATAATCAATAACAGATATATAATTTGAAATTCAATAGTCAGTTTGAATTAACAAATATATTTTATTAATATTTATTATCTTCCAATAATTTGCTTTATTGAAAATTGTTTGTTGCAGTTATTTTATTGGGTTTGATATATATCACAATTGTACATATCCCCATTTGATTTAGGAAAGGATCATGTTCAATCTCAGTTGTCATCCTCCATGACACACCGTTCCCATTCTTCATGTTTGTAAACTCATGCTTTATCTACGCACCAAAGAATTCATGCGTTACTTATTTAAGTAATTAAAAAAACCCAAATGTGTGATCAGTGGTCTGAGCCCCATCTTCTTTTTTCATCCCAATCTTATCACATTATAATACTACTATAGTGAGGAAATAAACCTGAAATAAATCTTTTGTCTTAAAGAGTTATATTTTTATTTTAATTATTTTAAATTATAAATTAAATTTATTTTAGTTTCCTTAAATATAAAATTTAAGACAAAATAACTCTATGTGGATAGTTAGTTGCCTTTTAACTAGGAGAGAGGTGCATATTTCTTAACGGATGTGCCTAATTTTGGTTCTTATGAAGTCTCGTTTCGAGGGCCGGTGCACCTCCGAAGAAGAAACCTGTTGCACCTCCATAAAGTGCCCGATAATGGTTCGAGGTTCGTTTCTCCTATTCCTCGAAGCTAAAATTTTGACATTGGTGTAAAAGAATGCCAACAGGCCTTACCTAGCGAGAGGGCTTCAGATTCGAGGGTATGAATCTTAGCGTGATTAGGGTTTAAGTTATCAATAGGTATAAGTGTCCATATTGACTTGTGATGGGTTTCAATGGGAACACACATTGTCAAATCATTGCTTCTACATCATTTGTTAAGTCAACTAGCAAGAAGTAACCTTCTTTGCCACATTTGTGCAAGTAATGTCTCAGATAACACGATAAGATCCTCCTCTCTCTCGCTTTATTGTCTTTTTTTTCCAATCGGGTTCAGGGTTTTAGAGGAGGCTCTAACAATGGCATCTCATTGAGGTTTTTCATTTTATTTTCTGTGATCATATAGAAGAAATAGTAGATGTAAATATGAAAACCAGGCCAGTGGCCGCTACATAGCTCTACACAACAATAAAAGATGATGTTTGGGATGCATCTAGTTTAGATAGATGAAGAAATTTGCACAGGAAAGTAACTTCATTCACCACTACTACAGTTATTTCGATACTTATTTGTTTGGGGAGATTTATTTAGTGTGTGTTTCCTATGGCAATTTTCAAGGCATGGCATAGTGTTGTAACATTTTTGTTTTTGATAAGTTAGCTGTTAGATAAAAAATCAAAATGCCATACAAAAAATGATAAGTTAGGATATGGACCAAAAACAAGATGGAAAATAAAAATGTTAAGAGTGATTATTATTGCAGGTCCATATCAAATAAAATGATAGGGTAGTTGCTCTAAAAAAGGAAGGAAAAATGAAAATGATAGATAAGCATCAAAAGAAAAATATTTGCTTTAGAAAATAAATTAAAGTTGCTAGCTCAAATGCACCTTTGAAGAATGTCCTTTTGATTAATCATGCTTAACTTCTTTAATTATGATTTAATTGTTGTAATAAAGCTTGATGACCTTATAAAATAAGTGACAAATGACACTTTTGTCGTATTGGTGGAAACGACAAAACAACACATTGGGCGCTAATAACCAACACGTACTTTTCAACGAAGATCCTTCACTCTGTCTAGATCAACGACGGAGGAAGCCTTTCGGCCCCCCCTTGGTCATTTCCCGTTAACGCCGTGGGGTGGAGGGAGGGGGGTCCGAAAACTAGTTTTCATGGTTGCCTCTTTTTGCAACGTGGCGCCTCCAAAACGTTTTGGACTCCCAAGGCTTGAAACCACAAACCATTATGACCCCCCGCCCACCCCCCCGAAATTTGCTTTCGTTTTTTCTTCCATTCGACCCTTGACTTCTCCTGCTCCTTGTGCATCCGTTATCTTCCATCCAATAACGAACCTCCACGTCATCCATCCATTTTGACTTACCCATTCACCGCCCGCCACATTATAATATCGTTGCCCATATGCTCCAAAGCCGTTGTTGTGCCTGATTATCTATTTAAACATCCATTAAGCATTAATTCACATTTCCCCTACAAATTGAATGCCTACGACTAGATCTAAACAATCAATTGAGCCCAATTGAACCTATAAATCCTCCATGGCTCCAATCTTTGCCACTTTTCGCTTCCATCCATAAACCAAAAGCACCATTTGTCGCTCTGTGTATTTTCGCCACTATCATCAATTTTAGATTAAAAAAAGCTTCTGAATTTCCCTTGTAGTAGTGATGGCTCCTAAAGCAAAGATACAAAACACTACCGAAGAAGGGAATCCCTCCACAGTCTCCCTTGATCTGGATCATATGCCACTTGTAGACTCCCTTTTCAAGATCAATCACTGTTAATGTGAATTAGATTTCTGTGAATTACATTCATGGTTAAAACTAAAATATACTGATAAGGAGGATTCCATTTGCTTCTGGGAGACACTTCTACCATTATTTTCTTTTCCTAAGACCCGTCAATTCCCTGATCTAATCTCTTGGTGTCAAGCCAAGTACGACCCTGTGCAAAGAATAGTAATGACTTAGGATGGAAAAATCTTGATTGCCATCATTGCTCAGAGCATAAACTAGATTCTAATGATACCTCCATCTGATTCCCTTAGCCATTTCTCACCTGCAGCTCTCATGGACCTCTACAATAAACTGACCTTCCCACAGAGAGCTCTTATCTTTTAACTTTTCCTCCCAAAAGATGCCAAATTACCTAAGATAAATCCTCCATATTCATTTTCCATGTTCCCTGAAGCTACTAGACACATTATCTCTCTGTTATCATACCTCCTAGGTTATGAAAATGACCAAGACGTTGATGGATCCATCCTTGGATTCTTTTCTATTTTCAACAAAGAATATCAACCTGCCTTCATGTATAATTATAACCACTTTCTGGCTGATAATTTACATGAACAGTTTATGAATTTGACCACACAAGGAGTATTCAGGTACAGTTTAGTTATAATTCATCTAATTTTGTTTCAACAGGGAGATCTATTGCCTATTCAGTTGAATGGACAAGATGAGCAGGGAGTGAATCAATCATTGATTCACTGGACAGAGCTAATAAGAGCAGGATCATTAAATTTCATTCTCCCAGTTCATTGATTCCTTCATACATCTAGTTCTCTAATTACTCAACAGCTAGGTAGAACCTAGAATTGGAGAAGAAATTAAAAAGACACTGCATCTAATAGAGCAAACCAAGACTGGTGACTAGTACCTATACCAGAATTACACTAAGATTAGGATTTACGACAATGAGTTGGCTCCATACAAACTTACTAATTATGTGCCAATGAGAATATTCTTACTGGAATACATCAGACAAATGATAAATATGGATGAAGTCCATTTTGTCTCAGGCAAGAAGAAATCACAGTTTAAACTCAGAGCCAAAGTAGGGAGTTTCATCTATAACACTAGGTCTGCTGGTACTAAAGCAAACATATTACTAAAGAACATGAACCTCTAGCCAAGCTTCACTTGGCCTTATGATCCTTTTGGGATTATTTTAGCTCTCAGAGTGCAGTTGAAGGCAACACCTTACAACCATACTCCTAGGCCATAATTGGAGAAGTTCACGAACCAGGAGGAATGGTTTCAAGGTACTCTCACAGAAGTTGATGAACAGGTTATATCAACTCCTCAAACAAAGACTCCAGCTACACATAGTACTCAGCATAAAAGAGCTAGAGAGGAAACTCAGTCAGTTATAGAATGAGGTAAAGATTACTATATCTTACAAAAGAAGTTGAAAATTGGGTTGTCAATGTCATTAGGAAGCAAGCCACCAGAGATAAATAATATTGGAGAATTGGAAGATGTTTCATCAGCAGGGACCACTGATCCCAAGCCTCCCTCTACTTCTTCAACTCCTTCTTCAACTGAACCTATAGATATTATCCAATCAACTGAGACCAGCTCAGCAAGAGACACTAATATCTTCTCAACATTTTTGGAAATCAAGCAAAAGAATGAAAGTCTTAAATCTCAAGTTTACAGTCATTTTTGGAAACAAACATCCACTTCTCAACATAGACTTCTCTCTTCCTTCGATAGTGAAAGAGGATTTAGGGTCCTATAATAATAGGATTCATAATTTTGAATTGACTATGATTAGTCATGTAATATTGTACATACTTTTGCTTTCTGCAAAATGTTTTCTCGTATTAAAAATAAAAAAGCTAAAGAGGGTGAAGTCCTAAAAGAAAAATCAAAGGACTAATAAAAGAAAAGGATAAAAAAAGAGTATAATGTATAAACCCCACCAAAAAGAGATAAAATTAGATTCTGAAAGTGATGCAAATTCAAATGCCACTACTTTTTACTTTACTTTGCAAAATAAGATTGTGTGTAACTTGTCAAAAATGCCATAATCCATGATGGTCAAATTGTTTAATATTGATTCATTCATGCTTTAAATTTCATGCTAATAGATGGAGAATAAAGATCTAGCCAAACTGTTTAATCTTGGCAAATCAGTAGTCAGGTAGAGAATAATAATGAGCTCAATAGTTTAATCTAAGCCATTAGAAAGTCATAAGGTTAGAATTAGATAGTTTTCTTACAAAAGAAAAAGAAATATAGGGTCAACAAGCTCAAAAACCCAGTAAATGAAGAAAAAATGTTAGGGTAACCCAGAAACGTCTCTACCAACTATGGGCAACCCTCTATCACTGTGAAGACAAGCCGTCGGCAATTTAACCCTTCCTCCAATTGATTTTATGTCTCCGCCTGCTAACTTTTCAAGGAAACCGGCTTGATACGCATCCCAAACCACGGGAGCGGAACAGGGTTGATCCCTACCTTTGATGGCTTTTCCGCCAGGTTTTTGTTGACCAACAAATAGAAAATTAAACGCTGACTTGTCTTCCCCTGCCTGTCGCATCGATACTCCTACACCATTTAAATCCTCTTTGACCTCTTCTGTCCCTCTCAGGCTGCTCTTGGAAAGTTGCACCTCCTGTGAACTTCCTTCGAGCAGCAACATCGTAGCCAAGGGCGTATGTAACAAAAAGTCATCAAGCTGTTGTGGAACATCAATTATTTTATTTGCGTCTTTCCCACCAGTTTTATCTTCTATCACCTGTTTCTCTGAATCTAGAGACGTTTGATTTTCATTCAATAAAGGTGGAGCTACAGCTAGAGACGTTTCTTCCTACCCAGAAACGTCTCTACCAACTATGGGTAACCCTCTATCACCGTGAAGACAAGACGTCAGTGTTAGAATGAAAATCAATGGGTTCAACAACCGAATGATTCACCAGTTTTAGCTCCACCTTTATTAAATGAAAATCAATGGGTTCAACAATCGAATGATTCACCGGATCATTCACTGAGATGTCCTCAATAAATCTAATTTTTTTGACTGTTGTTTCGGTCTCTTCAAGCTTTTGGGTGGCATCAGGACCATTTGGACAAATTCTTTTAACTTGCTGAAAATCTTTTAATACTTGACTGTTCACCTTTCCTGATGCTGCCAGCCTTTGCCTTCTGGTCTGCTGCAACCTCAATTTCTTTATGTTCTCAGTCTCTGTTTCCAGTCGATCTTCTTGCTGGTCATCTTCATTAATTCTCCCTTCCTGCTCTAGTTGGTTGCTACTGTCCAGCTGCATCTTCCTTTGTCTCACACGTCTACACTTTGTGTCTCCTTTCAACAGAGTTTCAACTTGCTGTGCTGGACTTTTTTCTTTCATCAACACTTCAGTGTGTTGATTTAACTCCTTCAAAGAGTTTTCAAAATTTTCCCCTACATCATCTTTTCTATTAAGGTTTCCTTGCCCAGGTTCACAATTGTGAACTTCCTCCCCTGCTTCTGCTTCTTTTACTGCAAACTTCTTGCAGTCTTCATCAGGTACTGGTGCTTTTAACCATTTCTCCAGTAACTCTAGCTCCTTCTCCCATATATTAGCTTCTTGGTGAGCGCTGCTTTCTTTTCCTCCTTGATCATGTTGTTGACTTCTTGTCATTGTCAGCGCTTCTTCCTTTTCTTCACCTTTTGCTAGGTGAACCTCTGCTTCAAGTCATCTTCTTTGAGGTACGTTGATCAACTCAACATCTCCCACGGCTGACTCAATCGTGCCTATCATCATGACAGCGTGATGATCTTTTTCTAAGTTTTCAGAAATCATGGTCTTTTCTTCATGAGATTTTTTGACAATCTTTGTTGGCTGTCCCTTTTCACCTTTATTCACTAATATCTTTGGGCTCTCGTCTTCTACGCAGTTTTCGCTTCCAGGACTGTCAGCTATATTCCATGTGGGTGACATTGGATCGTTTGAAAACAATGTTGAGGAGCCATTGGGTGGAGAGGAACGATAGCCAGGACCACATTCTTCCTGCCAAGAAACGTCTCTACCAACTATGGGCAACCCTCTATCACCGTGAAGACAAGACGTCAGCAATTTAACCCTTCCTCCAATTGATTTTATGTCTTCGCCTGCTAACTTTTCAAGGAAACCGGCTTGATACGCATCCCAAACCACAGGAGCGGAACAGGGCTGATCCATACCTTTGATGGCTTTTCTGCCAGGTTTTCGTTGACCAACAAATAGAAAATTAAACGCTGACTTGTCTTCCCCTGCCTGTCACACCGATACTCCTACGCCATTTAAATCCTCTTTGACCTCTTCTGTCCCTCTCAGGCTGCTCTTGGAAAGTTGCACCTCCCCTGAACTTCCTTCGAGCTGCAACATCGTAGCCAAGGGCGTATGTAACAAACAGTCATCAAGCTGTTGTGGAACATCAATTATTTTATTTGCGTCTTTCCCACCAGTTTTATCTTTTGTCACCTGTTTCTCTGAATCTAGTCCTCCTGTCAACATTTCAGTACGCTGATGCAAGTTCTCTTCTGAACTTTTGAGATCCTCATACGATCTCACCACTTCTTCATCATCATCGAGAGATATTCCTTCCTCTGGCTTGTAGATAACTTCATTTGTTTCATCTGCTTCCCCTACTTCTTCAAGCATTTTCCTCTGAACAAATTTTCCTACGGCATCTGCCATTATCTTTGTCTTCATCCTCTCTTCTTGAGCTCCTCTCTCTACTGCAATAGCTTCAAGTACAAACACATTGCTGCTTTCTTATTCCGAGTATTTATCTCCCGAAAGATTCTTCTCCATACTTGTGACAGCTTCACAAGATTGCGCATTCTCCTCAGTAAAACCTGTAATCACATCACAATTGTCAGCTATAAAAACACAAGATTTTACATCATCCAATTGATCTGGATCTGCCCAATAAGCCAAGAAATCATCAATGATCTCCTCCTCTGTTTCACCAATGGAAACGTCCACCTTCAACTCAGCTGCTCTAAGTTTTTCATGTCTCAATTGTATACTCATCATCTGCTCGAGCTTCCTCAGTTCTTCTCTTAACTGCATGTTTACCTGTTGATCTCTTTTCTGTTGTAGCCTCTGCCACTTCACTCTCTTCCTCATGGTCCAACCATGTCTCTGGTCTTTCATATTCTCCTGTAACAACTCCATCAATAACTCAAGATGCACAGCTATCTTAGCTTTCTCTTTCTCATACTCTTCATCAGTCAACTGCTTCAATATGCCATTTGCCTTGGCATCTTCTTTCTCCCTCTTTCTACTGTGGCCTCTTTCTGAACCTCTGCTCTCTCCTTTATGACTTTCAATAGTCATCTCCTTCACCATGAGTTTCTCACCCATGAGTTGCACCAAGCCTCTACAACAACAAACTCTTCTATTGCCACTTACCTAACCAATCCCTTCCTCCGGATCTGGTCTTTTGGTAATTACCGGTCCTCTACTAGAACCTTTTGAGCATTTCTCCATTGCTCCTTCAGGCTTCTCTCATCTGCAACTTTCAAGAACACACTTGTCCTTTTCATTCAACCTCTGTTGAATCTTTAGGTTCTGCCACATTCACCTAGAATCCCTTGCTGGACTCCTTCATCACTACACTTCAGCTGTGATCTGCTTCCTTCTGCTGAGACTTTCTTCAATCTACTTGCAACCTGAACTCTGCAAACAATCTTTCAAACCAGAGCAAATATCATCTAACAACTCACCTTCAAGATCCTGTTGATCTTGCTTCACTTCCTCAACTGCACTTGCATATCTGCGCTGCAATCTTCATCAGTTCCAAAATCTAGCATTCATTCATCACATGCAATTAACTCAAAAAAAAAAAAACTTGCTTCTTCACACAGAGCTATTCCTGCTCTGATACCACTTGATGCAGGTCTACCTTGCATAAACCCAGAATCTTTCACATTCTCACGCATACAAAAATGTTTCTCCAAATCTCTGAAAAAAAAACAAGATTCCAATCTGGCAATTTCACAACTATCACAACGGTTCAACATATGCGGAAGCTTGTCAAACAAATGGTTCAAAAACCACAACCCAACAATCTCCTTTTCAAAGGTTTCAAATAGCGTTAAAAACCCCCAATGCTTCCCATTTAGTCATGTGCTCAATTTGCCAATTGACATTAAACGTATTACATTTGGTTTAAATCTCAAAACATCAAACTGGCTCGTTCAAGGCCGAGCACCTATCGGTAATTAAAATCTGTGCCAATTGTTTAAAATAGACAGATTTTAAAGCAGAACTCTGCACCTCATACAGCTCTATGTCTGATAATAGTGTTTTAACCAACAGCTTCCCTCCAACGTAATTTCATTCAGTGTACCATCAAACGACAATCAATTTTAAGCATTTTTAATATCAATGAGGTCGCCACTACAAATAACATCTGCCCACACAAAATTACAGTCCTTCGATCCTTGGATTACCCATTTAATTCGGCATTTAACACTACAATTCAACCTCCAGCATTCGATTTCGTTTAACCTCACAGCGTTTGGTTTCAATTACATATAACACCTGCATTAAATCCACAAATGAACCAAAACACGACTTCCAAGTCGTGATCTTAAATACGCTGTCTATTTTCAATTCGATTCAACCACAAATCGACAGTAACAACAATAACCCTCTATTTCATTCGATTCAAACACAGATTGACAGTAAATTCAAATTTCTCTACACACGTAAAGTCTCACAGATTCACTATGTACACAATTCAGAATAAGTCCTTCATAAACAAACATGAAGTTAAATACAAAAAAAAAAAACCTCTTGGTTCATGGCCAGATTTTCAATTCAATGGCCCTTTTCAAAATCTCGTAGGCTTACAAACTTCTTTCCCTATTCTGCCCTCGCATCTCCCCTCCTCTATTCTATCAAAAGGGAAGTTATACATCAGTCATACATAACTACTTCCCTCCACACAAGAAAGAATTAGTTATTTAGTTATAACTCAACATTTAACTAATCTAGACCACTTTTAACTACCTACCCTTACTGAAATTAACACGAATTTAACAGCTAAGTCTTCCTCAAGTCTTGCATTTAGCCACAACATGTGACCACCCCGCCACATTTCTGGCTCGGTCTAGATGCTCCTGCATCAACTATAAAGACCATTGAAGCCTCAAAAAGCCTCCGCTGCCCCCAGAGAACCCTTCTGCATAGGAAAGCTTCATTTTCTAGGTATTCTTGAAGTGTCGAAGGCCTGTACTTAAGCTTTGCACAACATTTCTAATAGGTTAATCAATTGAACCAATTTAAAAGCCTTACCGACCAAAAGAAAGCCATTGTTGCATCCAAAACCCTTTTGTAAACTGTACTCATCTTTTCACACTATTCCAGAGGTCCTAAGCCTACATCTTAAGTCAGATAGTGATAAATTGAATAAAATAAACAAATGTATGGCTTCCCAAAGAATTATGAATGCAAAACCCCTACAAACTCCTCACCTAGTTATTGACCACTCCCATTGGCCGATAGAGATTTCTAGATCAAAGACACAACCTCCCCTAAAAATCTGTTAAAACTCCACTGTTGGAGCAAAGATAAATTCCTCAACCAGAATGATGATGTTCATCTATTGGAGTCAAATTTAACCAAATACTTGTTCCCACAGGTATACTAGTTCCCTGAAATCATCCACCTATGCCAACTCTGCTATTTCCCATGTCAAATAGACATAGTCTCTCCTAACCAGAAAATTTTGTTCACAATCACTGTAGGATCAATAAATGAAATGTTCTAGATCCAGCCAAAGCCTAATGAAGCCCCATTTTCTATTGAAAACCTAATTGATCTGTACTTAAAGCTGGACCTTCCCAAGAGATCCCAAATTTTTCAGACTTTCCTCCTAGAAAAAGCTCAAGTTCCTACAGACAACCCTCCATAATCTGCCCCCATTTTCTCTAAGAAAGACAGACAGCTTGTAACCATATTGTCCTGTATTCTAGGATATACTACTGATCAACATGTAGATGAACCTATACTTGGTTTCCTTTCTATTTTTTGCCCAAGCAACCCTCCAGCTACAGTTTTCAATTTTGCCCAATTCTTAGCAGACAGAATCCATGATCAATTGATCAGATTTCCAGATGAAAGAGTATTCAAATACTCTTCAATATTGTTCCATATGTTTCTATATTTCCAATCAGAAAGATTTACAGTTAACATCCAAAAACTAGACACTAAGGACAATCCTAGATCTCTTATCTTTTGGACACCCTTAATTCGGAAATATTCCACTGATTTCAGCTACAAGGATTTCATTGATTCATTCGTTCACTCAGTTGTTGACATGCTAAGCAGTAGAAATCAACCCAGGTTAGTGATGAAATAAATAAAGTTTTACAGTTGTCAAAACACAGTAGAACCGACGACTAGTATTTATACCGGAACTACACTAAAATTAGGGTGTATGGATGTCAACTCACTCCATATAAGCTGCACAAATATCTCCCCATAAGGATATTTTCACTAGAATATATCAGGAAGATCATAAATTCAAATGATGTTAATTTTCTATCAGCCAAGGAGACAACACAATTTAAGATCAAGAACCATCTTGGTCCTTTTATCTACAATAATAGGGATGTTGGAGAGGAAGAAAAAATATGTTTACAAGAAATGAAGTTCAATGATAGTTTCAAATGGCAGTATGATCCTTTGGGTGTCATAAACAAACTAAGACTCAAGTTTAAATTGAGCCCTTTCATGCATGAGTCCAAGCCAGAGTTTGAAAGATATATGAACCAGTCAGAGTGGTTGGAAAACACCTTACTGGATATAGAGAAGCAGATGGATACTAGTTCCATTCTACATACTTGAACCCTACACGACAGAAATTCAAAAAGGACTAGAGAAGAACGTTCTGGCTCAAACAAAGATGCAACAGATAACAAATTTGAAATTATGTATAGAAAAAGAACAAAGCTGAATCCAGTAGATGAGCAAGAAGAAGTAATTGATGCAATTGAGATCATTGATACATACGATGTAACTAGAGAAAATGCACTTCCATCAGTTTCAGAGGAAACTCATCAGCCTTCAACTTATTGTGCTCAAATCATCAAGAAGTGGCATAGTGTTGAAGTCTCTTCTTCAAGTAAACCAATGGACAGAGAAATAGACATCAAAGAGAGATACAAAGATATTAAGCCCAAAAATGAAGAAATAAAATCTGAAATATATTCACAGTACTTGAAGCAGACTCGTGACAGCCAAAACATATTACTTTATGCATTTGATTATAAGACAGGGAAAATGCAGATGACCTTTTGCAGCCCACAGTACATCATCCAAAGTCATCAACAGATTACAAAAAGATAGATTATGAGATTCCTGCCAAATATGTTCATCCTATAGATCAAATTGAGTTTCCTAAGCAAGCAGGAGAAATGCTATAATAAAAAATGACCAACAAAGCTATGAGTGTACAAAAACTACAAAATTCTCTAGAGAATATTGAAACACAATTTAAACTAGAGAAGGCATCCTCACAAGCAAAGGATAACATAATTAAATCACTGGAAGACTTAGTTATTGAAATTGGATACAATCCAAATGGCATCAAGGCAACAAAAAAACTCATAAAAAATAAGAATGAAGACATTGTTGCATTGAAGAACAACTAGAAATACCTCCTACTAAACATCCATAAGAAAAAGAAGTTTTGGAGAATGAGGCCCAAAAATATGAAATGATGAATCTCATCCTTCAATTGATAGCTCAACTGAAACAAATGGATAATGAGATGGACAAATTGGTGCAAGGAAAGAAGGTCAGCATGGAAGCAGTTACTGTCACTGCCATTCCTACAGTTACTACAATAGTTCCATCTACATCAGCCACTACATCAGCAACTAATTCAACAACAACAACAGCTCATCTTAGTGATGAAGTAGGTAAATTAATCAAAGCTATGCAAGATATGTCCATCCAAACAAATGAAATAAATAAACTTAGAGATCAAATAAAAATTCTAGAAGATGAAAAAAAGTTTGTCCAAATCATGCATAAAAATGAAACACAGAAGTCAAACAAATTGACTGAAAGAATACAGAAGTTAGAAAAAGAATTGACATTGAAAGAATCACTTGCCCAAGAAAAGAAGCAGCTGTGGGCCAGTATCATTAACTCTGTTAATGATATTTGGCCATGCATCCAAGTCATCTTTGAGCAGAAAGATTTAATCAAGGAAGCTACTGAAGCTATTCAAAAAGTTAAGGAGGAACTTGGTAAGAAGCCAAAGGAGGCCAATGAAACCATTAAGTTTCTTAATTCCAAGAACAAATAGGAATTGGAAGATATTGGCATAAGTGATACGACTGAAACAATTCTGGAAGTGAGAAATGTCATTTATAAGAGGAACTTGATGGTACAACTTGAAGACAAGTGTCAAAACATGGAGCTTGTAATAACCAGATTTCTGGTGAAACTTGATGTTTTGAGGCAGAAAGGCCTGCCAAATCCTTTGGTTACCAATGACAGATTGATGAAGCGTGAAGACTAAGATAAGAAAATTAGAGAAGTGGCAAAGGAACAAGCAAACAATTCAGCCATGAAAGGAATTCCAACAAGAAAAGTGCTCTATCAGACTTTTGAGAATCTCTTTTACCTCCAACATGAGGTAAAATATCTCTTTATCAACAAACCTACATTTGCAAAATACACAGAGGCCGATGAAATCTTCAGAAGAATGGTAAGATTAAATTACCATATGCAGATTCTTTGGAAAAGTTGAATGATTTACTGTGAAAATGGAAGGTAAAACAGTGAAAACAGAGCAATCAAGAGTAGTCAATGTAAAACAGTAAAGAGTAACAGATCATTTAAGTTAAAGAGTATCAAATGAAAGACAGAGTTTAAAGATAAAGCCAGCTTAAAAGACACTCAACATCATAAAAAATAGCCAGTGTAGAGCAACAACAAAAGAGAGACAGAAGCAAAAGATCAAAACAACAAACAACAAAATCAATAAAAGCAGGGACAACTAGCCTTTAGTCTCCTAGGTGTCTCTATCTTCTTGCATGAAGATATTTCTTTTTCCTTGAATAATTCCTAAATCAGTTTAGGATATTTTGTAATAGTTTTTTGTATAAATACTTCATAATTTGAAGTATTGTGGGTGGATTTCTGAATATGGTTGTAGCTGATTGATCTATTACCTAAGGGTTATTGTACCAAAATTCCAGTTGACAGAAAGGACAAGTTATAAATAAACTTCTTTATAGGATTCATGTGTTGAGCTATCTCAGTGAAGTACAAATTTCATTTGTTCATGTTCTTTTCTAATTCTAAATGTTATAACAGGGATGTTACTGTAGAATTTGCTTAAATATTACACTTTTCTTTTACTGTTATACATTTCTATGTTTTCTTCTGATATCTGGTTTAGAGAACTCTTAATTGCCCTCTGATCCCGATTGATTCTCTTCATCCTTCTTCATTGTCTCGTTTAAGGAATTCTTAGTTGCTCCTTGATCTCGATCGAAAATTCATTTCACCATCCAGCCTTGAGATCTACTATTGCTCACCTATCTTGCCCTATAACATTTTCTCTATAATTTGTTGTTGTTATATTTTCAAAGCCTTATTGACTCCATAGCCCAATGGAAAATCCAAAATCACCTATTCCTATAAGTCACTAATTCCACCAACACAATCAAAATCAACCCAATTAAGCATACATAACTAGCCTAAAATCCATTAAAATAAACAAAGTTAAATCATAGAGAGAGAGCCCTCTCAGAGTTTAGGAATGCTAGATCCTAAGCTCTGAAGTAGGTTTGTAGTTTCATCTAATATTTCTTTTTAACACATTGAACAACCCTTGGGAATTTTGGAGTACTAACATAGTGGCGACCATACTGGGGAATTCAGTCCCTAGTTAAAATCAATATTAAAGGAGACAATTTTTTCTTATTTTTCATCCTAAGGTTGCAAAGTGTTGCTCTAGATCATACTTATAAATTGAAATTCTAGCTTCTAAAAGAGAATATTGTACTTGGGCTCATCCCGATCCATAGCCTGCTACAATTGTTGATGATCCTGACAGAATTTTAAGAAAACATAAAAAACTAGAGTCAAGGAAGGGTTAATCAATTAAACAAATCAAATTCACTTTCAAAAGAGTTATAAAGCTTAGAGGCTATTAAATTTGACTTATCATTTGAGCATTCTTTGTTTCGTACCAAATCTGAAGATTCACTTTATGATACTATAATAGATCCCAATTTTATTCAATTTATTGAATCAAATAAGGATACTATACATCCTGATTTAGATGAACATGTTCTGGATACTTTTGAGAAAATTTATGGGTTAACCTCCACTTTGATAAGTCATATAGACGAAGCCTATTTTGAACAGTCAGTTGAATTAGCCGCCCTAACTATTGCTACCCCTGAACACTCTACAGTATTTTTAGAAACTGTAAATACAGCCTCATTCAATACCACCTCACCTATAATATCCACCACAGTTCATTCCACAAAGCCATTCATACCTAAACTTCCTCTCCAGCCTAATTTCTCAAGTTCATCTTCAAGCAACACTACTTCACCTCCTAGTCAAGCTAAAATTGTAGCCATGGTAGACAGATATGCACCTTTGGCCTTACAAGCTCCTTTACATGCTATGCCACATGATTACCAAAGTAAAATTTTGCATTTTGATGGTACCAATTACTATATACTCAACAACATGTAAATAAAATGACAGATTATTTTGAGTTACATGAAGTTGATGAGGCTGATGTACAAATGAGATTATTTGTGCGAACACTAGCAGGAGATGTTAAAAAATGGTTTAAATCTTTACCTCCTAACCATATTGTTGATCTAGATGCTTTCCACCAATTTTTCATAAATTGGTGGGGAAGAAAAAAAAACCCTCTCCAGATATAATCTGAATATGAAAGTATTAGGAGATCTCCTAGTGAATCTGTTCAAGATTACTGTACTAGGTTTAACAACATATACAATGCAATTCCAGTAAATATCAGACCTCCACAAAACTTGGCCCTGATTAAGTTTCCAGATGGTTTTGATTCTAACATGTCCTATCAATTAAGAGAGAGAAATCCTCCAACTTTAGAACAGATGCAAAGTGATGTAGTTAGTGTAGAAGCTAACCTATTGGCTAAAAGAGCTAGGATGACGAATGAGAGGAGGGTTACCATTAAAGAAGAACCATCCACTTTAGATGTTGAGATAGATAGTTTAGTTAAATGAGTAGAAAGGATAATGGATAGGTTAAAGAATATGGAAAGAAAGCCTCAGTGGGAAAATCAACAAGGACCCCAAATTAGGAACCCCAACTTTCAAAAAATTCCTAATACTATAAAATCAAGAAAAGTTGTACCCGATTAGCAGGTTAGACCACCTTTCCAGGAAAATTATGTTGAAATTTCACAGCAACATGAAGAAGACCAGGACACCTAGATAAACTTGATGGGAGTAAACAATGAGGATTCCATTTTTTTTACTCGAGAAGAATAGCAATTGTACATGTTACAACAATTACAATTAGAATCTGTAGAGTCCCTTGACTATAAACAAGGCTATGAATCTGCTATCTATGAAGTTCATAAACAATATATCCTTAGAAGAAAAAAGGACATAGAAGTTCCTCCTAACAAATAAGCCCAAACCCAAACTAAGAAAATAGTGGAAGCTCCTGTGACCAAGATCCTACAAATTTTGCCTAGAGGAGCTGAGGAGTCCTCCAGCCCAAAGATTGTGGACATAACATCAATTGAAGCTCAAAATGCAATTACACCTCAAACTTCAAATGCAACTCAAACTGTTCCAAACAATAAAATTGAAAACAAAACAGTTGGCACACAAACTGAATTACCAAGTGTTGGTAAAGAAAACAAAAACACACAAACCACAATTGCTAAGGATGAAATCATTCAATTAGGAAAAACTCAAATACCATTCGATATCAAAATTGAGTTAGCCAAATTGAAAATACTAGTTCCCTTAACAGAGCTGGTAAAAAATGAATCATACGAAGCACAAATCACTGAGACACTAAACATAAGTGAAGGCGAGGATGTTGTAAACCTTAATTATGATCAACCTAAATTTTTATTTGGTCCACAAGTAAATGGAAAACATCAACAAGGGGGTATCCCTCCATTCTATATTAGTTTAAATGTTCATGGTAAAATCTTACATAATTCTATTTTATATTCAGGAGCATCTCATAACCTAATGCCTAAAGCAGTCATGGAAAGGTTAAATTTGGACATCACTAGACCCTACAAGGACTTGTTTTCCTTTGATTCTAGTCAAGTCAAATGTCTTGGCCTGATAAAAGATCTGTGTGTAACTTTAGTCCAGAGCCCAGCAAAGAGTATTGTTATGGACATAGTAGTTGCTGATATCCCACCTAAATATGGTATGTTGTTGTCTCGCTCATGGGGAGCAATGTAATAGGGGTCTTTGCAATTAGACATGTCATATGCTACCATTTCTGTATTTGGACTGCAAAGAAAGATTTATAGAGAAACCTTGATGAAATACATGGTAAGTAGTTCAGAAAGACCACATAATTACCCTATTTATTCCATGCATTCTGATCTGGACTCATTTATCTTGTATAATTCAGACAATGGAAAAGATGAAATCACAACTTTAGAAGAAAAACACAAAGAACCTGATAGCGAAAACATAACACATGAGTCTCTATGGCATTTAGATTTTGATGGCTCTGTGAATAGATTAGGAGCAGGAGCTGGAGTATGGATCTATAATTTAGAAAATGATCATTCAGAAGGACATGCCTTTAGATTAAACTTCAAATGCACTAACAACATGGCAAAATACGAAGCATTGGTGCTAGGTCTTCAGATCATAAGAAAACTTGGAGCTAAAAGAGTTTCCATCATGGGAGACTCAGAACTCATTATAAAACAATTCAAGGGAGAGTACATTACCAATAACCCTAGACTTAGCTACTACAGAGAAACTATCCTAGACTTGATAAATTGTTTCCTTGAAACTGACTTTGTTGTCATTCCAAGAAAGCAAAACATGCAAGCTCATAACTTAGCCACTTTTGCCAGCACATGCAGGTTACCATTCCAGCCAAATCATCAGTACACAGCTGAGGTAAGGCATAGACCAACCATACCTAACAATTTAAAGTATTGGAAAATTTTCTCACATGACAATCAAATTCGTGATTTTATGGTTTCTGAAGGAGAATTTCGAAATGGTAATATAGACACTGACTGTACATCAGATTATACCATCAATAGTGAAATAGATGTAAATGATGTAAATAAGTTAGAACCAACTAAATTCACTAAATTAGAAATAGATAAACTAAAAATAGTAGAAATTAAGGAATTAATCAATGATGAATCAAAAGTTTTAAACCTCAAAGACAACTTTTTTCCTAAGGGATTAGCCCCTCTAGAAGACATCTTTGACTTCAATGATGTAGCTCGAAAACCTAAAATGGAGCCTCTAAGATCAGATATAGAGGAATGCAATATAGGGACAGAGGAAAATCCTAAGCTCATCAAGATATCTAAGTCATTACCCCCAGAGGAAAAGCTGAAATACATTAGCTTGTTTAAAGAATTCCAAGACATCTTTGCCTGGAGTTATGAAGACCTCAAGTCTTATGATACCAGCATTATCCAGCATAAGATCCCAATTAAAGAAGATCAGAAGCCCTTTAAACAGAAACTAAGGAGAATTAACCCTGTTCTTATGCCATTAATAGAGAAAGAAGTTAAAAGGATGTATGATGCTCAGATCATAGCACCCATCAGATACTCTAATTAGGTCTCTAATTTAGTCCCCACTAGAAAGAAAATAGGAGAAATCAGACTCTGTGTTGATTTTAGAAACTTGAACAAAGTATCACTGAAGGATAACTATCCCCTCCCTAAAATGGACCACATTCTCGAGAGGGTAGTAGGGTCATCCAGAATTTCATTACTTGATGGATTCTCTGGATACAATCAAGTCCTAGTCCAACCCGAAGATCAAGCAAAGACTACATTCACCACTCCCTGGGGAACTTTCATGTATTTGAAAATGCCCTTTGGATTGATGAATGCTGGAGCAACATTCCAAAGAGAAATGGACATAGCTTTTGCAAAAGAAATCCATGAATTTTTAGTCATTTACCTAGATGATATCACAGTGTTTTCCAAATTAGATAATGAACATCTAGATCATCTAAGAAGAGTATTCATAAAATGCAGAAAGTTTGGCATATCCTTAAAACCTAAAAGATCACTTTTTGGATTAGAAGAAGGAAAACTCCTAGGACACATAATTTCAAAACAGGGAGTTAGAATTGATCTAGCTAGAATAGAAGCAATCCTAAACATCAGTCATCCTAGGAACATTAAAGAATTGCAATCATTCTTAGGTAAAATAAATTTTCTTAGAAGATTCATTTCTAACTTAGCCAAACTAATTAGATATTTGAACAACTTGTTGAAAAAGGATTCAGCACTTAAGCAGACAGTAGAGGCTAAGAAGTCTTTTGAAGCAATCAAAGAAGCCCTTACTAAAACACCTATCCTCATAAGTCATAATTCCAACAAAGACTTCATAATTTTTTCATTTGCTTCAGAACACACTATTGCAATGGTCTTGTTGCAAAAGAATGATGAGGGTTATGAACAACCCATCGCCTTCTTCAGTAAAGATTTGAGAGATGCTACACTAAAGTATAATATAATGGAAAGACAAGCTCTTGCTTTAATGAAAGCCATAAAGGATTTCAGAGTATATATTCTGTACTCTCACATAATACCATATGTTCCAAACTCAGTTGTAAAGGACATTCTAACTCAAAATGGGCCTGATGGAAAAAGAGGCAAATGGATTGCCACCATACTAGAATATGACATTGAGATCAAGCCTAAAAAATTGATTAAAGGCCAAGGTTTAGCCAAAACCATGGTTGAATTGAACTATCGAGCCTTAGACATAAATTTCATTACCGCTATAGATGATTAGGAAGAGATGGTGACTCCACAAATCAGTGAAGCTTTCATAGATTCACCCTGGTATCGTGGACAATGTTTTATTTTAGAAAGATAATGGTGGCATTTTGTTAAATTGTTTATTAAAAGATGAAGCTGACAAATTCATGCAGGAATTTCATGCAGGGTATTATGGGGGACACCTATACTGGAAAACAATTGTTGATAAGATTTTAAGGGTAGGCTTTTATTGGCCCACCCTTTTTTCGGATGTCAGAAAATATGTGACCTCCTGTCACAAATGCCAAATATTTGAAGGCAAGAAGAAACTCTTACCATTACCCCTCAAACATATCTCAGTAGAAATGCCTTTTCAACAATGGGGTTTAGACTTCATTGGGGAAATTCACCCACCCTTTTTGCAGATGTCAGAAAATATGTGACCTCTTGTCACAAATGCCAAATATTTGAAGGCAAGAAAAAACTATTGCCTTTACCCCTCAAACCCATCTCCACAGAAATGTCATTTCAACAATGGGGTCTAGAATTGATTGGTGAAATTCACCCACATCCTCTGCCCAGCATAAATGGATTTTGACAACCACTGATTATTTCACCAAGTGGATAGAGGCCATCCCTTCTAGACAAGCTACAAATTTTGTCATAATTTCATTCCTTGAGAACAACATCCTTTCTAGATTAGGATGCCCACAAAATCTCATCACTAATAATGTTGTTGCCTTCAAATCCAAGAAAATGGTAGACTTTTTTAACCGATCCCATATCACCCTAGGCCATTCCATTGCCTATTACACTGAAGGTAATGGACTAGTAGAATCTTCAAACAAAAGCCTAGTCAACATCATCAAGCAGCTATTTGAAGATAACAAGAAAACTTGGGACAAGAAAATGATGAATGCCCTATGGGCAGACAGGCTTACTACTAAAAAATCTATTGGTACATCTCCTTATCAAGTAGTATATGGGATGGATGCTAATTTTCCATCCTCATTAGCAGTAACAGTGATGAAAGGGATTCAAGAGTTGCAAGTAGAACCAAATGATATCTAAAGGAGGATAAATCAGACAACACATTTGCAGCAAACCAGGGAAGAAGTCTATGTCAAATCCCAAGTGATCCAAGATAAAATCAAAAATATTTTTGACAAGAAAACCAAAGTTAATGATTTTTACATAGGTGACAAAGTGCTCAAATGGGATTCTAGAAGAGAAGAAAAAGGTAAACATGGTAAATTTGATTTCCTATGGCAAGGCCCTTACATCATTTATGGTTACAGAGGTAACAATGCATTTTTCTTGAAGCAGTTAGATGGAACAAATCTACCAGGTGGACCAGTCAATGGTAGAATTCTGAAGCATTACTTTTCCCTAGATTAACATTAGTTCATTTGTTTACTTTTCTCATTGTACATAACATTGCAAAGTTTAGATTGGATTAGATGATTATCTTTTGAGGTTGAAGCCAAAGAGAATTCCCTAAGCTTTGAAAGGTGTAGCATCATATGTATGAATAAAGCAGATCACAGAAAAGTAGTTACAATGCAAGCACAGTCAAAGTTTCAAAGGTTTCCGATCTTAAAGTTCTTGACATTTCACTAGGAAATTCCATCCCCATGTGGAGCCACTGTTAGGGTCCTATAATAATAGGATTCCTAATTTTGAATTGACTATGACTAGTCGTGCAATATTGTACATACTTTTGCTTTCTGTAAAATGTTTTTCCATATTAAAAATAAAAAAGGCAAAGAGAGTGAAGTCCTAAAAGAAAAATCAAAGGACTAATAAAAGAAAAGGATGAAAAAAGAGTATAAAGTATAAACCCCACCAAAAAGAGATAAAAAATAGATTCTGAAAGTGATGCAAATTCAAATGCCACTACTCTTTACATTACTTTGCAAAATAACATTGTGTGCAGCTTGTCAAAAATGAGATAATCCATGATGGTCAAATAGTTTAATCTTGATTCATTCATGCTTTAAATTTCATGCTGATAGATAGAGAATAAAGATCTATCCAAACTGTTTAATCTTGCTAGATCAATAGTTAGTTAGAGAATAATAATGAGCTCAATAGTTTAACCTGAGCCATTGGAAAGTCATAGGGTTATAATTAGATAGTTTTCTTACAAAAGAAAAAGAAATAAAGGGTCGGCAACCTCAAATGCACCTAGTAAATGAAGAAAAAATGTTAGGGTAAATGATGGGTAGGCAAAAGCATCTTTCACAAGGCATGGAAAGCACCAATTGGTTTATTTCATATTACAAACTTCTTTCCAAACTCATTTACCCCTTGTAAAAAATACCCCTTCCCCTTAATTTTACCTTTTCCCTTATTTCATCTCATTTTCCCTTGTAAAATAACTCTTTTTCCCTTTATTTTACACCCTCCCCTAGACATTTCCTTTTAAAAATCATTCTCCCCTTATCAATTTCCATTTTTTTCATTTTAACCCACTAAAACCCCCATTTTCATTTGATAAACTATAGTTTATTTTATTAAACCCCCGCTATAATATCTTCCGGGGTCCCACATTTTATTAACCCTCATCACATATATTAATTCTTGTAATTACTTGTTAATTAACTACGTTACATTTTAATTAACCCAACCCCACACCCTAACTCATCCCTCACAACTCCGCAACCTGATAACCCTCCGATCACCCACCTCCAACCAACAACCCTCATTCCATATCGCACGCTCTGACGTCTGAATTTTAACATCACAAAAGTATGCAAGATAAGATGTTTTCCCCGCCTGCCTTTTTGGTATGTGGCAGCCCCACATTATATTGCATCCTCCAAAATAATACTGCCATACCACTTTTAAGCGTGTGATAAACCAACCTACTACCTCCTCGTGTCAGATGAAAGCATCCTGCTATTTAAATTTAACCCCACGCCGAAATATTAACCATTGTTGGTTAAAAACGAAAGAAGCCACCCTTTCCAATATTTTCACTATTATTCTGTTAAGGATTGCAGAAAAGAACCTCTGCCGACCTATTCTAAAGTGTTAGAATATCTTCTGAACTATTTTAAGCCATTTACAACCAGAATTCAAACTTTTACTACCATAAGACGTTACCGACTCTGATTTGAAGTATAAAGACCATTGAAGCCTTAGAAAGCCTCTGCTGCCCTAGAGAACCCTTCTACATACCAAAGCTTGATTTTCCAGGTATTCCAGAAGTTCTGAAGGCCTATAGTTAAGCTTTGCACAACATTTCTAATAGGTTAATCAATTGAACCAATTTAAAATCCTTGCCGACCTAAAGAAAGCCATTGTTCCATCCA
This sequence comes from Pinus tabuliformis, assembly GCA_031772625.1. Taxonomy (NCBI): domain Eukaryota; kingdom Viridiplantae; phylum Streptophyta; class Pinopsida; order Pinales; family Pinaceae; genus Pinus; species Pinus tabuliformis. The sequence goes on along the minus strand of CM062817.1, from coordinate 1,611,366,016 downwards.
AAACCCTTTTTGCAGACTGTATTCATCTTTTCACACTATTCCAGAGGTCCTAAGCCTACTTCTTAAGCCAGATAGTGATAAATTGAATAAAATAAACAAATCTATGGCTTCCCAAAGCATTCTGAATGCAAAACCCCTGCAAAATCCTCACCTAGATATTGACCACCTCCCATTGGCCGATAGAGATTTCCAGATCAAAGACACAGCCTCCCCTAACAATCTGTTAAAACTCCATTGCTGGAGCAAAGATAAATTCCTCAACCAGAATGATGATATTCATCTATGGGAGTCAAATTTACCCAAATAAATGTTCCCATAGGTATACCAGTTCCCTGAAATCATCCACCTATGCCAACTCTGCTATTTCCCAAGTCAAAGAGCCATAATCTCTCCTAACCAACAAATTTTGTTCAAAATCACTGGAGAATCAATAAATGAAATGTTGCACATCCAGCCAAAGTGTAATGAAGCCCCATTTTCTATTGAAATCCTAATAGATCTGTACTTAAAGCTGGACCTTCCTAAGAGATCCCAAATTTTTTAGACTTTCCTCCTAGAAAAAGGTCAAGTTCCTACAGACAACCCTCCATATTCTACCACCATTTTCTCTGAGAGAGCTAGACAGATTGTAACCATGATGTCCTGTATTGTAGGACATACTACTGATGAACATGTAGATGAACCTATACTTGGTTTCCTTTCTATTCTTTTCCTAGGCAACCCTCCAGCTACAGTTTTTAATTTTTCCCAATTTTTAGCAAACATAATCCATGATAAATTGATCACATTGCCAGATGAAGGAGTATTCAAATACTCTTCAGTATTGTTCAATATGTTTCTATATATCCAATCAGAAATATTTACAGTTAACATCCAAAAACTTGACACTAAGGGAAATCCTAGATCTGTTATCTTTTGGACACCATTAATAAAAAAATATTCCACTGATTTCAGCTACAGGGATTTCATTGATTCATTTGTTCACCCAGTTGTTAACATGCTAAGTAGTAGCAATCCACCCAGGGTCAGTGATGAAATAAAGAAATTTTTATAGTTATCAAAACATAGTAGAACAAGAGACTAGTATTTATACCAGAACTACATTGAAACTAGGGTGTATAGATGTCAACTCACTCCATATAAGCTGCCCAAATATATCCCCATGAGGGATATTTGCACTAGAATATATCAGGTAGATCATAAATTCAGATGATGTTAATTTTCTATCAGCCAAGAAGAAAACACAGTTTAAAATCAAGAACCATCTTGGTCCTTTTATCTACAATAATAGGGATGCTGGAGAGGAAGCAGAAATATGTTTACAAGAAATGAAGTTCAGTGATAGTTTCAAATGGCAGTATGATCCTTTGGGTGTCACAAACAAACTAAGACTCAAGTTTAAATTGAGCCATTTCATGCATGAGTCCAAGCCAGAGATTGAAAGATATGCCAACCAGTCAGAGTGGTTGGAAAAAACCTTGTTGGATATAGAGAAGTAGATGGATACTAGTTCCATTCTACATACTCCAGCCCTACAGGACAGAAATTCAAAAAGGACTAGAGAAGAAGGTCCTTGCTCAAACAAAGATATAACAGATAACAAATTTGAAATTATGTATAGAAAAAGAACAAAGCTAAATCCAGTAAATGAGCAAGAAGAAGTAATTGATACAATTGAGATCATTGATACAAACACTGTAATTATAGAAAAATGCACTTCCATCAGTTTCAAAGGAAACTCATTAGCCTTGAACTTCTAGTACTCAGGTCATCAAGAAGCAACATAGTGTTGAAGTCTCTTCTTCAAGTAAACCAATGGGCAAATAAATAGACATCAAAGAAAGATACAAAGATATTAAGGCCAAAAATGAAGAAATAAAAGATGAAATATATTCATAGTACTTGAAGTAGACCCCTCGCAGCCAGAACAAATTACTTTCTGCATTTGATTATAAGACAAGGAAAATGCAGATGACCTTTTTGCAGCTCACAATACAGCATCCTAAGTCATCAACAGATTACAAAAAGACAGATTATGAGATTCCTGCCAAAGATGTTCATCCTGTAGATCAAATTGAGTTTCATAAGCAACCAAGAGAAATGTTATACTCAACTATGACCAACAAAGCTATGAGTGTACAAAAACTACAAAATTCTCTAGAGAATATCAAAGCACAATTAAAACTTGAGAAGACATCCTCACAAGCAAAGGATATAGAATTAAATCACTAGAAGACTTGGTTATTGAAATTGGATATATCCAAATGACATCAAGGCAGCAGAAAAACTCATAAAAAATAAGAATGAAGACATTATTGCATTGAAGAAGCAGCTGAAATTACCTCCTAGTGAACATCCACAAGCAAAAGAAGTTTTGGAGAATGAAGCCCAAAAAGATGAAATGATGAATCTCATCCTTCAGTTGACAGCTCAACTAAAAGAAATGGAGAATGAGATGAACAAATTGGTGCAGGAAAAAAGGTCACCATGGAAGCAGTTACTGTCACTGTCATTCCTACAATTACTACAGCAATTCCATCTACATTAGCCACTACATCAACAACAAATTCAACAACAACAACAACTCATCCTAGTGATGAAGCAGGTAAATTAATCAAAGCTATGCAGGATATGTCCATCCAAACAAATGAAATAAATAGACTTAAAGATCAAATAAAAAGTCTAGAAGATGAAAAGAAGTTGGTCCAAATCATGCATAAAAGTGAAACATAGAAGTCAAACAGATTGACTGAAAGAATACAGAAGTTAAAGAAAGAATTGACATTGAAAGAACCACTTTCCCAAGAAAAGTAGCAGTTGTGGGCCAATATCATTAACTTTGTTAATGATAGTTGGCCATCCATCCAAATCATCCTTGAGCAGAAGGATTTAATCAAGGAAGCTACTAAAGATATTCAAAATGTTAAGAAAGAACTTGGTAAGAAGCCAGAGGAGGCCAATGAAATCATTAAGCTTCTTAATTCCAAGAACAAATAGGAATTGGAAGAGATTGGCATAAGCGATAGGACTGAAACAATTCTATAAGTGAGAAAGGTAATTTCTAAGAGGAAATTGATGGTACAACTTGAAGACAAGTGTCAAAACATGGAGCTTGCAATAACCAGATTTATGGTGAAATTTGATGTTTTGAGGTAGAAAGGCTTGCGAAATCCTTTGGTTATCAATGACAGATTGATGAAGCATGAAGACTATGATAAGAAAATCAGAGAAGTTGCAAAGGAACAATCAAACGATTCAGCAATGAAAGGAATTCCAATAGGAAAAGTGCTCTATCAGACTTTTAAGAATTTCTTTTACCTCCAACATGAGGTAAAATATCTCTTTATCAACAAACCTACATTTTCAAAATACACAGATGCTGATGAAATATTCAGAAGAATGATAAAGATTAAATTACTAGATGCAGAGTCTTGCGAAAATTTGAATGATTTACTGTGAAAATGAAAGGTAGAACAGTGAAAACAGAGTAGTCAAGAGCAATCAAGGTAAAAAAGTAAAAAGTAACAGATCAGTTAAGTTAAAGAGTATCAGATGAAAGACAAAGTTTAAAAGTCAAAAACAGAGTTCAAATATAAAGCCAGCATAAAACACACTCAACATCATAAAAAACAGCCAACGTAGAGCAACAATAAAAGAGAGAAAGCAGCAAAAGATAAAAAAAAAAACAACAAAATCAATAAAAGTAGTGACAACTAGCCTTTAGTCTCCTAGGTGTCTCTATCTTCTTGCATGAAGATATTTCTTTTTCCTTGAATAATTCCTAAATCAGTTTAGGATATTTTGTAATAGTTTTTTGTATAAATAATTCATAATTTGAAGTATTGTGGCTGTATTTTTGAATATGGTTGTAGCTAACTGATCTATTACCTAAGGGTTATTGTACCAAAATTCCAGTTAACAGAGAGGACAAGCTATAAGGAAACTTCTTTAAGGGATTCATGTGTTGAGCTATCTCAGTGAAGTACAAATTTCATTTGTTCATGTTCTTTTCTAAGTATTCCATAAATTCATATGTGTTCTAATTCTAAATGTTATAACAGGGATGTTACTGCAGAATTTGCTTAAATATTACACTCTACTTTTACTGTTATACATTTCTATGTTTTCTTTTGATATCTGGTTTAGAGAACTCTTAATTGCCCTCTGATCCCGATTGATTCTCTTCATCCTTCTTCATTGTCTGGTTTAAGGAATTCTTAATTTCTCCTTGATCCCGATTGAAAAGTCATTTCACCATCCAGCCTTGAGATCTGTTATTTCTCACCTATCTTGCCCTGTAACATTTTCTCTATAATTTGTTTTTGTTTTGTTTTCAAAGCCTTATTGACTCCATAGCCCAATGGAAATGGAAAAACATTGATTCCTATAAGTCACTAATTCCACCAACACAATCAAAATCAACCCAATTAAGCATACATAACTAGCCTAAAATCCATTAAAATAAACAAAGTTAAATCATATAGAGAGAGCCCTCTCTGAGTTTAGGAAGGCTAGATCCTAATCTCCAAAGTAGGTTTGTAGTTTCCCCTGATATTTCTTTTTAACACATTAAACAACCCTTGGAAATTGTGGAGTGATAACAAGATGAAGGATGCAAATGGCATTTTTGCAAGCTCAGATTCCATTTCCTAAATCCACATCAGACTACAAGAAGACCATCTTCTCATTTGATGTGAACCAGATACATCCCATTGATCAAATGGATTTGCATAGGCAATCAGGTGAGATGTTATTTTCAACAATGACTACAACTGCCATGTCTCTTTCCAAGCTCGAAACTGCTTTGTCCAATGTACAATCACAACTTAAGATTGAAAATTTGTTATCCTTGTCTAAAGATAAAAAATTAAAATCTTTATAAGATATCATTATCAATATTGGATATGATCCCCAGGACTGTAAAGCAATTGAAGAAATACTACAAAAGAAGAATTTTGAGATTACAGCCATGAAGAAATAGTTGAAGCTGCCTTCAACTAAGGATCCACAGACCAAAGAAATGGCAGAAAATGGACAACACGGGGAGGAGATGTTAAAGCTCATTATTGAGCAAAACATACAAATCAAGAAAATGGAGGAGCAGATAGAACAATTGTTGAAGGAAAAAGAGACAACACAACTTGTTGTGACCTTAGTGACAACAATTCCAATGACAGGTCTAGATTTAAGCTCATCTCCTACTGACATTGCTTCGTCTTCAGCAACAGGTGAAACAACAAGGTTATCACATGAGAAACAAGCACGAAAACAACAAAATGAGAAGTTACTCTAGAAGTTCCAAGCCCTGGAGTCACAAAAGGTAAAAAATGATACCTTGTATGTAGAAGAAATGAAAAAGTCACATAGGTTAGAGCTCAAGGTTAAACAGTTAGAAAGAAAGACTCTAATGGTAGACACTTTGGCCCAAGCCAAAGAAGATATCTGGTTATATATCACACACTCTATAATAGAAGTATGGCCATCCATACAAATCATTTTTGAATAGCGAGAACTAATTGTTAAATGCAAAGAAGAGATAGAGACCCAAAAGGCAGCATTGGGCACAAAACCCAAACAAGCATCAAGAATGACCAAGGTACTAAACTCTAAAACTAGGCAGCAGTTACAAGAGATGAACATTCCAGATAGGACAGCTACTATTTTGGAAATTAAGAAAGTCCTAGTGGATAAGAATATGTTAACTCGGCCAAAAACAAAGTGTGATGATTTGAACACTACAGTCAGGAGGTTTCACTCTAAATTCAGTATATTACATAAGAAAGGTTTGTCGGAGATAGTATCATCAAATGATCAACTAGTAAAATTAGAGGATTACTGTGAAAGGCTTTATACCATTCCAATAGACAACGATCAATTTGCAGGGATAAAAAGGTAGATTATTGGAAAGGATTTTTTGGAATTTTTAAGCTTAGACCTCTCCATTAAATATGAAATTGGTCATATTTTTCTCACCAAACCCAATTTTGAGAGATATACTGAAGTTGTGAGAAACTTAGAAGGGTGGTAAATCTCGAGATACCTAGTGAGAAGATATGGGATCAATTGTGTGAAACAACTGATTAACTTTTCATTCCAACAAGAAGACAACAACAACAGATTTTGAAGGAACAATCATCAACAACTTCCTATATAATAGGGACACATCATGCAACAATTTTGCTTTTCCTATCTTCTTTCAAGCTATCTTGTAATCAGTTTAGGATATTTTGTTTAGAACTTGTATAAATAACTCTATTCTATGAGTTATTAAAGGTGGTACATTTCCATAAACAATTTTGTAAAAGCATTTATGTACAAGTTGTCTTTAGATCACTGATAATAAAGCGAAGGATTCTGAATTTGGTCTCATATAGTTTCATTTTCTTCTGTAAGTTTTTCATGTGTTTCATTCATTATGTATATTCTGCATATGTTTAAGTTTTACAGAGATATCAGGTGAGAATAAATGTGTTACATTTATTCTTAAAATTCCTTTCTAATGTTATTATCATAAAGAGACTGAGATATTGGATTGTCTATCTAAAAAGCTCCCTTTAAATCATAAAATTGTTAGCATCTTATGTAATATTAAGCATAGTTTGTTTAACTTTTGAACATTGGACAAAGGTTTTCCCACTTATGTTAATTTATCTTTCTGTCTGAAATATAAATTAATCATAACTCTTTACTATTCTTTCTAAACACCTTATAAATTCAAATCACTATGTGAAGTCAAATAGCAACCCTTTGATTATCTATTAGTACAATCTAAAAGAGTTAATACATCATTCTTACAGTTTGTTGTATGTATTGGTCCTCCATAAAAACCAAAACCAAAACCCATAAAATAAATATCTTAGATGCTCTAGCATGATCAATTGACCATTATCATCTCATAGGAACAACACATAGGGGGTTAGCAAAGTTTGTTCTAATCATAGTGAACACATAACCTTTGGACATTGTTCTCTATCTACCAACCTTGGCTAAAAATAAGGTAAGAAAATTGAACTTTAAACATTATAGATAGAGGGAATGTTGTGGTTATAGTTTTAATACTAATATGGGAATCTGTTATTCTCTATTTTGGGCATAAAGTACCATATGTATTTGTGCCATCAAAATAAGAACTAGGCCATGCGTGTGGAGTGGTGATTACTCCTGTGGTTTCCTGTGTTGTGATATTGACAAATATATTTAGTAAACTTGACTCCCATATAAGAAAGATCAAGGTATGTATTTGATCTACATAGATATTGGTGGCCACCCTCCTATTCCACTTGGAGCCCGAACATTGTTTCTTTCAGTTTCCTTAATTGTAGCACAATTTACTATTTTTGGTACTTTTTTGGTACTGAACTTCGAGAGTTGTTTTGAGGCCCCAGACAACATTTTTTGGGAAAATTGGCAAAGTGAGAGCCATCAATTAAATTATGTAGTCAAAATTTTTAGTCCTCAAATAAATCTTTCTAACGAGGTATCGTACACTTCAAATCAAAATCATATCCAAAAATTATAATGTTGTGAAGTTAATGTACTAATTTACCCCAACAATGCCCACAAACGTTTGTAGCTTCATCTCATAGGGTTAGGTTTTTGGATGTTTAGTGATTTCCATTGTTTCTCAATAATAAAAAGGCCTTCGAGTCCCATTCTAACATAGTTTAGAAAGCATGTAGCCTCCACATCTCTTTTCATAGATAAGCTACCATCACCCAAACTAGTTGATTTCCTTTCTGCATGTAATACTTTTTAGTATTTTGTTATTAATGAATTAAATTTATGTTTTCGTTGTAGCTTTATATTGTTTTTTATATTGGTATTTCATTTCTTTCTTACATAAATCTGGATTAGTGGTATTGGAGTGGTCTTTTGTTTCTCTACTGTTTTGTGGATGTCCCTAACTAGGTCGAGGTATAAGGAGTTGGGACCTGAATTGGTTGAAACCTCCCAAGACCATCCCCGCCGACACTGACGACCACCCATGGGGGAAGAAAAGAAGGATGAGGGAGTAGGATATATTATCAAGCTACTGATAGAAGAATCCCTCAAGCGAAAAAGGAATGAGATGATGGATAACTTTGCCCAAATCCTTCAGTGGATGCCAACAGGTGACACATCCTTGTAGTGTCCTATCTAGGGTGCTAGATTAGGCTATATTTATTATCGACTAGGATCAGTAAACTTCGAGGCATGCGTCTACAATCTATAGACATAAAGGATTCCTAACTAAGTGTTCATGATGGTAGGTTACAGAACTTCTTTACGGAAGGTTGAGGTATGTTCCCTATCACCTGGACACTCAGGTCACTCAACTCATCTACTTATCCTAAAAACACTGTGTATTACTTAAACCAAGATTTCAATCCCCTTACGAGGATGCTGTGCATAAAACCCCTGTTCAGTGAACACTCAGCATTCAATGTTTATCATTCATGAAAGATTGAAATATACTAAAATCATAAGCACACTTAGAATTCAAATATATGAGAAACAGGGTTCATGAAGATGCTCTTAAAAATAACGAAAGATCAGATCCCTTACAGGATACAATTCAACGATCTCAACGATTAATCCTTCAAGCTACCATCATAAACATTACTCATACAAATTTCTAATTGAATCAACGAAAGCATAAACTGAACTCTAATCACTGTGCATACTATTGAATATTCAGAAGTTGCAAATGAAATAAAATGACAGTATACCCGTTCCACGCAGGGCCTATCTGCGTTTCAGAGGTATACTGGACTGTGCTCAAGCAACTATAGAATCAATGCAACAATGAAAATCGTGACTGCAACCGTGTTTTTTGTATTAAGTTCAAAAGCTCTGTTTTCAAAACGATACAATGATAACCATTAACTGACAACACATAACTATGTTTACATATGTTTTTACAACGTTTACATTTCGGAATGAATGTACATTCGTGATGCGGCTGTTGCCGCTTTTCCTATGGCATAGTTTTTAAGTTGTTTCCATTCTGAACCGATTTCAAAAAGGAACAAAACTAAATTGGTTTAGAACCCTATGCTGTTGCTGCTTTTGTCGCCAACATGCTTGCTTTGACCGTCATTGACCGTGCCTTCAGGAGCGTTGGTTCTGTTGTAGGATAGGTGTTTGTCCATGCTTGTACATTCTATTTTTCATCCCTACCGTTTGCTTTAGCTTAGTTGTCATGCCATATGTCAAACAATAAACCAATTACAGGATGTTGCAACTTCCTGTAGTCTTTTTATCAAAAATCCCTAATTCTTTAACATAAAACTCATAAATCAATTCTAATGTATTTAACAACTATAATACTATTAACTAATCAATTTCAAGGGGGTCTAAGAGATGTATGAAGGAAAAAGGTAGGCAAACGATGTGTTTGAAGAGGAAAAAGGAGGTCAAGGAATGGTACCAACATCTCTCCCCGACTTAATGAATTAGCATGACCTCATGCTAACCCCGATGTGCTTCCTCTGAACTCTATCCCTGCCTGTACCTCTGCTGCCTTCAACAATGTATCCACATTCTTCTTCACCTGGGAATCTTTCTGACCATGGAGCTCATGCTTTAAACTTTTGTACTTTTCCTTGAGGACCTTATTTTGGTTGTACCATTTAGTGGCCCACTTACAAATATCTATTTGTTCAGCTTCGAGTTCCTTAATTTGTTCCCTTAACTTTTCATTTTTCTATTGAATTTCTTTACTATGTGCTCTGAGCATTTCATTTTCTTTCCTGATAACATTTTCCTGCATATTGGCCTCCATTAGTTCTTCCTTTAACTTCTCAATTTGCTTCTCCAGTTTCTTCTGTTTCTTTATGGCAAGAGGTGAATCTTCTTCTTGCATGTTATTGCTTTCAACCTCCATCTCAGCTCCTGGTCCAGGTTGTGAGTGGGCACTACTTTCAATATCCATCGGCATAGGTGCATTTGATTCAGGCTGGTCTTCTTGTAGCTGGGCCTTTGATGTTCTCCTGGTTCTTCTTGAATAGGTGGTAAAAATTTTATCTTGCTCTGCTTTCCGAGCATCCTCTTTTCTCATTTTCCTCGTCCTTATACTGCTAACAGGTGGAGGTACCTTGCTTGCTTTGTGTATAGGAATCTCTTCATCGATATCATTCATAAATCCTGAGTTTTCCTGTGGTTCTTCCTTGTCCTCTTTGTCTTTAATTTGGTTAGCAGCCAAGAACTCCTTCCATGTTTTCCCTCTTCTCTGTAATTCATACTCAAGAAGAATTTTAATTAGCCCAAAGTGATATAAGCTCTTGTCTTCGTTACCTTTCTGCTTTTGGATGGTCTTCGACATTTTGGTTAGGCTTTGCAAGAGGAAGTATGGCAGACTGATAACGCACTGCCCTTTCAAATGTAACAGTAACTTGATATGGTACAAGTAAACAATACTGTAGTGGCCTTCACAAGTTACAAACTTTTGGATGATATAGACCATCTCCTCCCAGGGATGCACCAGCCAACTTCTTGGGACGCCTTTCTTCCAATTAATGGATGAAACCCTGGATCTGGACATAAATTGGGTCCATGATTTCTCTTTAAATTGCTTTGTCTTGAAGTACTTCTCCCCTTCTGGGCCGATCCTTAGGGCTTGAGCTATGGTGTCTTCCGAAACTCTAAATGAAAAATTACCTATCAGAGCTTTCTCTCTGTTGAATGTAAAAGCGAACTGTTTGGTGACCTCTTCATTACTTCCATGAAATTTCTCTAAAAAGGGCAGCCACTGTATTTCTTTAAGAATTGAAATGCAATCTTCATGATACTGGGAACTGTCGAATATGCTTGGTTCGACCCTATTGGTCATTTTGGCCGAAAGTTGTGCTCTAACTCTTCTTTTTTTATGTTTTACAAATTCAACAAAGAAGTTTTGATTTGTTACCTTTTATCTTCCGCCCCAATGCTGCTGACCTGGTGGCGTCCTCGGCTCTTTAACACTAGCTCCTTTAGTAACCCAAGCGATGCTCGATTGACTGTCTTGTAATGGAGGTCGAACCCAATTAACTACATTTTCCTTTCGCGGCGCTTGCCACTTTCATTCTTTACTGTTGAAGTCACAGGAGTCGAATGCTAACATAGAACAACTAAAAATGATAATGAAATAACCGGCTTAACTCAATTCATAATATATTCATCTTTTGAAACAGAGGAATGGCTGTACTGATCGCATGGATGCCATCATAGAAGCGCTAGAAGCGTATATATGAAGTACTGGAATATGATTTCGGGTAGTCGTTTGCATCATTTGGCTTCGTCGGGTGGTTAAATCACAATTCGGCCGTTTCAAACATAATGAACAAGCCCGCATGAAATTTGGTTTCCAAACAATTCACCACGTGTCCTGCTTCTGTTGGTACCTGGCCAAATAGAAATGTTGGGATGGCTGTAGGGTCTAACTGATTGGTAACAGAGATTGAAAAGGGTGATATGAGAGGGGATTAACAAAATCGTATAAGTATGAGAGGGGTTGGAGTATTGGAAGATGATAGGGATTAACAATAGGATAACGAGTGATAGGTATGGAGGTGTCTCTGAAATTGATCATAGCAGTCACAGTTATTAAATTTAACATTAAAAATTAATCTAAGAATTTAAATGTTAAGAATAAGGAATACATTACACTTTTGTTGGTTGTTCAAGTGTTGCATTGGCATGTTGAGTAGGACTAGTCTCTTTTGACTATTCTTTGTTGTTCATAACAGGTCCCCTGAGATAGATTCGAATGCAACAGGTCCCTCTGAGATCTTGAAGATGTTCATGCAGCTTCTTTGAAATCCAGAGAAAGAATTATATGTATACAGGTTCCTTGATCTTTGGTATTTGATGAAGTCTTGGTGCCCAACAACCTGTGGATCCTTGTAGAAACTTGATGAAGCTTTCTTGAAGTAATCCTGAAGTAACAGTCTCTTAACATGTCCCTTTTATGTGTCTTTAACAGGTCCCATTACTGCTGGTGTTGGTAACATGGTCTTCTGGACAGAACAGGTCCCCTTGCATATTGTTTATAACCAGGTCCCTCTGAGATAAAACAATGACAGAACAACTTCTTTATTGAAATCTGGAATGCTGAAACAAACTGCTTTGGAAATTTACAGTGAGGAGATGAGATAAGAAATCTTTAAGAATTTACAATGGAGAGATAAGAGAACAAAATGTTGATGCTTCTCTCCCCCACTAAAGTTTTGACTTGTCCTCAAGTCCTTATTCAGGTGATAAATCAAACAGGGAACAAAAGAAAAGGAATTCTTACCCCCCAACGAATTGGTTTTCAAGTAAGAATTCGGGGTTAGAGTGTGCCAGAGTCTGGTTTTCACATCTAACCCATTGTTATTATTTTTTTTTGTTGTGTTTGTTTGTTTTTTTTTTTTTTTTAGATTTCGTTTTTTTTTTTTTTTTTTTTTTTAATTTCTTTTTGAATTTCTAAATTGAAATGAAATGAACTAAGGTAGGGATACTGCAGCTGAAGGCTGCTTGGAGAAAATTTTTCTTGCTGATGGGCTTAGTGTAAAGTTTCAGGCGATGACCGTTGACAGTAAAGGAATGACCTTCTCCTTCAAAAGTTTTGAGCTTGACTGAACAATTGTCGTAAGCCTGAATAATTTGGTATGGGCCCATCCAATGGGTGGTAAACTTGGCTTTGTGATCTCTGAATTTAGAGTCAAAAAGTAAAGCCCAGTCGCCTTCCTTGAACTGCTTCTTCTTGATATGTGCATCATGCCACTGCTTCCTTTGTTTTTGCATGAGGATTGTGGTTTCCTCTGCTTGCTGCCTCATTTCATCCAACTGGTTCAACTGCTGAATTCTTTCTTGTTGTGCTTGGTCCAGGTCAATTTGCAACTCTGCAGCCAGTTTAAAAGTATGTATTTGAAACTCAATAGGAAACATTACCTCTTTGCCATACACCACCTGATATGGTGTAAATCCTGTAGTGTTCTTCCATGTAATTCTGTAAGCCCAGAGTGCATCTTTGAGCTTCTCTTCCCAATTCTTCCTATTCATTGGCACAGTTTTAGTAATGATCCCTTCCAAAGTTTTGTTTGTGGATTCCACCTGCCCATTGGCCTGTGGATGGTAAGGTGTACTTCTTCTGTGCTTGATTTGGTATTTGTCTATGATGTCCTTCACTAACTTTGAAGTAAATTGAGTACCTTGATCAGTCACTATTTCCCTTGGTCCTCCATACCTTACAAAAATCTCTTCAAAAAGGAAATTTACCACTGTTTGTTCGGTGGCTCTAACTAGTGCTTTTGCTTCAGCCCACTTTGTGACGTAATCAGTACATACTAAGATGTACTTCTTACCATTGGAGGTTGGGTTAATGGGTCCTATAAAGTCTAGAGCCCATTTTTCAAATGGCTCTAGGTGAACTTGGGGCTGAAGTGGCATCTCGTCTGTAGCTGTTGGCCTGCCCATTCTTTGGCAGCTGTCACAACTCTTCACATACTTCTTGGAATCCTTAAAAATGGATGGCCAGTAGTATCCAAGACTAAGAACCTTGAATGTTGTTCGCTTAGCTGCAAAATGCCCACCACAAGGTTCATCATGGCAAGATTTTAAAATATCAATTATCTCATCATTTCTTACACATCTTCTAATAATCATATCATAACCAGTGTAAAATAAATCGCCATTAATCCATGAGTATCGAGCACTTTGTTTGACTAGTCTCTTCCTTTCCTTTGGAGTAAAGTATGGAGGTGTCCTTCCTGTAGACAAATAATTGGCCAAGTCAGCATACCAAGGATTCACTATGGAAATTGCACATAAATTTTTATCTGGGAAAGAATCTTCAACCGGAACAACCTCACCTGGATTTTGTAGTCTAGAAAGAAAATTTTCCACTTGATTCTCTTTACCTGGTCTATCTAACATTGTGATGTTAAATTCCTGTAACAATAATAACCATCTGGTAACTCTGCCACTAGTTATTGGTTTATTCATTAAATGTCTAATGGCAGAATGATCAGTATGTACAAAGACTTCATAACCAGTTATATAATGTCGGAATTTATTCACAGCATATATGATGGAAAGTGTTTCCTTTTCTGTGACTGTGTAGTTTGACTCTGCAGGTGTTAGATTTTTGGTAATGAAATAAATGGCATAATTACAAGATTCCTCTTTTTGGCCTAATGAGGCACCCACTGCAGTGTCAGATGCATCTGTAAAGATATGAAATGGTAGGCTCCAATTAGGCCCTATTAAGACTGGTGCGGTTGATAACTTCTTTTTGAGTGCTTCAAATGCTTGCTGGCAGTTCTCATTCCAGTTGAAAAGTACATCTTTTGTTAGAAGCTTAAACAAAGGTAAAGCTATTTTACTAAAATGTTCAATAAATCTTGTGTAATAGCTTGCATACCCAAGGAAACTTCTTACCTCTCTTTGATTCTTTGGAATTGGCAAATCAACAATGATCTGGATTTTTGTTGGGTCAACTTTGATGCCTTGAAAAGAAATATAGTGGCCTAATACTATCCCTTCGTTTAACATCATGAAGCACTTTTCATTGCTCAGGGACAGATTAGCTTCAATACATCTTTTCAAAACTCTTTCAAGGTTATCTCATGCATGTTCAAATGAATTGCCGTACACTGAAAAATCATCCATGTAAACTTCAACACAATCATGAACTAAATCAGCGAAAATAGCTAATACAGCTCTCTGAAATGTAGCTGGAGCATTGCAAAGTCCAAATGGAAAAACATTATAAGCATAAGTGCCCCAAGGACAGATGAATGTGGTTTTGTCCTGGTCTTCTGAGGCTATCCTGATCTGGTTGTAGCCACTGAAACCATCAAGAAAAGAAAATGATGATTTCCCAGCTAAGGTGTCTAACACTTGGTCAATAAATGGTAGTGGGAAATAATCTTTGAGTGTTGCTTTGTTCAATTGTCTGTAATCAACACAAATGCGCCACTTACCATTTTTCTTGGGCACTATGACCAATGGGGTTACCCACTGACTGTCAGAAATAGGATATATAAAATTAACTCTCAACAGTTTTTGCAATTCTTCTCTGACAATATCCTGGAGCATGGGGTTCATTCTTCTCTGCGGTTGCCTCACTGGTTTGATAGTACTATCTGTATAAATAAGGTGAGTGCATGTGTCAGGGTGAATCCCATGCATATCGGTGTAGTCCCAAGCAAATGCTTTCTGGTATTTTTTCAATAGTCGAATCAATTTCTCTTGCTGAGATGAGTCTAGGTGATTGCCTATGTTCAGAGTTTTCCCTGGACTAATCTCTATGATCTGACTCTGTGTGTTTGTGATGGATTGAACTGGAAAAATATCGTGAAATGTGGTTTGCAAAGATTGAATGGTGCATGTTTCTTGAAAATTTTGGGCTAAAAGTACATCGACAACATGATATTGGTCGTTTCTCAAATTTTCGGAAATATCAGGTTGAGAAAGGAACAATTCTACCAAATCATTATTATTTTGTTCTTGGAAATCATAGATTTGGTCAATGCTAAAAACAGATTGTACTTCTTCTTTATCATTGTATTTATCATCAAGCCACAAATTGTGTGTTACTGCTGGTGATTGTGCCGATGGATAAAGAGTGAGTTGTTTTCTTTCGGTCCCTCTTGAAATGATCATGTTGCCCGATCGACATCCTATGAATGCATCAGCAGTCGCTAACCCTGGTCTACCAAGGATGATAGGGTGCCCTCCTAAATTGGATTTGGGTTGAAGAACTAATAAGTCCACTGGGTACTCCCAAGAGTCTAGTGAAACAATTATGTCCTCCAAAATCTCTTCAGGAATCACTTTAAACCTATCAGCTAGTTCTAGAACAATCGTTGTGTGTTGCAAATTTATGAGCTGGAGTGTTCTCATGGTTTCAAGAGTCATGACATTTATTGCGGCCCTAAGATCTATTAAAGTGTTTGGAATCTGTGTGTTGTTAATGATTGTAGTAACTCTGGGGATACCAGGATCAACATACTTTTCCATCGAGATGGTATTTGTCATAAGGCCAGCTAAATGTCCTATAACATGAATGGTTTGTGGATCAATCCTTTTCCTAGTGGGCTTCTTAAGACACATTTCTTTGATTGCTTTAGTGTATATGGGAATGTCTTTTATGGCTTGCAGTAGCGGAATTTTTATATAGACATTCTTGAGCTCATCTAAAACATCAAACTGTGGTATAGACATTGGAAGTTTCATTTGGACCAATCGGTCTGGAAAAGGTGGATGCAATGGTTGCATCTGCTTATCTTTGGTATCATCGTTTGGTTTTCTTTGAATTGTCATTTCATTTTCATTTTCATTTTCTGTGTTTTCTTCTTGTTTATCTGTTATTGGAGAATCTTTGTGGAGTACCCTACCAGACCTCAAGTTGATATTTTGCAAGGGTAGTGTGGGATATCAGGTTCCCTCTTCTACATTGTAGGCTGGCCTCTCTACTCTGTTATTTGGATTTGGGACAGTTTGAGCAGGAATTTGAGTAGGTCTGGGAGGTTGTGAGTTAGATGGAAATTGCAGTTGTGGTGGATTTATTGGTGGAGGAGCAGGCAGTGATTTTTGAGTAGGTTGAGGTTGGTAAACAACTTGTTGCTGAGGATACTGCTGATATGGTTGAGGATGTGATGAGTATGGCTGATGATATTGTTGATATGGCTGTGGATATGGTTGGTATGATTGAGGATATGTATGATAGGATTGAGAGTATTGTCGAGATGGTCTCCACTGTTGCTGTGGGTGATTTTGGTGCTGCCATGGCATGGGTACATTCCATGAATTCTGAGCATACATTTGATCATTTACAGGAAATTGCAAATTTTGATTTGGAAACATACCTTGAGGTGCTGGCCTTGGCTGCCATGGTCTCTTTGTGCCCATGTAATACACGTTTTCCATCTTTGCATTAGCTTCCATATTACAGTTCTGCAAAACCTTAACTTTAGGACAATTAAATATATCATGATGTTCAGTACAGAAAGCACAAACTTGGATGTTTTCTAATGGGCAGTCTTTTAAGGCATGTTTCTTCCGGCATTTTGGGCAGAAGATAGCCATTATCTGATCTTCATCTTCTTGTTTCTTCTTAGCTTTTAGAGTGTCAATTTGGTTCCCTAGGGTGCTTAACAGATCTTCTAACAGGGTTCTTTTTCCAATTTTAGCTTTCCTCCTTGAATACTTTTCGCATAATTCAGTGATTTCTTCAAAAGGTAAGGTAGAAATGTCACCTTTGCCCATCAAATTAAGATCATCCATGTATTCCTCTCGGATGCCTTTCAAGAATATTGTGCGGATCAAATCAAGAGGCATAGTTCGGTGTTTGGATTTTTGTAAGTTGTAGACAAACCGTTCTAAGTATTCCTCCAAGGTTTCATCCTCTTGTTGGCTCATTCTAAAGATATCGTCTTTGGAATCTTTGGATCTACAATAAGGTTGATATTTCCTTAGAAATATTCTTCTCATGCCATCCCAATCAATTATCGCATGCTCACCAAGCCTCATGAACCATCTTAAGGCTAATGCCTTTAATGTCGCTGGGAAGAGTCTAAGCCTATGGGCATCATCTGTGTAGCCATATGTTCGACATACAATGTCAAACTCGAACAAGAATGAGTCTGGGTCTTCTGAGGCCATACCATAAAAGTTTGGTAGCACGGATGGAGGTATGTTTTTCATTTTGATCTCATCATCTTCTTGTGGTTCATGTATAGGAAACTTAAAGGTTGACTCTTCTTCATCTCTTCGTCCTTGATTTGGTGCTGATCCATCTCCTTCCTCAGCCATTTTAATAGGTTCCTCTGTGTCAGTGTCACTTGTTTTAAAGAGGAGATTAAAGAAAGATTGTTCGGTCACTATGCTACTTTCTCCTTGTGTGGAGGATCTAGGAAAGTGCTTCTTCTGTGATTTATGTGCTAATAAAGTTTGCGTTTCGATGAGAGTAAGCCTTTGTCCTGACTTTTGTTTATCGTCTAATGCTTGTATGGTGACTTCCTCAGCTGGTGTTGTATTTCCTAAAGAGCCTGCTCCTGATGATAGGTTAGTTTTTGGATGGGGGGTTCTTATGAATCTACCTTGATTGTCTCTAAATCTAGGCATAAATGAACATGATTTCTAAATCTATGTTTTTGTTCGTTTTTGTTTATTGAATTTTTTTCTTTTTTTAAATCCTTTAAGTATGCCTCCCCGACAACGGTGCCAAAATGTTTACATTTTGAACCGATTTCAAAAAGGAACAAAACTAAATCGGTTTAGAACCCTATGCTGTTGCTGCTTTTGTCGCCAACATGCTTGCTTTGACCGTCATTGACTGTGCCTTCAGGAGCGCTGGTTCTGCTGTAGGATAGGTGTTCGTCCATGCTTGTACATTCTATTTTTCATCCCTACCCTTTGCTTTAGCTTAGCTGTCATGCCATATGTCAAACAATAAACCAATTACAGGATGTTGCAACTTCCTGTAGTCTTTTTATCAAAAATCCCTAATTCTTTAACATAAAACTCATAAATCAATTCTAATGTATTTAACAACTATAATACTGTTAACTAATCAATTTCAAGGGGGTCTAAGAGATGTATGAAGGAAAAAGGTAGGCAAACGATGTGTTTGAAGAGGAAAAAGGAGGTCAAGGAATGGTACCAACATCTCTCCCCGACTTAATGAATTAGCATGACCTCATGCTAACCCTGATGTGCTTCCTCTGAACTCTATCCCTGCCTGTACCTCTGCTGCCTTCAACAATGTATCCACATTCTTCTTCACCTGGGCATCTTTCTGACCATGGAGCTCATGCTTTAAACTTTTGTACTTTTCCTTGAGGACCTTCTTTTGGTTGTACCATTTAGTGGCCCACTTACAAATATCTATTTGTTCAGCTTCAAGTTCCTTAATTTGTTCCCTTAACTTTTCATTTTTCTGTTGAATTTCTTTACTATGTGCTCTGAGCATTCCATTTTCTTTCTTGATAACTTTTTCCAGCATATTGGCCTCCATTAGTTCTTCCCTTAACTTCTCAATTTGCTTCTCCAATTTCTTCTGTTTCTTTATGGCAGGAGGTGAATCTTTTTCTTGCCTGTTATTGCTTTCAACCTCCATCTCAGCTCTTGGTCCAGGTTGTGAGTGGGCACTACTTTCAATCTCCATTGGCATAGGTGCATTTGATTCAGGCTGGTCTTCTTGTAGCTGGGCCTTTGATGTTCTCCTGGTTCTTCTTGAATAGGTGGTAAAAATTTTATCTTGCTCTGCTTTCCGAGCATCCTCTTTTCTCATTTTCCTTGTTCTTATACTGCTAACAGGTGGAGGTACCTTGCTTGCTTTGTGTATAGGAATCTCTTCATTGATATCATTCATAAATCCTGAGTTTTCCTGTGGTTCTTCCTTGTCCTCTTCGTATTTAATTTGGTTAGCAGCCAAGAACTCCTTCCATGTTTTCCCTCTTCTCTGTAATTCATACTCAAGAAGAATTTTAATTAGCCCAAAGTGATATAAGCTCTTGTCTTCGTTACCTTTCTGCTTTTGGATGGTCTTCGACATTTTGGTTAGGCTTTGCAAGAGGAAGTATGGCAGACTGATAACACACTGCCCTTTCAAATGTAACAGTAACTTGATATGGTACAAGTAAACAATACTATAGCGGCCTTCACAAGTTACAAACTTTTGGATGATATAGACCATCTCCTCCCAGGGATGCACCAGCCAACTTCTTGGGACGCCTTTCTTCCAATTAACGAACGAAACCCTGGATCTGGACATAAATTGGGTCCATGATTTCTCTTTAAATTGCTTTGTCTTGAAGTACTTCTCCCCTTCTGGACTGATCCCTAGGGCTTGAGCTATGGTGTCTTCCGAAACTCTGAATGAAAAATTACCTATCAGAGATTTCTCTCCGTTGAATGTAAAAGCGAACTGTTTGGTGACCTCTTCATTACTTCCACGAAATTTATCTAAAAAGGGCAGCCACTGTATTTCTTTAAGAATTGAAATGCAATCTTCGTGATACTGGGAACTGTCGAATATGCTTGGTTCGACCAAATTGGTCATTTTGGCCGAAAGTTGTGCTCTAACTCTTCTTTGTTTATGCTTTACAAATTCAACAAAGAAGTTTTGATTTGTTACCTTTTATCTTTCGCCCCAATGCTGTTGACCTGGTGGCGTCCTCGGCTCTTTAACACTAGCTCCTTTAGTAACCCAAGCGATGCTCAATTGACTGTCTTGTAATGGAGGTCGAACCGAATTAACTACATTTTACTTTCGCGGCGCTTGCCACTTTTAGTCTTTACTGTTGAAGTCACGGAAGTCGAATGCTAACATAGAACAACTGAAAATGATAACTCAATTCATAATATATTCATCTTTTGAAACAGAGGAATGGTTGTACTGATCGTATGGATGCCATCATAGAAGCGCTAGAAGCGTATATATGAAGTACTGGAATATGATTTCGAGTAAATGTTTGCATCATTTGGCTTCGTCGGGTGGTTAAATCATAATTCGGTCGTTTCAAACATAATGAACAAGCCCGCATGACATTTGGTTTCCAAACAACTCACCACGTGTCCTTCTTCTGTTGGTACTTGGCCAAATAGAAATGTGGGGATGGCTGTAGGGTCTAACTGATTGGTAACAGAGATTGAAAAGGGTGATATTAGAGGGGATTAACAAAATCGTATAAGTATGAGAGGGGTTGGAGTATTGGAAGATGATAGGGATTAACAATAGGATAACGAGTGATAGGTATGGAGGTGTCTCTGAAATTGATCGTAGCAGTCAGTCATAGTTATTAAATTTAACATTAAAAATTAATCTAAGAATTTAAATGTTAAGAATAAGGAATACATTACACTTTTGTTGGTTGTTCAAGCGTTGCATTGGCATGCTGAGTAGGACTAGTCTCTTTTGACTATTCTTTGTTGTTCATAACAGGTCCCCTGAGATAGATTCGAATGTAACAGGTCCCTCTGAGATCTTGAAGATGTTCATGTAGCTCCTTTGAAATCCGGAGAAGGAATTATATGTATACAGGTTCCTTGATCTTTGGTATTTGATGAAGTCTTGGTGCCCAGAAACCTGTGGATCCTTGTAGAAACTTGATGAAGCTTTGTTGAAGTAATCCTGAAGTAACAGTCTCTTAACAGGTCCCTTTTATGTGTCTTAAACAGGTCCCATTACTACTGGTGTTGGTAACATGGTCTTCTGGACAGAACAGGTCCCCCTGCATAATGTTTATAACCAAGTCCCTCTGAGATAAAACAATGAAAAAACAACTTCTTTATTGAAATCTGGAATTTTGAAACAAACTGCTTTGGAAATTTACAGTGAGGAGATGAGATGAGAAATCTTTAAGAATTTACAATGGAGAGATAAGAGAACAAAGTGTTGATGCTTCTCTCCCCCACTAAAGTTTTGACTTGTCCTCAAGTCATTATTCAGGTGATAAATCAAACAGGGAACAAAAGAAAAGGAATTCTTACCCACCAACGAATTGGTTTTCAAGTAAGAATTCGGGGTTAGAGTGTGCCAGATTCTAGTTTTCACATCTAACCCATTGTTATTATTTTTTTGTTGTGTTTGTTTGTTTGTTTTTTTTTTTTTTTTAGATTTTGTTTTGTTTTTTTTTTTTAATTTCTTTTTGAATTTCTAAATTGAAATGAAATGCACTAAGGCAGGGATACTGCAGTTGCAGGCTGCAGTATCTCAACCTCTCTTTGTTGAGATACTGTTTGGAGAAAATTTTGCTTGCTGATGGGCTTAGTGTAAAGTTTCAGGCGATGATCGTTGACAGTAAAGGAATGACCTTCTCCATCAATAGTTTTGAGCTTGACTGAACCATTATTGTAAGCCTGAATAATTTGGTATGGGCCCATCCAATGGGTGGTAAACTTGTCTTTATGATCTCTGAATTTAGAGTCAAAAAGTAAAGCCCAGTCACCTTCCTTGAACTGCTTCTTCTTGATATGTGCATCATGCCACTGCTTCCTTTGTTTTTGCATGAGGATTGTGGTTTCCTCTGCTTGCTGCCTCATTTCATCCAGCTGGTTCAACTGCTGAATTCTTTCTTGTTGTGCTTGGTCCAGGTCAATTTGCAAATCTGCAGCCAGTTTAAAAGTATGTATTTGAAACTCAATAGGAAGCATTACCTCTTTGCCATACACCAACTGATATGGCGTAAATCCTGTAGTGTTCTTCCACGTAATTCTGTAAGCCCAGAGTGCATCTTTGAGCTTCTCTTCCCAATTCTTCCTGTTCATTGCCACAGTTTTAGTAATGATCCCTTCCAAAGTTTTGTTTGTGGATTCCACCTGCCCATTGGCCTGTGGATGGTAAGGTGTACTTCTTCTGTGCTTGATTTGGTATTTGTCTGTGATGTCCTTCACTAACTTTGAAGTAAATTGAGTACCTTGATCAGTCACTATTTCCCTTGGTACTCCATACCTTACAAAACTCTCTTCAAAAAGGAAATTTACCACTGTTTGTTCGGTGGCTCTAACCAGAGCTTTTACTTCAGCCCACTTTGTGACGTAATCAGTACATACTAAGATGTACTTCTTACCATTGGAGGTTCGGTTAATGGGTCCTATAAATTCTAGAGCCCATTTTTCAAATGGCTCTAGGTGAACTTGGGGCTGAAGTGGCATCTCGTCTGTAGCTGTTGGCCTGCCCATTCTTTGGCAGCTATCATAACTCTTCACATACTTCTTGGAATCCTTAAAAATGGATGGCCAGTAGTATCCAAGACTAAGAACTTTGAATGTTGTTCGCTTAGCTGCAAAATGCCCACCACATGGTTCATCATGGAAAGATTTTAAAATATCAATTATCTCATCATTTCTTACACATATTCTAATAATCATATCATAACCAGTGTAAAATAAATCGCCATTAATCCATGAGTATCGAGCACTTTGTTTGACTAATCTCTTCTTTTCCTTTGGAGTAAAGTATGGAGGTGTCCTTCCTGTAGACAAATAATTGGCCAAGTCAGCATACCAAGGATTCACTATGGAAATTGCAAATAAATTTTCATCTGGGAAAGAATCTTTAACCGGAACAACCTCACCTGGATTTTGCAATCTAGAGAGAAAATCTGCCACCTGATTCTCTTTACCTAGTCTATCTAACACTGTGATGTTAAATTCATGTAACAATAATAACCATCTGGTAACTCTGCCACTAGTTATTGGTTTATTCATTAAATGTCTAATGGCAAAATGATCAGTATGTACAAAGACTTCATAACCAGTTATATAATGTCGGAATTTATTCACAGCATATATGATGGCAAGTGTTTCCTTTTCTGTGACTGTGTAGTTTGACTTTGCAGGTGTTAGATTTTTGCTAATGAAATAAATGGCATAATTACAAGATTCCTCTTTTTGGCCTAATGAGGCACCCACTGCAGTGTCAGATGCATCTGTAAAGATATGAAATGGTAGACTCCAATTAGGCCCTCTTAAGACTGGTGCGGTTGATAACTTCTTTTTGAGTGCTTCAAATGCTTGCTGGCAGTTCTCATTCCAGTTGAAAAGTACATCTTTTGTTAGAAGCTTAAACAAAGGTAAAGCTTGTGTAATAGCTTGCATACCCAAGGAAACTTTTTACCTCTCTTTGATTCTTTGGAATTGGCAAATCAACAATGATCTGGATTTTTGCTGGGTCAACTTTGATGCCTTGAAAATAAATATAGTGGCCTAATACTATCCCTTCGTTTAACATCATAAAGCACTTTTCATTGCTAAAGGACAGATTAGCTTCAATACATCTTTTCAAAACTCTTTCAAGGTTCTCTAATGCATGTTCAAATGAATTGCCGTACACTGAAAAATCATCCATGTAAACTTCAACACAATCATGAACTAAATCAGCGAAAATAGCTA
Source organism: Pinus tabuliformis (assembly GCA_031772625.1). Classification (NCBI taxonomy): domain Eukaryota; kingdom Viridiplantae; phylum Streptophyta; class Pinopsida; order Pinales; family Pinaceae; genus Pinus; species Pinus tabuliformis. The sequence goes on along the minus strand of CM062817.1, from coordinate 1,611,342,175 downwards.
ATACACCTCTCTGAAATGTAGCTGGAGCATTGCAAAGTCCAAATGGCAAAACATTATAAGCATAAGTTCCCCAAGGACAGGTGAATGTGGTTTTGTCCTGGTCTTCTGAGGCTATCCTAATCTGGTTGTAGCCACTGAAACCATCAAGAAAAGAAAATAATGATTTCCCAGCTAAGGTGTCTAACACTTGGTCAATAAATGGTAGTGGGAAATAATCTTTGAGCGTTGCTTTGTTCAATTGTCTGTAATCAACACAAATGCACCACTTACCATTTTTCTTGGGCACTATGACCAATGGGGATACCCACTGACTGTCAGAAATAGGATATATAAAATTAACTCTCAACAGTTTTTGGAATTCTTCTCTGACAATATCCTGGAGCATGGGGTTCATTCTTCTCTGCAGTTGCCTCACTGGTTTGATAGTACTATATGTATAAATATGGTGAGTGCATGTGTCGGGGTGAATCCCATGCATATCGGTGTAGTCCCAAGCAAATTCTTTCTGGTATTTTCTCAATAGTCGAATCAATTTCTCTTGCTGAGATGAGTCTAGGTGATTGCCTATGTTCAAAGTTTTCCCTAGACTAATCTCTATGATCTGACTCTGTGTGTTTGTGATGGATTGAACTGGGAAAATATCGTGAAATTTGGTTTGCAAAGATTGAATGGTGCATGTTTCTTGAAAATTTTGGGCTAAAAGTACATCTGCAGCATGATATTGGTCGTTTCTCAAATTTTCGAAAATATCAGGTTGAGAAAGGAACAATTCTACCAAATCATTATTATTTTGTTCTTGGAAATCATAGATTTGGTCAATGCTAAAAACAGATTGTACTTCTTCTTTATCATTGTATTTATCATCAAGCCACAAATTGTGTGTTACTGCTGGTGATTGTGCCGATGGATAAAGAGTGAGTTGTTTTCTTTCGGTCCCTCTTGAAATGATCATGTTCCTCGATCGACATCCTATGAATGCATCAGCAGTCGCTAACCATGGTCTACCAAGGATGATAGAGTGCCCTCCTAAATTGGATTTTGGTTGAAGAACTAAGGAGTCCACTGGGTACTCCCAAGAGTCTAGTGAAACAATTATGTCCTCCAAAATCCCTTCAGGAATCACTTTAGACCTATCAGCTAGTTCTAGAACAATCATTGTGTGTTGCAAATTTATGAGCTGGAGTGTTCTCATGGTTTCAAGAGTCATGACATTTATTGCGGCCCTAAGATCTATTAAAGTGTTTGGAATCTGTATGTTGTGAATGATTGTAGTAACTCTGGGGATACCAGGATCAACATACTTTTCCATTGAGATGGTATTTGTCATAAGGCCAGCTAAATGTCCTATAACATGAATGGTTTGTGGATCAATCCTTTTCCTAGTGGGCTTCTTAAGACACATTTCTTTGATTGCTTTAGTGTATATGGGAATGTCTTTTATGGCTTGCAGTAGCAGAATTTTTATATAGACATTCTTGACTTCATCTAAAACATCAAACTGTGGTATAGATATTGGAAGTTTTATTTGGACCAATCGGTCTGGAAAAGGTGGATGCAATGGTTGCATCTGCTTATCTTTGGTATCATCGTTTGGTTTTCTTTGATTTGTCATTTCATTTCCATTTTCTGTGTTTTCTTCTTATTTATCTATTATTGGAGAATCTTTGTGGAGTACCCTACCAGACCTCAACTTGATATTTTCCAAGGGTAGTGTGGGATATGAGGTTCCCTCTTCTACATTGTAGGCTGGCCTCTCTGCTCTGTTATTTGGATTTGGGACAGTTTGAGCAGGAATTTGAGTAGGTCTGGGAGGTTGTGAGTTAGATGGAAATGGCAATTGTGGTGGATTTATTGGTGGAGGAGCAGGCAGTGCTTGTTGAGTAGGTTGAGGTTGGTAAACAACTTGCTGCTGACGATACTGCTGATATGGTTGAGGATGTGATGAGTATGGCTGATGATGTTGTTGATATGGTTGTGGATATGGTTGGTATGATTGAGGATATGTATGATAGGATTGAGAGTATTGTTGAGATGGTCTCCACTGTTGCTGTGGGTGATTTTGGTGCTGCCATGGCATGGGTACATTCCATGAATTCTCAGCATACATTTGATCATTTACAGGAAATTGCAAATTTTGATTTGGAAACATACCTTGAGGTGCTGGCCTTGGCTGCCATGGTCTCTTTGTGCCCATGTAATACACATTTTCCATCTCTGCATTAGCTGCCATATTATAGTTCTGCAAAACCTTAACTTTAGGACAATTAAATATATCATGATGTTCAGTAGAGAAAGCACAAACTTGGATGTTTTCTAATGGGCAGTCTTTTAAGGCATGTTTCTTCCAGCATTTTGGGCAGAAGATAGCCATTATCTGATCTTCATCTTCTTGTTTCTTCTTAGCTTTTAGAGTGTCAATTTGGTTCCCTAGGGTGCTTAACAGATCTGTTTTAAATTCTTCTAACAGATTCCCTATTTCAGCCCTTGTGACACTTGCTGAAGCAGATTTTGTGACTTTGAATGACAGGGTTCTTTTTCCAATTTTAGCTTTGCTCCTTGAATACGTTTCGCATGATTCAGCGATTTCTTCAAAAGGTAAGGTAGAAATGTCACCTTTTCCCATCAAATTAAGATCATCCATGTATTCCTCTCGGATTCCTTTCAAGAATATTGTGCGGATCAAATCAAGAGACATAGTTCGGTGTTTGGATTTTTGTAAGTTGTAGACAAACCGTTCTAAGTATTCCTCCAAGGTTTCATCCTCTTGTTGGCTCATTCTAAAGATATCGTCTTTGGAATCTTTGGATCTACAATAAGGTTGATATTTCCTTAGAAATATTCTTCTCATGCCATCCCAATCAATTATGGCCTGCTCACCAAGCCTCATGAACCATCTTAAGGCTGATGCCTTTAATGTCGCTGGGAAGAGTCTAAGCCTATGGGCATCATCTGTGTAGCCATATGTTCGACATACAATGTCAAACTCGAACAAGAATGAGTTTGGGTCTTCTGAGGCCATACCATAAAAGTTTGGTAGCACGGATGGAGGTATGTTTTTCATTTTGATCTCGTCATCTTCTTGTGGTTCATGTATAGGAAACTTAAAGGTTGACTCTTCTTCATCTCTTCGTCCTTGATTTGGTGCTGATCCATCTCCTTCCTCAGCCATTTTAATAGGTTCCTCTGTGTCAGTGTCACTTGTTTTAAAGAGGAGATTAAAGGAATATTGTTCGGTCGCTGTGCTACTTTCTCCTTGTGTGGAGGATCTAGGAAAGTGCTTCTTCTGTGATTTATGTGCTAATAAAGTTTGCCTTTCGATGAGAGTAAGCCTTTGTCCTGACTTTTGTTTATCCTCTAATGCTTGTATGGTGACTTCCTCAGCTGGTGTTGTATTTCCTAAAGAGTCTGCTCCTGATGATAGGTTAGTTTTTGGATGGGGGGTTCTTATGAATCTACCTTGATTGTCTCTAAATCTAGGCATAAATGAACATGATTTCTAAATCTATATTTTTGCTCGTTTTTGTTTATTGAATTTTTTTCTTTTTTAAATCCTTTAAGTACGTCTCCCCGGCAACGGCGCCAAAATGTAGTTCCCACTCAGCATTTTCCCTCAGCAGTTTCCCAAAATGTAGTGCCCACTCAGCAGTTACCCTAGAGGTGCCTCCCCCTTCCAGGTACAATTTAACTTTGACATCCCTATATTTAAAGCTTAGATAGCTGAAAATTTCATAGATAAATGGTTAAATATATTGGAAGGATATTTTTTGGTTCATGATTTTTCCAATAGGGAAAATAATACCTTTGTGCTCCACAAAGTCACCCCCCATGTCATGGATTGGTGGGAAACCTTGTTAGTTTTTAAAACTAGGGTAAAATTCCAAAGAGGACATCTCAAATGACCGAGATGATGCTTGCATTAAATTACTCTTTTTGAGAGGACCAAAATTGACCTAAACATAACCCTATTTGGTCAAGCAGAAATTGATTTTTTAATTATTTTATTCATACATGTATTATGGAATGGGTCAGCCCTAAGCACATGTGGAATTGGTTAGGTCACCATCAACCCCAAGTGGACCCTCAAGAAAGCCTATAAACAGAAGTCACCTCAAGCTCATTTCATCACATTGATAAAACCATCTTCTATTCTTCTCTTTTGTCTTGTTTCACACAATTCTGATGGAAGGATTTCGCACAAGGGTTTGAAATCACAGGCGCAAATCTCACTGTGATCTAGGGTTTTATGATTCCTAGATGCTAGCACAAAACTGGGCATTTTAGTCCCTTGACACTGTGACACAGTATTCAAAATAGTGTCCAAAGACTGTAGACACTGGCACAGAAGCTTATGAGAGTGTCTAGGGATTTAGAGGCAGATTTGAAGGTATTGGTCCCCAGACTCTCGCACATAGTGTTCTAAGAGCATCTACGTCATCCTGGGCACACGCATAGCAACTAGAAGAGATTTTTTGGGGGCTTTGGAGTAGATCTGGTGAGTTTTACCTTGGATACATGCACAGGGTCTTCCTGAGAGCTTCCGTACAATTATAGATGCCCTCACACAGTGGTAGAGAGAGCATCCAGGGTGTTTCAGATACATGTAGTCAGTTTTGCTAAGAGTGTCTAGGTTTTTGACTTTGGGTTTGATAGTTGGCTTCAATGATATGATAGATCTAGGTTCATCTTTGTTGGTATATATATCTGTAGATATGTAGATCTATTTTGTAAATCTTTGCTACAGATATACATATTGGGCTCATTTTACTCTCTACTAAACTTTTTTTATGACGATCTATTAAAGAAGAAGATTTGAAATGATTTCCCCCTTGTGGGGATTTTCCTTGGTCTTGGACAAATATTCTATCTCTCATGGTTGTGTTGTTGTCTTATTTGTCACTACATATATTTTTCTTTCTTCAGTTACGTTTATGATTGGTTATATTACTAATAATTGCATCCATCGTTAATGAAAAAGTAAATTGGGCTAAACTAATTGATACAACATAGAACAATCAGAAAAAAAATATCATGGAATCAGAGCCTAGGTAAAGGATAAGCCCAAAAGAGGACAAGCATTGAATCTCTCCTTTTTAGAAAGAATATTACCTAATCAAGGTCAAGATGTCGTCCTCTACCTTCAAGGAGCATGAAAATTTTGGTGATGCATCAAACTTTGTTGCATGGAAAGTTAGATTGTAGATCAAACTTGACAACAATGATGTTCTAGAATACATCCAGGGAAGGATTCCCAAGCGTTTAAAAAATTCTTCCACTTACCTCAAGAACAGTTTCAAGAAAGGTGATTCCAAAGAAAAAAAAATTATAGCCAATGGTTTACAAGATCATTTACTTGCATATATTGGGAATTTATGAAAGTCTAAAGAGATATATGGAAAGATATCCGTCATGTATGAAATTGATAACTTGAATGAGATCATCACCTTGAAAGATGAATTGAAGGAAACCAATATGAAAAAAGGAGAATTTGTTCAATCCTATGTTATGACGACCGCTTGCTTTAGAGATCAATTGCAGAGAGTTGGAGAAAATGTGTCTGATAGGAAACCAGTAGTTGTGACTCTTAGTTCTCTCCTTCCTATTTGGGAAACCTTCATTACGACAATCAGCAACAACAATGTCCTTCCATCATTTGATGAAATTTTTGGGAAGCTTACTATAGAAGAATCAAGGATGATATCAGGAGGAAGGATTCAAGAGCATGAAGAGAGAGAGCCAGCTACATATATCACTCATGACAAAAGGAAGAAGGGAAAGGAGGTCCATCAAGGAGGCCTCCTTCTGAAAACAAAAAAAGAAGGAATGAGAGATCATTATCTCACATTGAATGCTTCAATTTCCACAAGAAAGGTCATTGTGATCGAGACTATCCTGAGAAGAGAAAGAGGCCACGTTACAACACCAGAAGCAACACCAATAACAAATGAAGAAAAAACAATCGAAGGAATAACCACGATAGAATATATGAGAGAAGAAGAAGGGACTCCTCAAGATACCGTGAAGAAGATCGTCCTCCTCAAAAGAAGTCAAGCGCTCCCAAGTATGAAAGGAATGATGTAAATCAATCTAAATACATTCTTATTTCTACCCTTACTAGTTCTTCTCCACCAAATTAGTGGGTTAGTTGGTTTATCAATAGAGGGGCCACTCATCGTTTCTATAGATACAAGGAAGTCCTCTCTAATTTGGTAGAGAGGGAGACTAAGTTGAAGATCATTCTTGGCAACAACTCCACTCATCCCATGAAAGGATTTGGATCTATCAAAGTTCAACTGAATTCTAGGGAATTAGTTCTGTTGCATGATGTTATGTATGTACCGAGATTAATGAAGAATTTGGCATCTATATCCCCATCGGAAGATAAAGGGATGAGGGTTTCCTTCATCAAAGGAAAAATTTTGACATGGCCTACTAATTCACTTATGAGAGATGCATTCACATTAGGATCAAGATTTGAAGGACTCTATAGACTTACACTAGAAGACCTCTTCTAACATTATTTCATAATACCAATCATCTGAGCGAGTTATCGCACTGCAGACTGGCTCATCTACATTATGACGCACTTCCAAAGTTGAATAAATTGGTCTCAGGTATCCTCAATGTTCAAGGTCATCGTGATGGATTTTTTTGAAGTTGTGCAAGTGGAAAGGAAACAAGGGGACCATTCCCCTCTATTAAGAAAAATACAAATGAAATCGTCCATCTCATTCATTCTATTGGTGGTCATCTCTACTACATCACCTTCATTGAGAACTTCTCAAGAAAAACATGGATATACTACCTTAAGCACAAAGATGAAGCCTTTCAAATGTTAAAGTAATTCAAAGCCTTGATTGAAAATCAAATAGGAAAGAGAATCAAAATCTTAAGGTTCGACAATGGAGGGCAATACATGTCAAACGAATTCATCGCATTTTGCAAGAAACAAATGATCAAGAAGGAAAAAATTGTTCCATATACTCCTAAACGTAATGGTTTAGCTGAAAGGAAGAACATGTCTATAGTAGAAGCTTCCCGCACCATGCTCCATGATCAAAAGATTCCAAAGTTACTTTGGGAAGAAGGTACATCTACTTTTGTACATGTTCAAAATAGGGTGCCTCATGAAGCGTTAGAAAACAAGACCCCCGAATAAATATTCACAGGTATAAAGCCTGATATTAGTGATCTTCGTGTATTTGGATGGCCCATGTATTTTCAAGTGCCGAAGGACAAAAGAAACAAATTGGAAGCTACAGGAAGAAAATCTAAGATTTAGGGTTATTGTGAAAATTCTAAAGCATATAGAATATATATTCCTAGTGAGAGGAAGGTCGAAATTAGTAGGGACCTAACATTCGATGAATATGTAACTCTTGGAAAAGAAAGATATCTTCCTTTGCCTCCTCCTCCCAAGGAAGAGAATGATGACTGGGATATTCTAGATGGTCCTTTGAAACCCGAGTCCAATATTGATGATGATCCCACGGAGCCTATGGATCTATTAGATCCTCCACCAAGTGATCCCCCTACTAGGAAGAGACTAGTTTGGCTTCACAATACTGTATATAATGTTGAAAGAAATGTTCCCATTCGTAGATCATTCAGATAAAGGAAGCAACAATGCAGATATCAAGGATATGTTGCAGCCATGAGAACTATGATTCGAGTCAAACCATCCTCATTTGAGGAAGTAGTTAAATAAAAAGTTTGGAAGGATGCTATGGCCGAGGCATATAAATCAATTGTGAAAAATGATGTATGGAATTTTGTACCGAGACCGAATGGGAAGTCTATTGTGAATTTGGAGTGGCTATTCAAGATCAAATACAAAATTGATGGCAAAATTGAGAAATACAAAGCAAGGTTTGTAGCTCAACGATTCTTTGATAAAGAGGGAGAAGATTATGATGACATATTTTCTCTCGTGGCTTGATATACAACCATCTGTTCAATAGTTTCCCTTGTTGCCAATTAAGGATGGAATCTTCATCAGATGGACGTAAAGACTACTTTCCTGCATGGCATGTTAGAGGAAGCAATATATGTTGAACATCCACACTGATTTGAAGTGGAATATCAAAGAGCACATGTTTGTAGGTTGAATAAGGCATTTCATGGTTTGAAACAAGCTCCCACAGCTTGGTATGCATGCATTGACAATTACTTAATGAAGTTGGGATTCACAAGAAGCAATTTCGGTCCTAAACTCTACTTCAAGGTAGTCCAAGGTAGCAATTGATTTTTGTTTTATATGTTGATGATCTATTCTTAACATGTAGTGAGCCTCTCATGATCGAGTGTAAGAGGGAGCTAGCCTTTGAATTTGAGATGAAGGTCCTTGGTCTCATGCACTACTTTCTAGGCCTTGATGTGTGGCAAAGGCCTGGTCAGATTTTCCTTTCACAAGGAAAAGGCGTTGTAAAGTTGTTGGAAATATTTGGGATGATTGACTGAAAATCCATGGTTACACTAATGGAAATGAACTTCAAGAAATTATGTGGAGAAGCTGCAAGACCTGATTTGGAAAATCCATCGGATTATAGACAACTAATTGAGGCTCTAATGTTCCTTATCAACATCCATCCTGATATTTTCTATGAGGTAAACACATTGAGTCAATTCATGACTAAGTCTCTCCATGCAATTTGGATAGCTGTGAAACATGTATTGAGATATTTTCATGGGTCGATCACACTTGGCCTGAGATATTCTACTGGAGATGTTCAACTTCATGGATACACCAATGTTGACTAGGAAGGAAATTTTATCAACAAAAAGAGTACATCTGGATGTTGTTTTAGCCTTGGATCTACCATGATATCCTCCATAAGCAGGAAACAAAAGTTTGTAGAAGTGAGCACTACCACAGCAGAATACATAGCCACTAGCATAACTAGCTTCGAAGGAGTTTGGTTGAGGAAGAAGGTTGGAGAGTTATTTCAACAGGTCCTAAACTATAGTGATATACTGTGAAAACAAGAGTGGGATCCATTTGGAAGAGAATCCTATATTCCATGACAAGTCCAAGCACATTCAACTTTGATATCACTTTATTAAAGAAATGGTGTAGAGAGGAGCTTCCAGGCTCCATCACATATCAACAAATGAATAGATTTCAAATATTCTCACCAAGGCATTACAGAAAGAAAAGTTCTTGGTATTCAGAGTGAAACTTGGGCTGATGGATGTGGCCCCTCTGGATATGGGGTAGTGTTGATCGAGGTCACTGATCCAACTCTTCCTACCCTATTTGAGCTCCCAGGGTGAGGAATTGAGATAGAGGTCTCCTGAGCTTGAGGGATATCCGGACAATAGGGTACTCCCCTATCTGTTACCCATAGGGTTGGAGATGTTTCTCCCCTATTTTAATAGGGTCAGAGAATGATGCTCCCTTGTTTGGTCTTTGGAGATTATACCCCGATTGGCATCATACCCACAAGCAGGGCTTATGGGGAACACCACTCCTCATTTGGCTAATGAGTTGAGAGTGTACTTGGGATGTACAACCCAATTTGATTATGATATAGGTGTTCTACCACATGACTATTGAGATTCATTGATGGGAAGATCAATAGGAAATAGGATCAGGTTGAGATGGTGCTCCACTTTTTGAAATTCTAGGTTGAGGATGAGCTCCCCAATGAGATTCCATGGTTGAAAATGTGCTCCCCTCTATGATGAGTTATCTTATTGCTCAGTATGGGTGGAAGTTATTGCTCCCCGATTCTTATTCTTTTAGATTCAAGTTTAGCAGATAGAGTTGAGAAAATACTATCAAAGCATGACCACAACATGACAAGACGATATAAATATACACTGACAAATATTAGCAGGTGCAATTATTCCTAGTTGAGAGGGAGTGTTATTTTTTGCAACTAGGGTCAAATTCCACTTTGGATAGCTCAGATGTTTGAGATGATTCTTGAATTAAATTACTATTTTTGAGAGCACCAAAATCAACCTAAAGATCACCCTACATGGTCAAGTGGAAGTTGATTTTTGAATTATTTTATTCATATATGTATTATGGAATGGGTTGGCCCTAAGCAAATATGGAATTGGTTAGGTCAGACTAAACAACAAGTGGACCCTCAGGAAAACCTATAAATAGAAGCGTCATCAAGCTCATTTTATCACACTAATCAAGCCATCTTCTATTCTTCTATTTTGTCTTATTTCACATAGGTCTGACAGAAGGAGTTCGCACAAGGGTCTGAAATCACAGGAACAAAGCTCGATCTGACTTAGGCTTTTCTAATCACTGGACATTGGAACAAAGCTGGGAATTTTAGTCCCTTGATGCTGGCACACAGTGGTCAACACAACATGAAGATACCCCTAGATGTTGGCACAAAATATTATGGGAGAGTCCAAGGCTTCGAAGGCAAATATTAAGGTGTCGATCCTTAGACACTCACATAGAGTGGTCCTGAGAGTGTCCAGGTCATCCCAGATGCACATATAGAAACTAGAAGAGAACATTCGAGGGTTTTAGAGTAGATTTGGTGAGTTTGACCCCTGACGTATGCACAATGTCTTCCTGAGAGTGTCTGAGAAATTACAAACACCCTCACACTATGGCAGAGAGAGCGTCTAGGGTGTTTCAGATGCACACAGTCAATTTTGTTGAGAGCGTCCATGGTTTTGACTTTGGGTTTGACAGTTGGCTTTGATGATCTAATATATCTGGGTTTCTCTTTACTGGTATATATATTTGTATATCTCTTTTCTAAATCTCCGCTACAAATATATGTATTAGGCTCATTGTACTCCTTGGTGAAAATTTTTTATGACGATCTATTAAAGTAGAAGATTTGAAAGGGTTTCCCCCTTGTGGGGTTTTTTTCTGGTCTTGCACCAACTTATTGTCTCTTAGGGTTGTGTTGATGTCTTCTTTGTCACTGCATATATTTTTCTTTCTTCAGATACATTTATCATTGGTTATATTGCTAGTAATTAGATGCATTGTTAATGAAGAAGTAAATTGGGCTAAAGTAACTGATATAAAATAGAACAATCAGAAGAAAAAACAATTAAAAAACCTACTATGAGCAAAAGGACAATAGGGAACCCTCACTGTTTTCAACTACATCCACTTTTAAATCCTTTAGAGATGATGTCAAGGAACAATATTACCCTGTTGGGAGCTATGAAGATAAGTATATAAAATGGACCATATTGAGACAGGGAAGGGACCAAGACGTGTCGAAGTCAACAAATACATTTCATACCCTTTGCACATAATTGGGTATCAAGGATTCTAAGTGGCATATGGTACTCATATACCATGACTTTGTACACAAATGCATCCAGGATGAGATAAACTTCCTGTACATCTCGTCGTTGGGCACCATATATCGATACATTGTCAAGGTTGAGCAAGAATTTAAACCGAAGACGTGAGACTTTGAATCTACGAATACAGAGCAAGGAAAAAGTGCCCACAAATTGTAAAAAAAAGGAAAAATCCAAGGCGAGGTGACTTAGGAAAACCCATCGAAGTAGTAAGCAAAGAAAAACACCACAAAGATGATTAAGGACACAGGGAAGTGGTGTCAGTTCCATAAGAGCCCCACTCACAACACAAGTGAATGGCATGCCAAGTAGTCACTAGTGTTCTAGCTAAAGGCTTCAGATTCAAATGCATGTCCTAACTCTAAGTCACACCCATATAAGGGGAATAACAAAGGGAAGATCATAATTGATGCAAATATTAGCACCATTGTTGCCACCACCAAGGTACAGAAGATTGAGCCCAAAGATCCAAAGGAAGGGGAACATATTTTCCACTAAGATATGTCAATGAAGGGGTCACCATTGCAGTTAATTTTTGATAACAGGAGCCAAAAGAACCTCATCTCAATAGAAGTATAACACCCTCCTCCCATATTTACCCAAGTTAACTGGTTCATTGGGTTAATCATGTGGTGAGAGGATGCTATGGTGTGATTCAAGTCCCCATGTATAGTTAAGGATGTGGAACTGACAAAACCAAACCAATCTGACCTTCCACACATGCTACAAAACCTTTAGGATCCAAGCAACCATTTCAGGTGGCTAACCCTTGAGGCAACTTGACATTTCACTAATCTGGACCCCCATCCACTCCCATGACAAGCCATGGAGGTGACTAAGGCCTTCTAGTCAATCCCACAACAATGGCATGCCATCCACTCTGGAATGTTTTAGCTAGTTCTGAAACAATGACCTCAGATTCTGTGCGACTTTTTCAAGGCCAAGACTTAGGCCACTTCCTAGAACATCATGAAACTTTCAAAAATGATAAATGAAATTGGAACAAAGGTACAAATGTAAACACTTGATTAATGGCTTAAATAGACCCCTACTAGCAATGATAGGAATTTCGTCAAACATGTATCAAATATGCAATCTACAAGTCATAACAACATAAATGAGCATAGGGGCCTCATACTTATCTCAAATTCACAAAAAAAAATTGTATCCATATCGAAATACCTACATTATCATCTATTAGGTCATATATTCACTGTACTTTCAATTACTAATCAAAACATGATGAGAGCCATACATCAAGTATGTCATAAAAAATACTCATAACTAACATATAACAAACATAAATAACAAGGATATAATAGCTATATAATCCACATATAAGACAATACATTTACACAAGAAATACCAAGGAGAAGAAATAATTATTAATGAATGCAATATACAACAAGGTCTGGGACTTCCCGAAATCACCCAACCATAGATTGCCTAAACCAAATATTTCTTTCAGTCAATCACCCCCATGCCATATTTCAAGCATGAATGTGGGGCTCATAACCAAACCAAACGAAGTTTCCTTAAGCTTTACAGTGATCCCCACCAGATCACTAGGTCCTAAACAAGCATGGATTCCATCGGATTTCTCCACCTACACCGTGAGGAATTTTCCTATCTCCTAGTATATAGGTTTTACCATATATCCCACAATAAAATGTGTTATCACTAAGCTAATAGAGTTGGTTTGCGTCAACCTTCAAGCCAGCATAACTATTTCAAACCACTTTGACTGGAAGTTATCCCTTCCAATCTGAGAGGGCTCTCTCAAAACATTATATCAAATTTCACTTTAATCAAATCAAAACTATAGATGGCTAACTCTGTTTTCTTTTTATGTGGTTTTACAGGTGAAGGAGAATGTGATAGTTGCCACCATTGGGCATGGAGTCAGATAAATGAAAATCATTGACAAACAACAATGCTTAATACAAAATGAGGCATACTTGGCTTTAAAAGTGATATCAAATAAACATTTACAGTCATACACAACAAATGAAGGAAGTTGGAGCACTTTTTGTGAATTCCAAGTAATCATATTTCCATGAACACTGATAGAAACATAGAAACATAAATAACATGATGAGAAAAAATAAAACATAAGGCCAAACACATGAGTCTCAGGTAGTAAAATAGAGTTGTTGTAACATATGTATTCACTGAGTATTTTTTTCTTTCTACAAAGAGTGGCCTCCTTCACATTGTCAACCCCCTCCTTTAGTAAAAAAAAAAAACTACAAATATATAGACCAACCTATCCATATTATCATTAATTACAAAATCTACCACTTGGGGCTAGAATCGATCATTTTAGATTCCTATTTGACACCTATTGAGAAACTTTAGTGATTTTCTGTTTTACACAAATTTCAATACAAATACGACTCTTCTATCTTAATGAGATCAACAAACTTTTATTGGTGGACCTTATCGAATACAACCAAATGCTAAATGTTTTATTGATGTGTCTCATGCCACATTGATGTGCTGACCTAGTTGACTTTGCTGAGCTGGACCTCCACCAAGTCGAATTTTAAAATTTCTATAACAAATCTGGTTAGGAAACATTCGGTAAAATGGTCCTCAAAGATAAGTGTGTATTCTTCAAACCTTGGTAGTTTTGTAAAATCTGAGAGGGGTTTTTGTATAAGAGGCTGTGTTGAACAAACACCTCCTTCATATTTCCAAAATTCATTACCATTTGGTTAGAAAATGAGTGTTTAGTTGACTACTAACACAGTCATTTCCAGAAATTTTGTAGCAAAAACTTTTTGTAGAAAATTCAAAAAACACCTCTCTGCTACCTCTCTGCAAGTTCTAAACGTTCTGAGGTATTTTTTGATGTTTTTAATCTAAATAAATGCCTTTAGAACCTCCTTTTCTTACTTTTAAACCATCCTTAACCATCATGAAAACACACAACAATTTTGTAGCAAGAATTTGGTTTTACTATGGGGAGTTGCTACGAAACTATTAGGAACTTCCGTAGAAAATCCCTTGTTTTTAGAGCTATATTTGTTACGTAATTATGTTAAATTATTTAAAATCCAATTATGGATGGATAAGCGCGAGGAACATAAAAATTTTAAATTGAAGATTTATGACAAACCCCTTTTTAACTTATATGGACCACACAACATGACATCATGACCAAAAACACAATGATCATTAACCCTATTTTGAGAAACTTTGAAAACCCTAGCTAAAATGACTAATCAAAATGAAAATTATTTCTAGGGGTTATCATGGATAACAATGGCTCCAATGGGGATGTTGAGCCCCTGTGGTGCAACAAAGAAGCAACAGACCAGTTGCCTTATTGAAAACTTGAAAAATGATGATATCCTCTCCAAGTTCTTATGGCCTTCACTTCGGTCTCAAACCTGTTTTTGGATTGATGATAGTTGTTGTAGACTTTTTTTTTTTTTCCTTCAAGGTAATCAGTTGATTGATACTTCATTGAACTGTATTTTCTTCCTCGAATTCTTATAACAATTTCATTACTCGAACTCCAATGGAGATTGGAAACATAGCTTCAGTCCCATAGACTACATGCCTATTCATTAGGTTTTTCCCAACCTCTTGTCATATTATTTATCCTGCATTCGACCCTTGACATGCTTTTGAAGAAAAAACATTGTATAATCTTAAACTTGCAACTACCATCTTCAAAATAGATGCTAAAAGAGATGCTTGCCCGAAAAGCTTATTTATGTACATACCAATCCTACTCTAACAGTTGAAAATCCAACTACTTAATTGAAGCAATATGAAATCTCTAGTATAACTAGTTAAAGAGTTGATTCAACGCTGGGCTGCTTGACTGTATTTAAGTGGAACATCTATTGAGAACTCACAATAAAAACCGAATCCATCACCTGAGCTTATAAATGAAATAAACTCCACCTTCACTAATGATTAGAATAGACTTACCAAACAATCTTGGTAATCATGAAAAATCACCTTTTCTTGATGAGTAAAACCATGAGGGTTGAATTCATTCATAATTGATGAACTCTTTTTGACCTATGTTTTCAATTCCAAGAACATCATCAAATAAAAAGACAGCAACAGATTTGTCTTCCCTTCCATGTAAATCAACAAAACATCCATACATTTTTTAACATCTTCAAACATGACATCCATATTGTGTGCATCAAAACTAATATTTTTCTTATCAAACAATTTTGATTTGACCTTTGGTAATTTTGCTTGAGGACTGTCATCTTGATTCAAAACACTAAAAGCTCCTATACAAACAACTTTATGCATATCATCCATGCCATTTGGATGGTTCCCAAATAGAATAGGTAAAACATGTATATTCAACTCTTCATGTAGCTCGGGTTTACCTAAAAGTGAACTCTCATGTACTTTAATGGGACAACATCACTATGTTTTTTAATGGAAAAGGGTTCTTTTCTAGGTAGACAACTTTCATCATATGTTACCTCAGTGTTCATAATTTTCATGCATGTATTTTCAACAACTTGATCTTGAGGACTTTCTTCTTGACATGAAATCTCAGAAAAGGAATGGGCTGAAAAAAATTTGAATGATTTTCCTCATACCTTAGACTGCATATAGATTGAAAAGGCTTCAAATCCTCATGTATTTCATGCAATATGACTTGACTGTCAAATTGTTGATCCATTTCATTTTCAACTAAGGAAAAGGAATATGCTTGTTGGACAATTTCTTGATCATCATGACAACTAGCTTGTGAAGAAAATTCATAAAGTTCCTCTAATATCTCATCACCATCCATACATTCTACATCATCATTAATACTTTTGAGATATTGAATGAAACCTTTCCAAAATTTACAACAGTCTTGAAACAATGGTGATGAAGGATGAGACTTCCCATAATGTCCAAGAAATATTTTATGGAAATCTTTACGAGAACATAAGCTTCCTGATGGTAACCCTGCATACCATACTTTAGCTTGATCTTCTAGGGTAGCCATAAATATCTTCATGAGACAATCCTTAGGAAACTCAACCCTCAGTCTACATACATGTATATGGAATTTAACCAAATGTAGACTAGCATCATTTTTCTTTTCATCTTTAAACACGAGAAGATGGGTTTACTAATCAACACAAGGCATAGGATTTGGAAAACCATAGATGTGAGACAGATCCATAATAACATACCTGGCATTTCTTCTTGCAGTAGAACTCATCTTGGAACCTCTTGAAGCTACTGATCTTCAAGCAGTGGATTCACCATGAAGCTCTGGTCTTCTGCATCTTTTAAGATTGGAGTTGCCAGGGTAATATCACAACCTTCAGAAAACTTTGATTTCCTGTTACCCTCAAGAATTAGAGTGAAGAGACTCAAAGAAAATCTGGGAAATGGAGCTTTTCAGCTCTCGGAAGACTCACCAAAATGTTATCACTGAGCTAATAGAGTTGGGTTGTGTCAACCTTCAACCCAGCATAACTATTTCAAACCACTTTAACTCAAAGTTATCCCTTCCAATCTGAGAGGGCTCTCTCAAAAAATTATATCAAATTTCACTTTAATCAACTCAAAACTACATATGACTAACTCTGTTTTCCTTTTAAGTGGTTTTACAGGTGAAGTAGAATGTGATGGTTGCCACCATTGGGCACGGAGTCAGATAAGGGAAAATCATTGAAAAAAATAGTGCTTAATGGAAAATGAGGCATATCTCGCTTTAAAATTACTATCAAATAAAAATTTACAGTCATACACAACAAATGAAGGAAGTTGGAGCACTTGTCATGAATTCCAAATAATCAGATTTCTATGAACACTGATAGAAACATAGAAACATAAAAAACATTATGAGAAAACATAAAACATAAAGCCAAAAACATGAGTCTCAAGTAGTAAAAAAGAGTTGTTGCAACATATGTATTAACTGAGAATTCTTTTTTCTATAAAGAGTGGCCTCCTTCAAATTGTCAATCCCCATCTTTAGTAAAAAATAAAACTACAAATATATAGACCAACCTATCCATCTTATCATTAATTTTCCCAAATTTCAATACAAATAGGACTCTTCTATCTTAATGAGCTGAACAAACTTCTGTTGGTGGACCTTATCGAATCAAACCAAATGCTAAATGTGTTGTTGATGTGTTTCACACCACGTGGATGTGCTGACCTAGTTGACTTTGCTAAGATGGACCTCCACCAAATCAAATTTTAAAATGTCTGCAACAAATGTAGCTAGGAAAAATTCAGTAAAATATGCCTCAAAGATAAGTGTGTATTCTCGAAACCCTGATAGTTGTGTAAACAATGAGAGATGATTTTGTAGATGAGGCCGTGTTCAACAAAAACCTCCATATTTACAAAATTCCTTACCATTTGGTCAGAAAGTGAGCTTGATGTTGACTACTAAAACTGTCATTTCCAGAAATTTGGTAGCAAAAAAAAATTGTAGCAAATTCAAAAAACACCTCTTTGTTACCTCTCTGCAATTTCTGAGAGTTCTTAGGTCTTATGTGATCTTTTTAAGCTAAATGAATGCCTTTAGAACCTCCTTTACTGAGTTTTAAACGTGCCTTAACCTTCATGAAAACCTACAACAATTTTGTTGCAAAAAACTAGTTTTACTATGGGTAGTTGCTACAAAAGTATTACAAACTTCTGTAGCAAATCCCCTCTTTTTATAACTGGATTTGTTACATAATTTTGTAAAAGTATTTAAAATGCAATTATGGATTGATAAGCATGAGGTAGATAAAAATTTGAAATTGAAGCTTTATGACAAACCCCTTTTTAACTTATATGGACCCCACATCATGACATGATGACCAAAAACACGAAGATCATGAACCCTATTTTGAGAAACTTTGAAAACCCTAGCTAAAATGACTAATCAAACTGAAAATTATTTCTAGGGGTTATAATGGATAACACAATGGTTGAGGATTCATAGGCCTAATCATGGCTCCACCCTCCAGGCTTTACTGCATATCCCATCATTCATTGGTGAAAGAATCCTAGGACTGATCGAGGGCACACACCTCTAAGATTTACCATATATCCCACCATTCATTGATCGAGGATTCCTAGGTCCACCGAGGCACAGAAAATTTGGCTTTAGTGCAATCCCAGCCTAGTCTAAGGATTCGTAGGCCTTGTGTTCTTTCTTTCAGATACCTCCTTACTCAATTTCAAAACCATCTAGCAATCAAGCATAACCAAATCCAAGAGAACCCCTAACACCATGGGTATCCAAAAATTGCAAGGCATGGTTGAAGTACACTATCACACCTAGGAAAACCCATGCCAATGATAACAAGGTAACTAAATACACACATGCATTTACCATGCATGCCAAATCTAGCAAGGAAATCACATATGCAAATCAATACCTGCAAAGAATCCCACTTTAGCTGCTAGATGTTGCTCTTCCTTGCTTGATCCCTTCTTTTCTTTTCCTTCTTTGTCCCTCCTTTTCTTTCCTTGATCCAATGCTAGAGTTCACCAAGAATGCTCAAAGTGTCTAAGAGTGAGAGAGAGAGAGAGAATAGAGAGAGAGCTCCAAAATTGAACTTAGAAAATGTTACCAACTAATCCTCATAAGCCTTTTTATCAATAAGCCTATAATTTCTTCAATTTTCCATTATTTTCCTGCATTTCCTCCTCACATGCAAATTTGTGACCTTTCACCTTCCTTTTCTCCTAATTTCCATTACTCTCATAAATTAAATGTCAATTAATGCCTCTTTTCCTTTTCAAATCCTTTTCCATTGCCTTTGCCAATTTCCTTTAGCCATAATAACTGAAATGAACATCCACTAGGATGTTTTGCCTAAAATTTAGTTGGGAATACATGTCCCATGATCTTGGTCTTATTTTTCCTTTATTTCTTTATTACATGGAATTATTACTAGGGTTGTTACAGAACCCTCCCCCTTGGGGGAGCAGCTTCCTCAGTATTCAATGACACCTATAACCAATAAACTCGCTGAAAACCAAAACATACTACTCATGGAGCCTTATAACCCAACTCATTATAGTATTTACAATGAAAAACCTGTTGAAAACAAGACAATCATACTGTTTACTGGAGCTTTATAACATACCTCTTGGTATTTAAAATAACAACCACATATACTTATGCACATTTTCTTCAACCAACAAATAAACATGTTGTTTATGGAGCTTTATAAATCTAGTTCGATACAATATTTTTAATAATATAGACATATACACATATGCACATTTTCGTAACAAACAAATAAAAGGATATGATACCTGTATCTGCAACAAGGGAATCCATAGGCTTACACCTCCACCCTGAAAAATTGTACCAAGATTCACCTCCTTACAAGGAAGTACAGAATCCACTGCCAAAGTCAAACCTGCATCCAATATCCATCGCTACAATATTGCGCCACTTGTCGTCTCAGTGAACAACTACCTCCTCATTATTCCAAAGCACACTACCAATGTGCATCTAATTTCATATGGAAATTCTAATGAAAAAATCTATCCCTCACCTTCAATTCTCTGAAACAAAGTCCCTAAGGAAATCTAGTCACCCACTTCCAATGCAGTCACTCACCTTCCAAGTTCCTTGGCATCCCCTATCCCAGGCGATCCATCCCTTGGTAAGGTTTCCTCTCATCAGGAGATACAAAAAGCAAGGCATATCCTTGCCACAAAAGCATCATACTGGTCATAACATGCTCATGGAAATCAAAGGACATTGTTGGGTAGTAGTGTCCCACAATGGCCCTACTTTTAAATGTGTTACCAACATACTCCTACCTGTTCCAATTCCTTTTGCTATTGCTACTAATTCTTGACAGCCAATTCCAACCACCCAAACCGGGAATTTTTCCATGTTTTCTTGTACCAAGTACATAAATTCCATTATATTCAAATTAAATTGAAATAAATTCAGATCATACCTCATTGGTGGACCATCAATAAGGTACAATTGTACTTATTTTCACTTCCTATCACAACAAACCAAACCAACTCTTAACAAAATCATCAGGAATAAACATATCACATCTGGTTAGCTCAAAGCACAACCATCATAGATCAAGATCATGAATTTCATGCCATCGTCATAAACCAGAATCATAGATCACATGTAGCCATCATAAATCAGAATCATAGATCACATGCATAATAAAACTAAAATAAAATACTGATACTTATCCTTTAATCAGTCCTTCCCTTCTACCTTTATCCTTATCATTTTCGTATGCACACCGGATCATTTGCCACACCTAGCAAACACCCAATGTCTTTTTCTTTTCTTCAATCGTGTACACCTACACACAGTGTATGACACCACACAATGCATACACCTACACCTGATATACATCATAACACATTCACCTACACCCAGTGTACAACAAAACACAATACATACTCCTACATATGGTGTCCAACACAATACACATACGTACACATAGTGCAATAAAATGAATGCACATGTCATGATGCCACGACTACACAATGCACATATGTAGTACCACATGTACGACATACACACAATACCACATGTACAACATGTACACAATACCACCTTTACACATCACCACTTGGACAATGTGTACACAGTATCACATGTACACGACACCATCTGCACAACATGTACACAAAGCCATAGGTACATCACACCACTTGTACAACATCTACATAATACCACATGTAAACAAAACTACATGCATGATATGTAAACGACCCCACATGTACACAAAGCCACATGCATGACATGTACACAAGACCACCTACACACAACACCACATCTATAACATGTACACAACACCACATGCACATAACACCACAGGCACACAACAACATCTATACATAGCACCACATGTACAATATGCACACAAAAACATATGTACATAACACTACATATACAACATGTACATAGCACGATATGTACACAACACCACATATCCAACATGCACACAACATCATATGCACACAAAATTGCATATCCATCATGTGCATAGCAAAATATGTACACAACACTGCATATCCAACATGTACATAAAGCCATCTATACCCAACACTGCATATGCAATATGCACACAACACCATATATAAAATAGACACACAACACCATAGGTACAATCATTGAATATACAATATTCACAACAGTAGCACTGCACATCAAAAACAACGCTATCTATACCAAGCAACCTTGCTTCCTATGTCTCTCTACCATCCATGCTTATCCTAGCATGCTGCGAATGACGTTGTTTACATTCCAATGATGTATCTCTTAGGATTACCTGTCCATAACGTAAACATAGGCATAGTATATACACATAATATCACCTCATATCCAAATGATAGTAACCTCATAAATTTTTCGAGGATACTCTTCCCACTTGATTCCCCATAATACCAGGAACCTCTTCGTGCAATTTACCTACATAAGCAATCATTCGTCCACAAGAATTATCCCTGAAAACCATATCAGATAGTGACATAGATACATAGATACATATATACATACATATATAAACATTATCATAAAAAATTCATGATCCTTGACGACCCTATCAAACAAAAACATACACACATACATATATATACATATATACACATTAGCCTAATCATGATCATGACATAATTATCAGATCTCATAAGGTCAAGGTTAAGAAAACTCTCTTTATCCATGCACAACATGCAAAACATTGAAAACAACAATTCCCAAATTAGCCAAGGCATCTGACACCTCAAATCCATTTACCTTACCTTATGTATTACCTTTCGCATTATTGTCTTGTGACTACCCATTTACCCCAATGGACCCAACCAATCCAATTGACTATCATACTCTTTCCTTCAACTTCCCTTATACATGCATTGATCTTCATCCAGGTCTTACATTACCTGTTGGACTTCATTCATCTCTCCCCAATCTCCACTAACTTCCCTCTTTCCCAATCAAATCCCAGGACTCTCAAAACATAAAAGGAAAGAAAAAGAAAGCCAACAAGAAGAAAACCATGAAAACCAATAGAAATACAAAATCACAAACAAAGTGGTGTAGCCATACACTAGAAATAAACAAAACTACAAATCAAGAAAAAAAAATCACAAAAGAAAAAAAGAAAAAACAAACAACAACACCATGACTCAATCCCCATGGTTCAAAAACTTCCAAGGGAAAGCTCAACCTAAGACTTCTTCAATATTTCATGGCAGTCTCTTTCCATGCAATCCCCTGCATCATACTTCCATAAACACATAACTATTAATGCATAAATAAATATAAAAATATACTAGTTATCTTACTTTTTTGTGCCAAACACACATGTCAGTCACATGTTCCAAATATCAAGACAACATATCTATCAATTGAAATAACCCTTTACCAAGTCTAACAACCATGTCAAAATCAACAATTAACTCACATTCATCAGTCATAATACATAATGCTCCAAATTATCACCTACTTACACTCAATTACTTATCAGTTGTCTCAACACATATGTGTTAGTATAACCATCTTAAAACAAGATCATTCATTCATACAATCTTACATACACATACTCATATCGTGAAATTAATCAAACATACAAGCAACTTGCAAACATACCATGTTAATAAATGAAATAGATGGCACAATCAAACTCTCAAACACCAAATAGGTGACATAATCAAACTCATACCTTAATGTATCTCAGGGGAGGATATCTTGTCTGCACAATCAATATAGATTAGCATGATATAACTTCACAACACATCAACTCAAACATAAATAAGGTCATGATATCCATAACGGTTACTAGATAAAACATTCACATCATAAACTCATAATCAATTGACATTCATGCATAATAATCACATCTTGCACATTCAGTCTAGATTAGTACAACAAAATATCGTAAATATGTCGACTCATACCTTAATACCATAACCATGACCATATGTATAGGCTAATCAAGATCAACATGATACATATAGCATCAAGATCTTAAATGAAATAACCATAATCATCAAGTTAGCTATTATATAAGAACAACAAGTTAACATATAACATAACCATCAACAACATATAGCATAGTCATCAAGTTAACTAACATAGAACAACAACAAGTTACTACCATGCATGACTATTCGATGAAAATGCATATGACCATATTGATTCACTAGCTTCTGTCATACATGTAACCATAACAAAAATAGAAGACAACATGTGTATAACCTTAATTCATGTACCAATCCATTAACTAACATACTTGCATACCGAACATACAAACATGTATGACAATCTGCTCTTACCCCGAGGTCTAGTGTTGTAATCTCCCTTTGGTGATCTACATCTCCCGCTCTATCTCAGCTAACACATCAACATCATAACATTCAAATAGCACCATGATGAAAAAATACCACAACAATTACCATCACATTTCATCTCTTACCTACTATACATGCATAACCATGACCAGGACAATGCATACATAAGAACATAGAGACACTGAGGATGCATAAAAAATGCATATGCAACCAATATGTATTCATGACAAGAAAATCCTAGCAACAACCTCATCAAATTCTACATGAAAACACAACTATAACAACAACCATCACCATGCATACATAACAAAAACATATACATCCTTCATGCATGCATGACAAGAAGATTTCGCCCATCTAGTCCAACTGTTGAACCATGCTCTGATATCACTCTGTAAAAACCTACTCCCATATTTACCCAAGTTAATCCATCCACTGGGGTAAACATGTGACGAGAGGCTACTATGATTTGATTCAACTCACCATATATAGTTAAGGAAGTGAAACTGAAAAAAACAAGCCAATTTGACCTTCCACACATGCTACAGAACCTTCAAGAGCTAACCAACCCTTCCAAGTGACCAACCCCTAAAGAAACTTGACATTTCATTGATCTGGACCCCCAACTACTCCCATGAAAATCCATGCATGCGACTGAGGCCTTTAATTTGCTCCCACACCAAAGGCATCCCAATGCCTATGGACTTTTTCAACTAATTCTGAGCCAACGATCTCAGATTATGTGCCAATTTTTCAGCTCCAGGACTCAAGCCACCACCCAAAAGTTCATGAAACTTTTAGAAATGATAAAGGACATTGGAACAAATGTACAAATACAAACACTTTATCAATGAATTGACTGGACCACTAGCATCCATGACATGCATTTTGCCAAATATGCCACAAATATATAATTTGCAGGTCATAACAACAGATCTGAGCATAAGGGTCTCATACTTTTCTAGGATTCGTAAAGAAGCATTGTTTCCATATCAAAATATTTTTATTATCATCTATTATGTCACATATTCATCGTACTTTCAATTACTAATCAAAACATGATGAGATCCATACATCAACTCTATCATAAAACATACTCATAACCAACATATAACCAACATAAATAAAAAGGATATAATAGCCATATAATCCACATGAAATACCAAGGAGAAGAAACTATTATGAATGAATGGAAAATCAACCAAGTTTGGGAATTCCACAAACCACCCGAGCATATATTAGCTGAATCAAATATTTGTTTCAACCAATCACCCCCATGCCGTATTCCAAGCATGAATGTGGGACTTAAAACCATACCAAACTATCTTTGGTCAAGATTTACCACAATCCCCAATGGATCATTAGGCCCTAAACAAGCATGGATGCCTCCAGATTTCTCCACCTACACCATGAGGAAGTTTCCTATCTCCTAGTCTCTAGGATTTACTATATATCCCACCATACAATGGTCGATTATTCCTAGGCCTAATCAAGACTCCACCCTCCAGTCTTTACCATATATCCCTCCATTCACTAGTCAAGAATTCCTAGGCCTAATCAAGGGCAGACACCTCTAGGATTTATCGTATATCCCACCATTCACCGGTCAAGGATTCCTAGGCCCACCAAGGCACACAAAATCCAGTTTTACCACAATCCCAGTCTAGTTCAAGAATTTCCTGGCATCATGTTATTTCTTTCAGAGATCACCTCACTCGGTTTCAAAACCATCAAAAAATCTAGCTTAACAAAATTGAAGAGAATCCATGACACCATGGCTATTTAGAAATGGCAAGGCAAGGCTGAATAACACTATCACACCTAGAAAAACCCATGTCAATGACACTAAGAGAACCAAATACACACATGCATGTACCATGCATGCTAAATTTAGCAAAGGAAGTCACACATACAAATCAATACCTACAAATAATCCTGATGTAGTTGTTAGATAATGCTCTTCCTTGTTTGATCCCTACTTTCCTTTTCCTTATTTTTCCTTTATTTTCTATCCTTGATCCAATGCTAGAGTGCAACAATAATGCTCTAAGTGTCCAAGAGTGAGTGAGAGAGAGAGAGAGAATAGAGGGCGAGCTCCAAAACTGAACTGACAAAAGGTTACCAACGGATCATCAGAAGCCTGTTTATCAATGAGGCTTCTAATTTCTTCAATTCTCCATTATTTTCCTTCATTTCCTCCTCACATGTAAATTTGTGACCTTTCACCTTCCTTTTCTCCTAATTTCCATTATTTTCATAAATAAAATGCCAATTAATTCCTCTTTTCCTTTCCAAAGCATTTTCCATTTCCTTTGCCAATTTTCTTTAGCCATAATAACCAAAATTAACACCCACTAGGATGTTTTTCCCAACATTCAGCTTGAAATATGTTTCCCATGATCTTGGTTTTATTCTTCCTTTATTACTTTATTACATGTATTTTTGAACCTTCACGGATGAGATATTTTGTGACGTTTCTCCTCTTGAAGTTTGTGATGTATTATTAGGCCAAACATACTTGTGGAAGGGTTATGTTGTGTATGAGTCTAGGTCTCACACTATTATTATTAGTATGGGAAATAAGTTATATAAGATATTGTAGGTAGCTCCACCTACTTCCATATATTTTATCTCTACTAAGAAATGCAGTAAGATATCTCTGAAACTGAGGAATTTATTTTCTTTCTGCTTTTCTCTCAAAATAAGGGGAAGATAGTGGCCACATCTATGGCCCCCAGGATGGGTTCCTTCACATAGTAGAAGCAAGTGGATAAGGTCATCGAATAATACAGGGACATCTTCTCCTCACCCACGGGGTTACCCTTGCACTATTAGTTCAAGCATTCGATCGATCTAACTATCCGAGCACCCCTACCCAATGGGTCGATGTACTGGTGCCCCATTTTGGAAAATAAAGAGATCAAGTGGCATATCTAGGAGTTACTACAAAAAGGGCACATCTCACCAAGTTCCTCACCTTTTTGGATCCCAATTTTACTTGTACAGAAAAAGGATGGGACCTAGAAGCTCTGCATTGATTATCAGGCACTAAAAAAAATCAATGTTAGGAACAAGTATCCAATCCCATAGATTAAT
Organism: Pinus tabuliformis; assembly: GCA_031772625.1. Taxonomy (NCBI): domain Eukaryota; kingdom Viridiplantae; phylum Streptophyta; class Pinopsida; order Pinales; family Pinaceae; genus Pinus; species Pinus tabuliformis. The sequence continues at coordinate 1,611,315,502 of CM062817.1, read as the reverse complement.
GACCATAGAGACCAACTCAAAGGGGCCAACTATTTCATCAAGATCAATTTGAAGTCTGGCTATCACCAAGTTCCACTAGAGCCCACAGATGTATGGAAGACCACCTTCAAAAATAAGGAAGGCCTTTCTGAATGGTTGGTCATGCCCTTCGGGTTGAAAAATGAACCTACAATGCTTATAACATTAATGGATTACATCTTGGGGCCCTTCACCAACTTGATCATGGTTGTTTATCTAGATGAAAAAATCATCTTCAACAAGAGTTGGGAAGAGAACTTGCAACACATTCGATGGGTCCTTCAAACCCTATGGAAACACAAACTATGTGCCAACTTGGAGAAATGCACCTTTGGTATGAGTCAGGTCCAATATATGGGTTACATAATAGATGAGAAAGGTGTGCATGTGGATCTAGCTAAGATCCCAGTCATTTAGGATTGCTAGCCCCAACCACTCTAATAGATCTTCGTAGCTTTCTGGGCCTTGCGATTCTTTATCAGAGGTTCGTGTTAGGATTCTCCCATATCACTTGGCCCTTGCGTTAAATTACGAAGGGTGGATCGAAAGAAAAGTTTTCCTCGTTTAAGCTCCAACATAAGGAATTCATTGAGTTGAAGCACTGCCATTTCTCTACCCCTATACTCACATCACTAGACCTACAACAACCACTTGAAATTGATACAAATGCCTTTGACTATGTTATTGGCACAATCTTCACCCATCACAGTCATGCGGTGGCCTATCATAGTGAGGAACGTTTTGATACAATTCAAAATTATCCAACATATGATAAAGATATATATTATATCCTGTAGGCTTGCCAACAGTGGAAACATTACATTCTAGGGAAGGACACAGTCATCCACAATGATCACTAGCCTCTTCAGTTTATAGAGACACAAGAGAATTTGCAAAACAATTTCCATCACAAGTGGTCCACATATTTGCAACAATTACACTTGACCATTAAATAAAAAAGGGGAAGTACCAATCATGTTGTGGATTACCTCGGTCAGTCACCAATTTCAGCAGGGACTATTGTGTTGAAAAAAGTGCAACAAGAAATGCTAAAAATAGAAATTGCAAAAAATAGCACTGCTATAAATAGTAGTTCAGCCGTTGGAGGTCTTAGCTGCAATGGGTGAAAAGTGAAACTGCTAAAAATAGCTTTTCAGGATCCCTTTTTATTTTAGTCAGTCCCTGGACTAAACATAGGAAGTAAAATTCGAATTTGATATCAACAGCAGTTTGGAAATTAATTAATTAATTCATCTTGAGTTAATTAGTTAAGGAAAATCAAACTTGAAGTCTATGTGAGCACATGCAATAGTTTCTCCATTAATTGAGGAATTTAACCTTCAATTAAAGAGATAAGGATGAGTTGTAATATTGAGTTGAAATCAGTTGACTTAGTTTAACTTAGTCAAGTCCAGTTAGATTAATTTAATAGTTTGTTGAATTAATGAGAGTTCAGTTAGTTAATGCTTGCATGCATGTAACTACTGTAATTCAGATAACTGAGTATTCACTCATGGATAACTCATGCATGACAGTTCAGTTAGAGACCCAATTGAGATCAGATGGAGGGACAGTGTACTATCAGTTGCTAGGATATTCCTTGGTGAATATTCCTTGCATGCAGAAGGAATATTATTCCTTATGGATTGCACAGTTGGACCTGAGGTTACAGTGAGTGTGATGAGGCCAATTCACACATGTGATATCATTGGATCCCAACCAAAACTGCACAAGGAAATAGGAGGCTTGGAGGGCTTGAGGAAGATATATTCTATGTCTATTGAGTCTATGAGAAGTATTGTTTGAGTGCAGAGAGATCAGGATAGCTTGAGAGCTAATTCTTTTTGTAACTTGAACAAGATTTCCACTTGTATGATAATACAGAGTTGGGGTTTTAGGCTGGTGCTTTCCCTAGTGATATATCTTCTGTGTTATGGTTGATTGCTTCTCATTCTCAGTTATATCTGTTCATGCTTGATGTTGCTCATGTTCGATTAAGCTTCCGCTCAATTGTTTGTAGAAGTAGATCAAGTGTTTTGCTTTAATACATTGCATTACCAGGTGATCTACAGTGGGAATTTCTACATAGTATCAGAGCAAAGGTGATCAAGGAAGAACAATATACAAGCATGAGAAGTTCTAAGTTTGGTTTCTAAGTATTGAATTGAGTTCTTATCACATCTATTTCACCGATGGTGTTCAATGGTTTAAGACTCGAATATGCCCTTGATGGCAGTTAAAATTATATAGCCTAGAAGGATTGCATGGAGGCAGTATTAGAAGATAATGGTCTAAAGGAATTCATTGATCAAGAAGTCCAGGAGCCGACTGATGCTACTCAACTGGCAGAATGGAAAAAGTGTGTGGCTAGAGCTAGGAGAATCATCATGGAGGGAGTTCGAGATCACATTGTCTCGAGCCTCCATGGGAAGGAGACTCCGTTTTCGATGTGGAAAAAATTGAAAGATCTTTATCAAAATAGCAGCTATCAGAGGAAGCTGGCGCTAAAAGATAAACTTTGAAAGATCAAGTGAAAAAAGGGCAACACAATCTCTATGTTCCTGAACAAGCTCACCACCTGCATGGATGAGCTTGCAAGTGTAGGGGTCGTGACTGCTGATGACGACATGGTGAGTCTAGCACTCCTCGGTCTTCCAAAGAGCTGGCATAGCTACCAAGACTTGGTTAATGGAAGAGAGAAACTACTAGATTGGGAACGACTTTGGTCAAATTTGATGTAGGAGGAGATAAGGCAGAGCACCAGGGATGGATCTTCATCAAAACAAGATGATGAAGAAAATGTAGCTTTAGCGAGTAAAGCTAAGAAAGGGAAAGGGAAGGCATCCGAATCCAAATCTCCTCATGGTGGGAAGAAGGTTGACAAGTCAAAGGTGCGATGCTTTCACTGTCATGAAGTGGGCCATTATGCTATGAAATGTCCACTGAAGAAATCCAAGAAGGGTTCCTCAAAGGGATCTGATGTTGATGCACTAGCTTCACAATTTGAGCTAGATTTCTCGCTTATCGCATGCATGGTTTCATCCATGGTGGGATGTGTTTGGTACCTGGATAGTGGAGCTTCTTTCCACATGTCAGGTGACAAGAATCCTTTCAGTACATTAGAGGAGAAGGATCTCCAGATGCGGATCGAGATGGGTGATGATGGAAAGTAATGTGTCTCCAATGAAGATATAGTTGTGTTTCAGAGGGAGCATGGTGCTCCTCTCACCCTATCTACTGTTAAATATGTACCAGGTTTGAAAAGGAATCTTGTGTTTGTTGTTATGCTAGAAGATAAAGGCTATGATGTAGTCTTTAGTAAAGGAAAGGCTTTCCTGAGGCATATCGGCACGGGATAGACCAATCAAATAGGGATTTGAGTAAAGAATCTCTACAAGCTGGAGGTAGATGATTGTGCTACGCTGAGTTAAAAAGCAGAGGTGGTGCAAAGCCAAGATGTTGGCGAGCTATGGCATAGGAGACTAGGCCACTTGCATCACGGGGCCTTGAAGATCATGTAGCAAATTTCTACCGGCTTACCCAAGGGAAAACTGGAGCAAACAGATACATGCAAAGGATGCACCCTGAGTAAGTATGCGAAAGCTTCCTTTCAGGATTGGGATAGTAGAGCTGGAGTAATCCTGGAACCAGTTCACTCAGATGCATGTGGACCATTCTCTACAGCCTCCACCGCTAAGCAAAGGTACTATGTTATTTTCATTGATTATTTTTCTCGTAGATATTGGATCTACTTTATGAAAAAGAAGGATCAGACCTTCTTGAGGTTTTATGAGTTTAAAACCTCGGTAGAGAAAGAATCTGGGAAGAAAGTAAAAGCCTTGCGTAGCGACAATGGTGGAGAGTATGTTTCCCAGCAGTCTAAAGACTTCTGTGTAACAGAAGGAATTAAAGAGGAATTGATGGCACCTCATAACCCACAACAGAATGGGGTGGCCAAAAGGAAGAATAGATCTATTGTGGGAGCAGCTTGAGCGATGTTGCATCACCAAAGCCTACCACTTCATCTGTGCGCTGAGGCATGAAATACAGTAGTGTACCTTTAGAACAGAGGTCATCATCATATTTTGGGGATAAAGACACCTATGGAAGCTTTTTCGGGGAAGCGACCAGATGTGAGTCACTTCCATATCTTTTGATCACTAGTTTTCTGTCATGTGACCAAAGATGCTCGGAAGAAGCTAGACCCAACAGCTGAGTTGGGGATACTTGTGGGGTACACAGGTACACGCCACAACTATCGTGTGTTTCTACCTTCTAGTCAGAGGACCTTAGTGCACAGGGATCTGAAGTTTGATGAGCAGAGAGCCATGTGAGTGTCACTCGAGAGGGAGCTCAAGTTACATGGTGATGAGGTACTTTTAGTTCCAAAGGAGGAGGAGCCTCCTGATGAGGTGGATCAGCCACATGTAGAGAATCTAGTAGTGGAGACCACCACTCCTGGAGAGTCTTCTAGAGACGGGTGGAAACACTCATGGGAAGCTGACAGATTGATGCTAGATGCGAGAGAGAATGTGGGGCATCCATCCTCTTAGCGCAGATAGAGGAGATCTCCTGAGAGATACACTGGCTACATGGCACTAGTTAGGGAGTGTTAGTGACCAGACCTTCTTCTTTTCAGGAGGTAGTGCAGCAACCAGTCTGGGTTGATGCAATGGTAGAAGAGTATGATTCTATCATATGGAACAAGGTGTGGGATGTTGTCCCTAGACATGGGGACAAGTCAATGGTTAGTTCTCAATGGATTTACATGGTAAAGCAGGGAGTTGATGGCAGTGTTGAGAAATGCAAGGCAAGGTTTGTTGCCCGAGGTTTCTCACAGGTAGAGGGATCATATGCAGCCATACCTCCAAGTAGGAGGTGGTGCAATGTGGAGTGATCGTCCCTAGGAGGAGGGGCAGCATCCTTGCGGTACCTTACCTCTTTGATCCGACCTTGCTACAGGAGCCACGATGAGGAGTAACAAGACTGACTGATTGGGTAGAGACATATGTGGACAGAGCGGTAGAGAGAGCTACAGTGTAGGAGTCACAGGACTGTGTAGAGATAGGAGGCTACAATGGTACGAGATGCATGGAGTGTTGCAGCAGCTCAGAGGTCAGAGAGGGAGCACTTGTCAGCAGCAGGTAGAGCTTCAGCATTAGAGTATGCTTCTAGCCCAACAGAGAGGTCAGTGGGGAGTTTTTATGTTCCAAGAGTTGTTGGAGCAACCACACTTGGTAGAAGTGTTTCATGCAGAACATTTCAAGGGTACAGGATTGGGTTCGAGAGGAAGCCTTTCTTGTTGAGAGGGAGTGTTGAAAAAACGCAAAAAGAAATGCTAAAAATAGCACTGCTATAAATAGCAGTTCAGCCATTGGAGGTCTTAGCTACAATGGGTGAAAAGTGAAAGTGCTAAAAATAGCTTTTCTAAAGGTAGAATTTCGGGATCACTTCTTATTTTAGTCAGTCCCTGGACTAAACATAGGAAGTAAAATTCGAATTTGATATCAATAGTAGTTTGGAAATTAATTAATTAATTCATCTTGAGTTAATTATTTAAGGAAAATCAAACTTGAAGTCTATGTGAGCACACGCAACAGTTTCTCCATTAATTGAGGAATTTAACCTTCAGTTAAAGAGATAAGGATGACTTGTAATATTGAGTTGAAATCAGTTGACTTAGTTTAACTTAGTCAAGTCCAGTTAGATTAATTTAACAGTTTGTTAAATTAATGAGAGTTCAGTTAGTTAATGCTTGCATGCATGTAACTACTGTAATTCAAATAACCGAGTATTCGCTCATGGATAACTCATGCATGTTAGTTCAGTCAGAGACCCAGTTGAGATCAGATGGAGGGACAATGTGCTATTAGCTGCTAGGATATTCCTTGGTGGATATTCCTTGCATGCATAAGGAATATTATTCCTTATGGATTGCACAGTTGGACAGGAGGTTATAGTGAGTGTGATGAGGCCAATTCACACATGTGATATCATTGGACCCAAACCAAAACTGTGCAAGGAAATAGGAGGCTTGGAGGGCTTGAGTAAGATATATTCTATGTCTGTTGAGTCTATGAGAAGTATTGTTTGAGTGCAGAAAGATCAGGATAGCTGGAGAGCTAATTCTTTTTGTAACTTGAACAATATTTCCACTTGTATGATAATAAAGAGTTGGGGCTTTAGGCTAGTGCTTTCCCCAGTGATATATCTTCTGTGTTATGGTTGATTGCTTCTCATTCTCAGTTATATATGTTCATGCTTGATGTTGCTCATGTTCAATTAAGCTTCTACTCAATTGTTTGTAGAAGTAGATCAAGTGCTTTTCTTTTGTACATTACATTACCAGGTGATCTACAGTGGGAAAATATACATATTGTTCTCAACCCTTGTGGCCTTGAGACATCTAGATGGTGACAACTGTATAAAAATGATCCAGAGTTTACCACCACATACTAGATACTAGTGGATGGCAAGAAAGTTCCAAATTTCCACCTCCGGGACAAATTAGTATGCTACCTAGAACACCTTTTTTTTCCTTCAAGAAATCATGCCAAGTTGATTTTGGAGGCACACTACAATCGGGTCGCTAGACACTTTGGTGTGGAGAAAACTCTGGTCATATTACAAAAGTATATTTATTGGCTAAAAATCTGACATGATGTTGGAAAATATATCAGATCCTACACTACATGGGCTATCGCGAAGCCAACCATCAAAAAGCAAGGCTTGTCCACTCCTCTTCCTACACCCATCCATCTTTGGGAATCCATCTCCATTAACTATCTATCTAGCCTCCCTTCTACCAAGCATGGTAATGACTTCTTATTTGTGGTCGTGGAATTTTTTTATATGATGTCTATATTAGCAATGGACAAGAAGAGTATCACAATAGAGGACACTACAAAACTCTTCTTTCAATGGGTGTGGGTACATTTTGGGATCTCACATACCATTATATAATATTAGGATAGAAGGTTCCTGAGCATATTTTGGTTGAGCCTATGGACAATATTGGACACCAAGCTCACTAAGACGCCTGCATTCCATCCCTATATTGATGGCCAAACAAACATTGTAAACCGAATGATAGTGCACATATTGTACATGTACAACTCCAAGTGTCCATGAACCTAGGATGAGATCCTTCCCTATGTGCAACATAGTTATAAAATAGCTCTCCATATCTCGACTGGTCATATTCCCTTTCAAGTGGGTTTGGGATTTCAACCATTGTGTCTGATTGATGTTGCCATGCCTCATGCGATTACACAGATAGAATCCACACATGTATATTTTGAGGTTGATAAAGCAACAAGATTTATTGAGTGCATCCAGCACATTTTCCAATTAGGTCATGACATCTTGGAGAAGTCCAATGCCAAGTACAAGCAACGAAATGATCAACATCAACTGTCAGATAAGTTTCAGGTGGGAAACAAAGTTTGGTTGCATTTGCAGAAACAACACCTTGTCGGATCCTATCAGAATATCCTACCTCTTCGATATGGGCCTAACAACATCACCAAGGCTATGGTTCACAATTCTTTCCCCTCAATATTCACCCATTCCTTGTCCTGCACCTAGTTTTTAATGTGGAATTCCTTCGACCATACTTTTCACCATTGTTGGACACATTAGACATCGTAAAACAGCTAACAACAACAAATCTCAACCCAATCTACATGGGACATGCCACAACTAATCAGATTATCGATACACAGATCAATACTACTCACCAATCAAAGATCCAATTGTATCAGATTATCAAAGTTGGCCTACTCCTGCACTAAGGCAAGTGGCTCACTAGCGACCAAGTTCATCAAAACTTTCCCATATCATGGATGCACTCAATGCAATGGGGACCATTGCTTCCTAATGTGGGAGGAATGATCTAGGTGGATATTGGTTGCCACTTGACTATTCCACTTGTACCCGCAACACTTTAAGTTTCCTTAATTATATCACAATTTACTATTTTTGGCAGTTTTTGGGTCCTGAACTTCTAGAGCCGTTTTAAGGCCCTAAACGATTTTTTTTGGATAACAGGCTAAACCAATTGCTATGGCAAGTGATTGTAGTCAAAATTTATTTTCCTCAGATAGATCTTTCTAACTAGGTATTGTACGTATCAAACAAATATTGTATGCCAAATTTACGACTTGAAGAAGTTGATGTACTCATTTACCCCAACAAGGCCCACAATGTTTTGGGGCTTCATTTGCTAGGGTTAGGTTTTTGGATGTATAGGGTTTTCAATTAGTTCTTAATAATAAATAGGCCTTTGAGCCTCTTTCTAACACAATTTAGAAGGAATGTAACTGCCACATCTCTTCTCAAAGATAAGCTACCATCACCCGAACTAGTTTATTTCCATTTTGCATGTAACCATTTTCGATACTTTGTTATTAATGAATTAAAGTTTTGTTTTCTATATAGCTCTATGTTGTTTTTTATATCTATATTTCATTCATTTGTGCATAAATCTGGATTAGTAGTAGGCAGTAGGGCTTCATATGGAAATTTGGCTTTTGTAAAGATATGTTTGTATTTTCAAAATTTTAAAACAAGTAAAGGGTTGGACTATAGCACATGGACTTCTTTCAATATTGTTTCTAGTTTTGGTGGGTATTTTATTCCACAAATATTCATCCAGGATTTTTTTTTGGCCTCATCCCTACATTATAACACCCTAAATATCCACCTTGTCCTGACCCCCTCATTAGAGCACTTCAAACCTTCTCGCAATATCTTTGTTTCTCCATTATTGCATCCTTGACCTTCATTTATAGTATCAGAAATGGGTGCAGTACACTAGTGAGGATGAATCGTGGTGGATGACCTATTCCAGTGTCAACCTAAATTGTAAACCACAACTCTAATGGAAAATTGAATGATTATAAAAGAAATTTGCATTTGGTTTTGTACGTTGCCATTGAAAAGTTGCACATGTGAGGATGAGTATATGATAACATAAAAGGATGGAATGTGCCCTACATCAGGTTTAGGGTTTATGTTTTCAAGACAATGGTTTGGAAATTTATCAATATTTTGGCTCCAAATATCATATTGTTGGTTGTCGATTGAGGGGTTTCTACTAAGCTCTTACATTTATCAAAACCAGTTTTAGATTTTTTATGTTCCAATGTGATGTATGTTTATTCACTATTTTTAACTGTGTTTTATTTTATGAATGTGTAGAGCCTCATGAATGCTTCATCTTAACACTCTCATTCAATCATTTTCCTTCTCCTTCACCATTTCTTTTAACTTGGCAGGTATCAAATTGCAGGTTTTTGACATAGGCAAGGTAGTAATTATCCGATTTTTTCATATTTCCTAAATGTTCCTTATTATTATGTTAAATTTTGCATTAGATACCGGATTCATGCAATTCTACAGCTAACATCCGTTTCTGCAACCAACTCCATTGTTGAACAAGGTCTGAGGTGTCAATCAAAAAAAGAGAGATATGAGAAAAAAGAGGTTGATCCCCTCAATGATCTCCTCCTATTCATCTAGACCAAATCGTTAGAAGAAAGTCTGAATCATGTCATCAAAGGAAAAAGTCAACACGTAGCTGGAGCAAGTGAGCGAGAGTCTGAAATGAAAATGCCTCGTGATTTTCTTTGCCGAATAGAAAATCGTTAGTGAATCATTATCTATTTCTCAGTTCGATAGTTCAATTAGAACTCTGTTAACCGAAAGTAAGCATGAAAACCTCAAAAATTTATTAAATGGCTTCTATAAATACCATAAGGCATGACAAAATAGTGGGATGATGTGAATGAATTTTTGGTGACTATAATCATTTTAAAACTTTGTGTTTTTCTTTCATTTTAAAACTTTGTGTTTTTCTTTAATGGAAGCACCTTTGAAGATTTGATGCACAGTTAATTGTTTGTTGGAGCTTGAGACTGCCCGTTTCTTGAGGGCCCTTGCAAACAGTGAGGGTTTTTAACTTATATATTTCCCTTTCTGTTATTATTTGCTGTAGTATTTTCGCATATGTTCATTTCATAATTATTAGTCTAATTTTAGATTAGATAGCAACAATGATATTTCTTTTGATTAGAAAATCAGTAGTGAATTTCTCTATTGGTTGTTTTTGTATCATCAAATAGAAATATTAATCATAGACATTTATAATTGTGATCTTCTTATGGTAGTTTCATCGTTCTCTTTTATAATTTTTTAAGTTAATTTAAATCATCAAAATACCAGTGAATTCCTTGTGATGTCTTTGGAATTTCATTAAAAACATTTCAACTTCATAGCATAGGATGCCTCTCTTTTATAGATTTGGATATATAGATTTCTTTCAGCGTAATGTTCAGAGTATTTGTATTCAAAAGTTCTTCTTTGTTTAAATTAAGAAAAAGAGTGGTTTGTTTGCAAGTTACGTTCTTGAACTTTCAATTTTGAAGCAACTGTGAGTTAATTTAGTTTTCATTCTACAAGTGCAAGTTAATTTAGTTTTCATTCTACAAGTGTGAGTTAATATAGTTTTAATTTTGCAAGTGTGATTTCTTTATGGTTTCATTTTTCAAGTAAGAAATATAGATTTAAATTCATAATCATTTTATTTTCATTTTCTAGCAATATTTTGAAATAGGAATACAAGATTTAAAAACACATTTCCAATAACTCAATCAATTAATAAATCCAACTTAATAAGTAGGCTTCTAGCATATATTGTGCACTTTCACTTCATAATTTTACCAACACCAGTTGATAATTTATGCAATCAATTTAAGACAATTAAACTAACAAACATTTTGGCGCCATTGCTAGGGAGGTGTAAATAGAAGTCTTGATTTCTTTTGGATAAAAAAAATCCAAACAAACAATAAAAACAAAAACATGATATGCATAGGGATAGAGACTCTAGGTGTAGATTTGTAGGTAGAGGAAAGAGCTTAATTCCAACAAAATCACTTACCTCGTCACGACTTTGTAGTGCCACACCACCCACACAAATTTGAATTCCATCCATAACAAGAAAACATAAACTCCTTGAGGTATTAAGATCCGAAATCGAACCTAGAGATTCACCAACTTCATCAACACAAGCCATAATAGAAAAAGAAGATCCCATATCCCCAACAAAAGGAGTGATTTTCCTATCTTCAACTAGAGAAAAACTTCTAGCTTAAGATTTGGAGGTTCCTATTGAAGAAGAGGAAGAAGAAACATATTTCAAACCATTGATATAAGAACCAGACAAACTATAGGAAGTTGAAAACCCAATCTTAGAACCAAAACCCTATATTAGTTCTGAAGAATCTACAATGGCTGGAGAAGGGGAAGGTGATGAGCCTCATAAATGGGTAATTATATGGGCTCATTTTACCTCCTAACCTAGTCAAACCAGCCATTCTCTTAGCTTAGTACATGATTTCTTGATTATATGTATGCTTATAGAGTGAGTTGAGTTAGTTATTGTGCCATGTGGTCTAACATGTATTTAATGCAGATTATTGATGAGTTTCGAGGTAAAATTCAAGGATCCAATGGACAAATGGAAGCAATATCTCAAAGTGGAAAAAGGAGAGGACATATAGGAGGGAATCCCCCTCATTTATTACTCCTTACTTTGAATTCCCCTTCATTCAGCTCAGAGTACAAGCAGTCGAATCATGCACTAGAAGGCAGCCGAGCAAGTGGAGGATGACTGATGATTATGTCGAGTTTTGGGAGCCAAGCCTCCCTGATTTTAAGGAAGCTACTGGTAGGTTCATTTGTATAAGTAGAGAGGCCTATGGCCTCACTAGGGTTGGATTTTTGTTAGATTTTTTCTTATGTAAACTCTGCCCAAATTTCGAGCTTATTATTTTGTGACAATTTCATGTAATCTTGTTATTGTTTTGAAAATAAAGATGAAATCCTTTTTGAGCTAGCACTGAGTTACCTCAGAGGGCTAAATATCTTGGGTTAAGGCCCAAACCAAGCAGACAAGCTCCTCTTTACTTTTATTTTATGCTTTGTTTCAGTTTTTAGATTAGTTTGTTGTTAGATGTATTTCTTTTATGGTTGAGAATAGGTTGCTTTTGATGATCTAGTAGTTTGCTTCCATTTGTGCTTTCTGTAGCAGGTTAAAAAATGATCAAAAAGGATTCAAAAGGCTAGCAATAGTGCCCTGGCCTCTCTTCCTCCCTTTGGAACCATGATTTGAAGCAAAGACCCTTTTGCTCCCCGAAAAACACAAATTTTCCTCCTTCATAGGACTTCTACTCTTTGCAGCTTTTTAGTAGGTTAATAGTCCAACTTTGCTTTGCTTTAGATATTCTTCATCATGCTTACTTCCTGATTTGAAATAGTCTTCTTTCATTCTTTCCTTTCCTACAGCATTTCTCAGCATTTCCTTTCATAGATCATAGTTTAGACCACCTTTTATGCAAAACTTTGTTTTCCCTATACGCATTCATTTCACTTGTTGCTTGGTTTCCTTGGTTGACTATCAGTTTTTATGCAGTAGATCTCTTCTAATAGTAGGCCAGCTTACCAGCGATCACACCCTCCATCTAATCCATGCCCTATTGGTCTCCCAAACCTCACCTCAATTCTGCCTTAGTTTCCTGCATTTTTCCTAGGACTTCTTCCTCTCTCCTTGAGCAAATCCAATCATCTTTCTCTCTCCTGGTGGTTCATGGTAGACCATTGGCACCCTAACACCTCATTCCAACCTTCATCCATCTTTTTCACCCACTCTCACACCCTCAAAACAGTGAAAACTGCTCCTGGCCTCCTCCTATAGGCCTCCTGTAGGACGTTGTTTTCCCTCCTGTAGATTTCCTGCGTCCTCCTATAAATTTTCCTATAGACTTTCTTTTGAAGGCCGAGTGTGGTAAAAGCCTCCAGAAGACCACCTAAGACCTCCTAGGACCCATGCACACCATCCTACATCCTTTCAAGTACCAAAATCACCCTCCAATGCCACCTATTCGCTGCCACATTCACACACAATAAATTACATGCATGTCAATTTCACATAAAAATTCAAAAAGATGTTCTTTGCTTATTTACTTCCAGAAATAGCATAGTTAGATGTTGTTTACTTCCTTGAGTAGGTAATGGCATTTCTTTCATGGTTTCATCATGCCTTCTGCAAAAGTAGAATTAGTTGGTTAATTAAGGTTTACTAGGTTTACTTTACATTTCAATCTTTCTCCTTTCTACAGCTAGAATAGCATTTGTAGAGTAATCTTCCCTTCCTTTCATCACAAATAGAGCTTCTTCTGGAATCCATAGAAGTTGGCTTGAGCTCCTAGTGATCTCGTGCCGACTGACCAGATGATAACCTGCAGTGAGAACTAGTACTTGTGCATACAACACCGACGCTTCCAAGTTTGTTACGAACTACTGGGTTGATAAGAGTAAAGTAGGCAACCCAGGAGTTGCAGCATTATTGCTGCAATACTGGTGCTCACCACCTTTCTGGCGTCGTTGCCGGGGAATCGTCAGAGTATTCTGTGATTACTCATTTCTTCTATTTCCTATTGCAACATTCTGCTAATAGTTCATTTCAACAAAAGTAGACTAATAATTTCTTTTCCTTCAGTTCTACATTTCCTTACTTTCCTTTTCAATTGTACAAATTTCATTTCAGTTAGTTGCAATTTGTTTTTTCAGTCAATTTCAGTTTCTGCAGTTACTATCCATGTGGAGAAAAGAAAAAAACAACCAAAAAGATTTCCTTTCATGCCTCGTAGGAATAGAGATAACTTAGGAAAATTCTTGCCCAATACCCCCACTGTGTCACAGAGCCAACCTTCTCTCTTCTTCGGTGGATGCGATCAAGACAAACCCTTAAGTGAACAGCCAGACGTATTTGAAGAACCTATAGGGGAAGAAAAATAAGAAAACATTCCTCTAGAGCCAATGGCTGAACAAAGAAATGCTAGGGGGAATGGAGAGAGAATAGAGGGTACCATTTCCATTTGGGAGACCAATGGGGACAACAAAATGAAGAATATAAGCCCTTCCACCCTACCTCATTTCCATGGTCTAACTATAGAAGATACTGACACCTTCTTGTTTGAGTTTGTTGTCATCTGTCGAACTTATGACTATGCAGAAGATGAGAAAAAGTTTAAACTATTCCCTTCTACTCTCAAGGATGTAGCACTACGCTAGTTCATGGGATTACTTGGCAATAGCGTCACAACTTGGGCTCAGATGTAGCAGGCATTTAACAACAAGTATCAAGACTATTGTAGGTCAAAGGATACTAAAGAAGAAATCTTCCAAATGACCATAGGAAGTGATGAGTCCCTGGAAGATTATGAAGAGAGGTTCCAACTCAGTTACAAAAGGACCGGGTGTACACATGACCCAGAGTCTCTGAAGTTGGCCCTACTCAGGGGAATCCAGGAAGATATTCTAGACACCCTCCATCTATTGGCCAAGGGAGACATCTACCAACTACCCTATGAGGACATAAAGACTATTTTTAGAAACCATTCTACGACAGCCAAAAAGAAAGGTAGGGGGAGTCACCCATAGGAAATAACTCTTCCTCTAACTCATCAATTAAAGGAGAAATTGGAAACATGCTGGAAGACTTCAAAAGTGAGATGTTGCAGACTCTTGCCATGCAAATGGACACCTTACATATCAAAGGAAAACAGGAGGAATTGGAGAGGGCTTTGGTCATCTTTTGTCCTAGATGCACCAGGAGGCATCCTAGGAATGAATGCCCATTAAACTCTATAGAGGTTTGTTTAGTCTGTAGAGAAAATCTTTCTACAGATAAGTGCCCTTACTTGCCCGGACTTCAAGTTGTATATCAAGGGGCTGAGGAAGTCACTAAATAGCTCTATTACATAAACCAAATAAGGCCGCATGGACCTAGACCATACTAGCAGGGGATGCAAGGGACATCTTAGGCATACTACAACCCCAACCAAGTTCCCTCCATACCTTCTTGGGGTCCCCCTACTCTTCCTTCCTGGTCCACACCACCTCCTTGGTCCTTCACATCTCAATATCATGCCCAACTAGCCACCCATTCATTTCAATCCTATGCTCAGCCGCAACCTCAGTGGAATGCATATCATCAGGGGTGGAGGCCCCAATACAACTCTCTTCCTGATCCTATGCCTCCACCACTTGCCCAAACACAACCATTACCTTCTGCTCCACCAAGGCAACCCCAAATTCCTACCCAGCCAAATCTGAACCTGAACAACAAACAATCTCAGCAAGTGTATAGTGGGGAACCATCATGCCTAACTTATGCTGTGGAGATTCAAGAAATCAACTTGCGATCTGGGAAAGTTCTCCCAGATAGCCAGCCTCCACCCATGGAGGTTGAGGAAGATAAAGAGGAAAGCGAACCTAAAGCAAATCCAACCTTTCCTGAGAGACTATCCGTGATAGTCCAACCTACCCCAGAAGAGACTAAACTCCTGGGAGAATTTAAACATTTATGTGTAAAGATACCACTTCTCCAAGCCATAAAGGATTTGCCTATCTACAATAGGTTGATCAAAGGGAAGTGCTTTAGGCATCCAGGAAGGCGCAAGAGAGATGCCCCAACCATCAATGTCATTGAACAACTGTCCAACCTGATGTTGGGGCAGGTAATCTGCCCAAAATATTTGGACCCTGGAAGCCCAGTAGTTGATGTCCACATCAATGGCACAATGATACCACATACCTTGATTGATCTGGGAGCTACCATTAATGTGATGACAAAGGACACAATGCTCAAACTCAACCTCCAGGGCTCCTTGAGGAAGACCACGACAATGCTATAGCTAGCAGACCGCTCCACAGTGACCCCTGAGGGGATTGTGGAAGATGTGATGGTCTCCATTGATTCTTGGGAGTACCCTACTGATTTCTTAGTTCTCCAGCCAAAGACAAAGCTCACTGGGTATCCTCTCATTCTGGGAAGACCTTGGTTGGCTACAACTGATGCCTACATCAGCTATTGAGCTGGGAACATGACCATAAAGAATGGGCACATGACCATAAAGAATGGGCACATGAGCATAAAGAATGGGCACATGTCCAAGCAGTTAATCCTATATCCTGCTGCCCAACCCTTGCTAGAACATGATCTACCTCTCTGGTTGGAGGAAGAAGATGAGGATGAAATTTATTCTACACCACTTTGTACATTAGAAACCAACATGGGGGGGAAACCGCAAGATGAGGATGATATGATTGAAAATTTGATTCAGAATCCACCTCTCAGTGTACCACCACTAGAAGACATAGTAAGAGAAACCCAAAACAACCCCTCAACTGATCTCTGTGTGGCCGATCCTACTCCTTCCCATGTCAAAAATATAGAGTTCAGCCTAGAAGGACATTGAAAATCAATCCATCCCTATCTACTTCCCAGGAGAAGGAGCTATGCAGCCTATTGAGAAAACATCTAGATGCCTTCGCCTGGAGTTATAAGGAAATGAAGGGAGTGCACCCTTCATTATGTACTCATCATATATACATCAAGGAAGATTGCAAGCCAGTCAGGTAGCCTCAAAGGAAGATGAATCCAACACTTAAAGATATTGTTAAGGAGCAACTACAGAGATTGCTTCATGCAGGATTCATCTATCCCATCTCTGATAGTGAATGAGTCTCTCCTTTGGTGCTAGTGCCAAAGAAAAATGGTAAGTGGAGAATCTGTGTCAACTATCGGGAATTGAACAAAGCCACTAAAAAGGACCATTTTCCTTTACCTTTCATAGATCAAGTGTTAGACGGTCTGGCAGGAAAAAGTTTTTCTCTTTCCTAGATGGGTTTAGTGGATACAATCAGATTCAAATCAGCCCAGAAGACCAAGAAAAGACCACTTTCACTTGTCCTTAGGGTACTTTTGCATACCGGGTCCTTCCTTTTGGTTTATGCAATGCTCTAACCACTTTCCAAAGAGTGGTATTGAGTATATTTTTTGAACTGGTTCATGATGTAGTAGAAATATTCGTGGATGATTTTACTCCTTATGGTTTCGACTTTCAGGAAGCTTTATCTAACCTAGGAAGAGTTCTAGATAAGTGTATTGAGATGAACCTATCCCTCAATCTAGAGAAGTGTGAGTTTTTTATGACTGAAGGGACTATGTTAGGTCATGCAATATCTCAGCAAGGACTGCAAGTAGACCCCAACAAAATTGCCATCATCCAAAGGGTCCCACCTCCTCAAAAGGTGAGAAATGTCAGAATTTTCCTAGGCTTAGCCGGATATTACAGAAGATTCATTAAATATTTCAGCAAGCTAGCCTCTCCTTTATTTGGCCTATTAGGCAAAGATGTTGAGTTCATATGGTCGGAAAATTGTTAAGAAGCCTTAGATACCTTGAACAGCAAGCTAGTGACTGCCCCAATTCTCAGAGGCCCAAACTGGGCCCTACCATTTCACATTCATACAGATGCCTCGAACAAAGTGATAGGAGCATCCTGAGGACAAATTAATGAAAAGTTGCCTTATGCCATATACTTTATAAGCAAGAACTTGTCAAAGGCAGAGTTAAACTATACAGTGACCGAGAAGGAACTCCTAGCTGTCCTGCATTCCTTAAACAAATTCAGACATTATATCACGGGCTATCAAACCTTTGTGCACACTGATCATGCTGCAATTAGATATTTAATGAAGAAACCAGATTTAAATGCTCACATTATTAGATGGTTGCTTTTATTGCAGCAGTTTGATTTGACCATTATTGATAAGCCTGGTAAAGAAAATGTTGTTGCTGACTTTTTGTCTAGAGTAAATTTGCCTGCAGGTGAAGAAGAAATGGTGGATGACCAAATGCCAGACAAACATCTGTTTTCTATCTCAGTACTCTCTCCATGGTTTTCTGATATAGCAAACTACTTCGTTTCAGCACAGTTCCCACCACACCTATCTGCAAAAGAGAAGAGCAAGATAGTAAGGAAAAGTGCCCCTTTCACCTGGATTGGGGGTAATCTCTTCAAGCTTGGCCCAGATCATATCTTGAGAAGATGTGTCAGGGAGGAGGAAGTCTTTGACATACTCATGAACTGTCATGACGGGCCTTGTGGAGGTCATTTTGTAGCAAAAAGAACTACCTTCAAGATACTGTAAGCAGGCTACTACTGGCCCACTCTTCATCAGTATGTGAGGATATATACAAGCCAGTGTGATCAATGTCAGAGGATGTGAAAACCTACTCCAAAGGATGAGATGCCCATGCAACCTCAAGTGACCTTTGAGCCATTTGAGAAGTGGGGCATGGACTTTGTGGGGCCTATCAACCCTCCTTCAAAGCAGAAATAATACGTCATTGTGTGCACCGACTACCTGACAAAGTGGGTAGAGACAAAAGCAATCAAAGCAGCGATAGAGGAAAAGTATTTTAGTGTTTGAGAGAAAACATATTCTATAAGTTTGGGTATCTGAGAGAGTTGGTCATAGATCAAGGCAGTCAGTTCCTTTCCAGCTTGATTTAATACCTGCTCACACATCATAAGATCAAGCACAGTACTTCCACCCCTTACCATCCACAAGGCAATGGGAAAGTGGAGGTCACTAACAGAGCATTGGAAGGGATCTTGACCAAGGTAGTGAGTAGCAGTAGAAAAGAATTGGTCGATAGATTAGTTGAGGCCACTTGGACCTACAACACTACATGGAAGACCACCACCGGGTTCACACCATATGACCTGGTCTATGGGAAGAAGGCTTTGTTGTCAATTTAATTTGAATTCAATACACTAAGGATGGTAGCTCAGCTGGACCTAGACCTCAGCCATGCAGAAAAGGATAGATTACTTTAGCTCAATGGATTAGATGAATACGGATTGCAGGCCCTTCTCCTCAGAGAGGTAGTTCAGCTTCAGAGAAAAATATGGCATGACAAAAATATCAAGGAGAAGCAATTCCAAGAGGGAGATTGGGCACTACTCTATGATTCAAGATACAAAGATTTCAAAGGCAAGTTGAGGATAAGATGGTTGGGACATTACACTATCAAGAAATGTAATGACAATGGTTCAGTTCTGATCAGAACCATTGAGGATGAAGCCATCCCCATGCTTGTAAATGGACATCCGTTGAAAGTCTACAAGAAACCCCTCTCTAAGCGAGAGTTTATTGAAGATCTGAATAAAACAGTGATGGTATTGGATCATGTCCTAGCTTCCACTTCACCCACTCACTAAAGAAAAGAAAAAATAAAAAATAATAAGGACTCAAGTGAAAACCTCCATGAGGCGCTTGAGTCCCATCATTGGGTTGAAAACCTCTTCTGAGGTAGCCGAGTGATGCCAAAAAAAAAAGAGAAAAAGAATAAGATACCTGGGTGAAAACCTCCCTTGGAGGCGCTCAAGGCAGGCAATTACGGTGAAAACCTCTCTGAGGCGCCCTACTTGTTTTCAAAAATAAAAAAAAACAAACAAAAAAGAGAAAAAAAAGAGAAAAAGGAGAAAGAAAATTATTTTTTGTTGCATTGCAGGTTTGCAAGAGGACTACAGGGAGCCGAAGAAGGTGCCAAGGGGACCTTGACATTCATACCAGCACCCATGTCATCTTCCCCACACTTTTCTCCATCATTTTTGACATTTCTTTCACCCGCTATGCTTCTCTTTCAAAAACTGTGTTTTTGAGAGGAGGCTCTGTGTTTTCTACAGGAGGCTCCTGTAGGAATTACAGAGAGCCAGAAATGGATACAAAAGGCAGTTTGAGGGACAAGGAAGCTTCATGAAGAACCTATAAACCCTCCTACAGTCTTCAAACCTCCTTGCCATCATTTCCAAGCCTGCATCACACCCCAAGCATCATTTTTCTTCCTGTACAAGAAAAACACAAAAAAATAGTTTTTGAGAAAAAAGAAAAAAACAAAAAAATAAGAGAGGAATCAGCACCATCCACCTCACCTGAAGCCTACCTACTACCTCTCCATCTTTATCTATACCTATGGCATCATCCTCAAGCTCCAGGCATAGGAAGAAGCTGAAGTTTCAAGGGGAGAAGCAGCTACAGGAGCTCTTGTAGGAATTCCTGTAGCAGTTGATCCCATCAAAACCCAGCACCAGTAGTAGGAGAACGCACACATGAAGCTTGAGAAGGCACCTGAAGCTCAGACCCAACTAGATAATAACCTGCACAAGACATAACCACACATCAGCAAGTAGACAACATGCACCAAAAGAAATAAAGGCATACAGTAGAGAGAGAGACACAACACCTCACAACAAATACATTCAGATCACATGTAAGTAACTAAATCGCTCCTCTATTTTCATTTTTGTAATTAGAAGTCATGCAAAAGCAACGAGATGGTTGATGTTGAACGAGGGAAAGGTGGCCAGTTAACTTGGCCACCTTAATCTAGTTGACTCCACTCATCCGAGATGTCACCCACACATGTGCATAGTCAACTCTAGCATAAGATGCCAATGACAGGTAGTGGAGGAAGTGTGAACTCCAATGTAATGATGCGAGATGATTACGAGGAGAAGCCATGATAATCAAGTAGGTGGGGACCAACGGTCTGAATATGGCCAACATATACCTTGCCAGCTCACCCCTCATCACCGGAAATATCCATAAAGGGTAATAAGTACTCCTCCTTGAGCATTCTCACCACCTTTTCCTTCATTCTCTCCTCGTAACTCAGCTACAACAGTTTCCTTGTGCCCCCACAACCTCGTAACCATCGTCCTCCATCAATCTCTCCCATATTCTTGCTCTTGGTGTTTTCTACAGGAGCACCTACAGGAATTCTACACGAGGGACAGGAGGCAGTGAGTCATTTTGAACGAAGAAAACTCGAGTTTTTACACGATTTTTAGTCTGAAGAGGTAGGGTTCATTCATGCCCCCTATTGAATATCAAAATATGAAAGAAGTGGTTTCAATTTGAGGAGGAAATAAAGTCTTTAGGAGAGGAGAAAATACATAAAAAGAAAAAAAAAAATTCTGCTTATTTAAAAAAACACAGTCTCCTCTGTTTCTCTGTTTTTCTCAAAATTCTTTATCTCCATCTCCATATTTGGTTTTTCCAAAAGAGTATAGAAAATATGACAGGAGGGTTTAGGAGAAAGGATCCCACCAACTCCACTAGGCTCCATGCACATCCACAAGTGGTGGACATCTTCACAAGGGCAAACTAGATGAGTTTATTCGAGAAATTCCAAGGGTCTGATGAGGAAATTGCCCAAGAGTTTGCTCTCTCTCTGGTACGCCACACAAGAACTCATGCCACTGTCACCTTTAAAGGTCTTTCCATGGAGATAACCCCTGAATTTATCAGTAGGTTCACTACCCTTCCTCTTGGGCTGCCTTGGAGTAAGGATGAGAAACCAATTGGCCAGGCTGCCAAGAAAAACATTTTCCAAAACAATGAAACCCCTGTAAAAGATAAAAATGACATTAGAAGGGCTAGCATACCATATCCCTGGGATGAGGTTAGCTATCAAATAATCAAATATATTTCCTGTGAGGGGAGGTACAACATTGTTTATGGTTATCACTTTAGAATCCTATAAGAATTAAGGTATGGCATGGACACTCCAGCACCTCAGAAGCTCAGTATCCCCTACTTCCTCTTATAGTCCCTCATTGACTCCAACACTAAGGTTCAAGCAAGAAATTCAAAGCAGCTAGCTCCCCATAGCTTAATAAAAATCCTAGTGGAGGAAGCCCTCCATACCTTTACATTCCCTATAGCATAGGAAGTTTTCCAAAACATGACAGTTGAGGATTGCATAGAGGCCTTAACCTATGATGTCAGTCCTACTGGCAATGAGGAGGAAGAACACCAAGGGGGAGAAGGTGAAGTCACTGGTGACATAGAAGAACAAGGAAGGAAGGAGGACGGAACTGAAATAGAGGAGGAGAAATCTAAAGAAACAGAACAGGAAGAGACATCAAAAGAGACAGAGAAAGGGACAGAAGAAGGAGAAAAAGAGGCAAAGAAGGTAGAACAAGGAGAAGAGTCCCCTGAGACTCTGGGAAGGAAGGCAGCAACTGCCCTTACTACCCTTAGTACACCAATCGAGCCAAAGAAAAAGTGAAAAAGACAGACCTCCATGTATTTCAGGGCTAGGAAGAGCACAAGAATGAAAACAGGAAAACCACAGCCCTCTTCAAAAGTGCCAATTACCATTGAAGATTCACCCTCTATCAAGGGGAAAAAATCTGCTTCCAAGACACCTATAACATATGAAAGGGGGACTCCTAGATCTTCCACATGGAAGGAAAAGGTAGTACTACAAGACCCAAAAACAGTCCTACAGGAGGCTCAGACAGTTCTACAGGAGACACTGTCAAAACTACAGGAGACCCAAAAGCTTGAGAAAAGGATAGAAGGACAGCCACAGGTAAAGGAGGAAGTGACAGAGCTACAAGAACCTGATCCCCAGCCTAGTCTTGCCTCCTATTACAATCTACTTGAAGGAGGAAGGATAATCCCACAAAAATTGCAATACCACTATTCTTTGAATTGGAGAAAGAAAGAGTAAGAACACATAGGTGGATGAAAATAGCCAAATCCAAAGGAGTTGAGGATGTTGGCCATATGGAAAACAAACTCAGAGAAATGGGTAGAGAGTTGAGTGCTATCAGAGACAAGGAAGCAATTACAAGAAGCCACCTTGAAACTGAAAATGAATTGTTAAGGAGGTAGCTGCAAGAGAAAGAGACTCAGCTGGCATGCATGGCCAGCTTATCCATGGAGGCATTGCAATGTAGAACACCAACAAAATCCTATGGCCTCTATCTCAAGGACCAATGGTTACAATTCCAGATAAAGACTTTGGCACAAAGAGGCACAATGCCTTTCCAAGATTACAGGCAGTTTATGGATCTGTGTGACCAAAGCACATCAGAGGATAAGGCAAAGATGGTAGAATTCTACCTACATAACATGGCCCTCACAGACATGAATGTGTGGGACCCTAATGCCAAGCTAGGGGACTTGCAATTAATGGCCATGGCCTCATGGATGAACCATGAAGAATTGAGGGCAGCAAAAATAAAAATATTGATGATAAAAGAGCAGAATGAGCCATTAATGATAAGAGCTGAGCCATCAGATCTTATGGCACTCATCAGCACACACAACCTACTTGCTAATGACCCTCAGATTGCCCCTAGATATCTCACCAATCAGGCACAAGCCATTGCACATTTTGAGGATATGCAAAGGCTACTTGGGGATGACTGTGTGCATGCATGCATGAGGAGATGGAACACCTTACCACACAGTTTGTAGATCAGGGAATATCATTCCCCCATGAGGCTAAAGGAGGCATTGAAAAGAGTGCCAATGTACAAGCACTCCATGCAGAGGCAGAAGGTCAACTGGGTTGGCCTCAAACTGAGTTCCCCACTACTGTTAGGCATTCTAGAAGGTAGAAGGGAACAAGAAGAGGAAGAGCAGTGGAAGGATATAGATAGGAAGGTAGGATTCTATGGCAAAGAAGAGTAGACCACATCAGAAGCATGGGATGTTAGGGAGGCACCAGGGCCATAAAAGATGAGGAGTTTGACTAAGTTGCTCAGAGGATGAGCAACACTTTCAGTAGGGGGGTGATGATGAGCCTCATAAATGGGTAATTATATGGGCTTATTTTACCTCCTAACCTAGTCAAACCAACCATTCTCTTAGCTTATTACATGATTTTCCGATTATATTTATGCTTATACAATGAGTTAAGTTAGTTATTGTGCCATGTGGTCTAACATGTATTTAATGCAGATTATTGATGAGTTTCGAGGTCAAAGTGAAGGATCCAATGGACAAATGGCAGCAAAAAATCAAAGTGGACAAAGGAGAGGACTTATAGGAGGGAATCCCCCTCATTTATTACTCCTCACTTCGAATTCCACTTCATTCAACTCGAAGTACAAGAAACCGAATCATGCACTAGAAGGCAGCCAAGCAAGTGGAGGATGACTGATGATTATCTCGAGTTTTGGGAGCCAAGCCTCCCTGATTTTAAGGAAGCTATTGGTAGCTTCATTTGTATAAGTAGAGAGGCCTAGGGCCTCACTAGGATCATATTTTTGTTGGATTTTTTCATATGTAAACTCTGCTCAAATTTCGAGCTTATTATTTTGTGACAGTTTCATGTAATCTTGTTATTGTTTTCAAAATAAAGATGGAATCCTTTTTGAGCTATCACTGAGTTACCTCAGAGGCCTGAAGCTCTTGGGTTAGGGCCCAATCCAAGTAGCCAAGCTCCTCTTTAATTGTATTAGTATGCTTTTTTTCAATTTGTAGATTAGTTTGTTGTTAGATGTATTTCTTTTATGGTTGAGAATAGGTTGCTTTTGATGATCTAGTAGTTTGCTTCCATTTGTGATTTCTGTAGTAGGTTAAACAGTGATCAACAAAAATTCAAAAGGCTAGAAACAGTTCCTTGGCCTCTCTTCCTCCCTTTGGGACCATGATTTGAGGCAAAGACCCTCCTGCTACCCCGAAAACACAAATTTTCCTCCTTCATAGGACTTCTAGTGTTTGCAGATTTTTAGTAGGTTAATAGTCCCGCTTTGCTTTGCTTTAGATCTTCTTCATCATGCTTACTTCCTAATTTGCAATAGTCTTCTTTCATGCTTTCCTTTCCTATAGCATTTCTCAGCATTTCCTTTCATAGATCATAGTTTAGACCACTTTTTATACAAAACTCTGTTTTTCTTAAACGCATTCATTTCACTTGTTGCTTGGTTTCCTTCGTTGTATGTTAGTTTCTATGTAGAATATCTCTTCCAATAGTAGCCCAGCTTACCAACAATCACACCCTCCATCTAATCCATGCCTTATTGGTTTCCCAAATCTCACCTCAATTCTGCCTTAGTTTCCTGCATTTTTCCTAGGAGTTCTTCCTCTTTTCTTGAGAAAATCCAATCATATTTCTCTCTCCTGCTAGTTCATGGTAGACCATTGGCACCCTAAAACCTCACTCCAACCTTCATCCACGTTTTTCACCCACTCTCACACCCTCAAAACAGTGAAAACTGCTCTCGTCCTCCTCCTGTAGGCCTCCTATAGGATGCTATTTTTCCTCTTGTAGATTTCTTATGTCCTCTTGTAGATCTTCCTGTAGGCTTTCTTTTGAAGGCCGAGTGTGGGAAAAGCCTCTAGAAGACCACCTGAGACCTCCTAGGACCCATCCACACCATCATATATCCTCTAAAGTACCAAAACGGCCCTCCAACACCACCTATTCGCTGCCACATTCACACACAATAAATTACATGCATGTCAATTTCACATAAAAATACATAAAATTCCAAAAAGATGTTCTTTGATTATTTACTTCCAGAAATAGCATAGTTAGATGTTTTTGACTTCCTTGAGTAGGTAATGGCATTGCTTTCATGGTTTTCATCGTGCTTTCTGCAAAAGTAGAATTAGTTGGTTAATTAGGGTTTACTAGGTTTGCTTTACATTTCAGTCTTTCTCCTTCAGAAGTTAGAATAGCATTTGTAGAGTAATCTACCCTTCCTTTCATCACAAATAGAGCTTCTTCTGGAATCCATAGAAGTTGGCTTGATCTCCTAGTGATCTCATGCCGGCTGACCAAGTGAAAACCTGCAGTGAGAACTAGTACTTTTACATACAACACCAACACTTCCAAGTTTGTTACAAACTACCGAGTTGATAAGAGTAAAGTAGGCAGCCCAGGAGTTGCAAAATTATTGCTACAATACTGGTGCTCGCTAGAAGGAGAGGTAGATAATTTGAATGGTTAACAACCTAGTATTGGAGGGGGAATAGGAGGTGGAAGAGGAGGTGGCAAAGGTGGAGGAAAAGGAAGAGGAACAGGAGAAGATATAAATCCAGAACCCTTTGGATTGCCCATCCTCAATGAAGATACAACTGTGACAATGAAAAATATCTCATGCTCTATCCTTCCAAAGTTTCATGGATTATGTAGTCAAGATCTTGAGACATTTCCCTTTGAATTAGAAGTCTTGTGTAGATCCTATGATTATCTACATGATGCTCAAAAGTTGAAATTATTTCCTGCAGCCCTTAAAGATGTAGCATTAAAATGGTATATGAGTTTAGGAATAAACTCCATAAGAACATGGGAGAAAATGAAAACTAAATTATCAGAAATATATAAGGACTACTGTATGCCCCATAATATTAAGGATGAAGTATTTTAAATGGTACATAAAGAATATGAAAATCTTGAAGATTTCGTTGAAAGATTTGCTTATAATGTTAAAAGGGAAAAAACGGATAATCTAGATGAGGAAACTCTGAAAGCTCTCTTATTGAAATACATTAGAGATGAGTGGATTGATCTTGTCAATATAATGGTTAAGGGAGACATTTCTCAGTTGTCACTAGGAGAAATTTGTGAGTTGTGCATACACATTTCAAGAGGCAAAGCAAGAACTGAAAAAAATCGAAGAGATCCTCTCTTATCAAGGATTAATAAATCTACAGCTCGAACAGTGAGTAGAGTAGAATTAGGGAATTTTCTTGATAATTTTAAAATAGATATTTTGAAGAGTCTTAGTGAACAAATTGACACCCTTAAAATACAAAACAAGCCAAAAGCTGAAAATGTTGCACTGTCCATTTTTTTCCCTAAGTGCAGAAAGAAACATGCCTTGAGAGAATGTCCTCTTTATTTAAAGAGTGTAGAAACTTGTGTTATTTGTGTGGAAAATCATGATACAAAAGAATGTCCCTCAATACCAGGTCTTAAAGCTATATGTCAAGAAGAACGAGTACCAAATCAAGTAGATCTTCTTTGTTTTTATTTCTAAAAGACCTTGGTAGAATCCACATCCAAATACAACTCAAGGTTTTAACACTAAACCATTTGCATAATCATCAAAAAGTAATTGGACTGACCCAATGCCTTGGAAATCTTGGCCACAACCTTGGTCATAAGGATGGAAAACCCCTTATGTAAAGTACCATAAATATCCTCAATTTCCACAATTTCAACAATCATATCCTACTTTTCCTCCACAATATTATCCTCAACCCATTCAACAAACTCAACCTCACAATTTGAATACACAACTTTCATTACCATTTCCTCAAAGTCCAAACCAATTGCCTTCCCAACCACTCGCAAATCTGAACAATAATAAAAACTCACAACATGTTTACAATATGGAAGGATAAAATTTTAAAACTTACATGATAACTCCACTAGATCTAAAAAATGTTCTTTAGGTTTTAACCTCATTCAGAGCTTACATGCATACGAATTCTAAAAATAGGGCGAGAGCATAACACATAAAACAAATATACACAGAGATTTTCCAATGGATCCCAAAACCAGGACTACTAGATTGATTTTTCATTCTGTTCCTTTCAATGTTATAATACATATATATATACATGACGAAGCATCTAATACCATGGACTGAAAACTAGTGTGCCCAAAACCATGTGCGAAAACCATGCACAAAACCATGGAAAAAACCATGGGTGCAAAATAAAAAATTCCCCAGGACACTACCTTGGACCTCGTAGAGGGGGGCTAACTTCCTCCCTCAAACCCCTTGTGACCCCCCTGCTACGAATTGACGCAACAAAAGGGGGGCTTCGCCCCCCTCTAGCTCCCCAGTTTAGCTAGGGTGGCTAGTCGTGGAAAGAATATAACACAACCGAACATGTTCAACTTAGATCTAGTAGAATATTAGAAAAGTAGTTCCCATCAGTTGTTATTCAAGAAAGCGAATAAGAAAAGATCTCTGAAGAAGAAAAGTATCTTAATGAAAAATACAAAACTTAGAAACAAGTTACTCCTACACATTCAAATAACTCAACTCCTATTATTGAAAAACCTTAGGTATCTATTTCAAAACCACCTTTTCCCGAGAGGTTAAAAAATTATGAATGGGTATAAAAATGTATTTTATTGCCTGATTAAGACATGTTAGATGAACTAAAGAATGTTTGCATAAATATTCCTTTGCTACAATCCATTAAGGAAATACCAATTTTCGCAAACATAATTAGGGACTTGAGCATAAAAAGACCGGGAAGAAAAAAAAAATCAAAAGAATCCAACTAGTTGGAAAAATTGCAAATATCATGATGGATAAGAAAACAATTCAGAAATATGTAAGTAGATGAATTCAAGTTGTACCCAAGGGAGCGTGTAGGAGGTTCTTATAGGGGAGTCGTTTTAAAGGGTGAAAGAAGGGAGATATTATCAATAATAATAGAATATGGAATAAAAGGGGGACTAATTGAGGCGGAATAAAAGGGGAGGATATCAAGAGATTCATGTTTTGGAGCTTATTCATGGGGTAATCTCTAGATAATGGAGGAAAAAATTGCTAAGAAATTAAAGGCTTCAAAAATATATTAAAATTAGAAAAAAGAGGCCTACCAAATGAATGTCATACCTTTGCAGGGTTAGCCCTCCTTAGGGGATAGATATTGAAGCCCTAGTTATGAAACAACGATTTTAGAAAGGATGATTGGTCCAAAGGAGGTCTTAAGTGGGGGAAAAAGCTTCTCTTCCTAGGTTGTATTTGATGAATGTTTTTATATTGGGCTGTATTGGCCTTGTTTTTATAGCAAGGGAGGATGGGAAACCACATATAATGTGTCTTTTATGATCCATCTGCTACTATATTACCCAATTCAATAATCTTTAATTAGATAGGCATGGGCATGGAAATGATTGCACTTGTATAGGTCCCCCTCATAATCTGGAGTTTTCTAATTCTTCAATGTCCCTAAGATAGAAGTTGGAAGCCTCTTAGTGAGGTTCAATCCCACTAAAATTTGTGTCATTCCCATATAGCCTATTTGCTAAAAAGAATAATCTTCATCATAAAAAAAACCCAATGTATTCCAAATTTCCTTGAAGACATATTTTTACTAGAACACTTGGGGAAGTCCTCACAGCTAAACCTAATTGTGCATCAACATTTTTTTTTTTCAATTCAAATATATTATCTAGGGTTTAATATAGAGTTATCAATATCCCTGTAACCATTTTTTGTTCAAGAGTCTTTTCTCATCCTATTATGTCTTTTTTATCCACCCCTTCCAACTCTCGGCTAATATCAAGCATTTTGGGGAATATCTAAAAGAAGACATTTTTTTTTTTTACTTTTTCCACCTACATAGAATAGCCATGGATCTTTTTCTTCTTGAAAAATTCCCCATCACCACCTCCTTTTTCATACTAATAATCCCATTCAATTGCACACCCTTTCCTAGAACCAGGGACAACTCCTCAACCTCTCTTTTAATGCATTTCCTCTTCTATTTTGGTGGGTCATCAATAGGTGGAGGTGAGAGAAATGAGAACTTATGGCTTTGACTACCTTTGCAAAGCAAATTTAGTCTAGAAAAGCTACATATTAATTTGAGAGACTAGATAGAACATTAACTACAGAAGAGAAGGTTCGGTGAGGGATAGATACTATGTGGCTACCACGAGATAGATTTGGTAGCATCTAGAAAGGAGTGAGGAGAATGGGATGTCGTTGACCAACAAGTTGAGTTTGAAAAGAGGGGAGAGGTATTTTTGTCACTTTCGAGAGGGAGTGATGTATTTAGATTTGAGCCTATTGTTATTATTAGAGGTGGGGTCGTAGTTGAGTACAATACCCCCTTCCCTCTCTTTGTCCTTCACCTTTAGAGCCTGTAAGCTATTTCCATTCAAACAAACTAGTGATATTGAACCATGTGCCAACTTCCATTGAGTGTTGTAAGGTTATGGGTGGATATCTCCAAATAATTTGGCCCTCAAGGGGGTATTCAAAAAAATCCACCCTCTCTTCATGCATTTTGTATATGTCGTGGGAATGGTAGCATGAGGAATGTAGTGATATGGTGAGAGGGGCTAAGGCCCTTCGGCCCTACACCTTAAAATATCTCATTTTGTGAAGCAAAATCTCAACCCTCACCCTCCATTAACAAGTTCCAACTATTAGTTATTATATATCCAAAATATATAATTTAAATAGCTAACACAACCACATTAGTAAATGTGGTTGATATACTGCATTTCCCCCTTTATAAGTCATTTGACATATTGAAATAAGACAAATCAACGTACCATATTAACTATTAGAATTGTACTAATGGATAAGTTAATATTAAATTCCATGGTTTTTATATATCTGGAATCATATATTAATTATTATATATACAAACTCTATAATTTAAATGAAATAGACTATATAAAATAAAAAATTATATAAAAATTTAATTTAATGATAATATTACTTTAATTTAATTTATAGTCTATCTCTTTTTCTTAAATATATAAATAATAAATTAATAAATAATGTAATATTACATTATACGTAATTCTTAGAATAATGTGCAAGAAACATTTTTATTACTAAAGAATATTAAAAGGTTATCTAATATAAATTTGTTATATACATATATATATCTATTATTTGTTTTTTACATTTTATGAAAGTATTTATATACCTCAAATAAAATAAATATATAATATTTAAACTCAAAAACTAAATAATTCAAAAGCCTAAAATTATTAAAATAATTTTATTTTATTTTACAAAAATATATATATATATATATATTTTAAATAAAATATATAAAAAATATTTAAACTTGATAACTAGATAATTCAAAAGATTAAAATTATTAAAATAGAATTGATCATATTATTAAAAATGGAACTTATTTAAAAATACAAAAAATATTTCTTTTAACTAATTCAATTGAATTTTCGAATATTATATTTGTAAGTTTTATAAAAACCTAAAATATAGACACTACAATATCAACTCAATTTGCATTTGTCTCCTTCATACTGAAAGAGTATTTTATTACTCACATTGTTGTGTAAGAGTACATAGAAAACCCCCATTATATAGTAATGGAGGAGTCCTAGAGTCGATTAAGGAGAACTACGACAACTCGATAGATGCAAGTCTTTATGTGAGCATACAACTCACCATAATTAGCTCATAGGGAAATGAAGCATTGGAAAAGCCAACTCTAACAATCCCCCTTAAGAGAAACATAGGGAGTAACTAA
This sequence comes from Pinus tabuliformis, assembly GCA_031772625.1. Taxonomy (NCBI): domain Eukaryota; kingdom Viridiplantae; phylum Streptophyta; class Pinopsida; order Pinales; family Pinaceae; genus Pinus; species Pinus tabuliformis. The sequence goes on along the minus strand of CM062817.1, from coordinate 1,611,284,548 downwards.
AGAAAAAAAAAAAAAGAATGTGTCTCGGCAACAAGGCCTGATTAGGTACCCATGTACAAACTCTTATAAGCGAAGAAAGAGAGAAAAACATGTAGGAAAAAACTTGCCCCCAAAAGAGAGAAAAATGCCAATGCTCAAATTATCATGGAGCTGAAATTGTAGATCCCCATAACGATTCACTGAATGGCAAGAACATAGGCCTGCTCCAAGCAAGAAGTTCGAAATGTTGAAGTACCGAAAATCTGAAGATGAGAGTTGTGAAACCTTAATGAGTTTGGCCAGTATCTGTAGTAGGATTGTTGCATAGGCACAAAGCTGGAAAACACTATCAACATCTCTAAAAAATGCTTCAAAGAAACTAGGTATCGGTAAAGAACCAGGACAAGGCTTCAAACAAAAGCATCACCATCAACCAACAAACAAATAATGAGGCCTGTAAGTATGGAAAATGTTGTACAACAATATTCCTGAATCCGTTTGAACACTGTCACCATCACACTGATCAAACACAAAAAATGACAATTGTCAGCAAGGAAATGACAACAATATTTTTCACCTTCTAACTACCCCCCCTACAACTGCAGAAGAATCAAGAATCAATAGTCTTCTTTGTCAGCAAATTTCCCCTAAGCACAACTAAGGGAACAATGGCAATCAAAAACGAATAATTAATGCAATACAATGATATGAATTCTTCAAACATTGGTTCAATGATGCCATTACCATTCATCAATCCATTCAAAGTTGATCCTGATGCTTGACATTGGTCCACAATTCATTCTTTGATCAGGTGCTCAGTATTTAGCTCAAAAATCAAAATTCTCAGAATGGCTCGAAACCTAAATGACCACGTCCATCTCAGAAAAACAATCCTAACGCAAATCATTTTATCGAAAACCGAGTTCGTATGAGAAATTTATTGTGTTCTGATCGCTTTGTTAAATAGGCAAAATTTGCAAAAAAAAATTCCGAGTCATTGCACAGTCAGCGGTCCATACTGCTGATGTGGCAAGTGACTAGGCATGGTCAATCATGGTCAATGGGGAATCACAGGTGGAGAAGTGGCTCATTTGATTGGGTTGTATAGGTGGTGTGTCGCCACATTCTTATTGGTTTATTTTGGACCAATGGAAGAATTCCACGTGGCAAGCCCAGAGGCCACCACATGGCACCTCCCAATGGCCTAAAGAGAGTTCACTTCAACAAAACTTTGGTGGAAGTCGGGGTCAAACCCACGACCTTCGACACACAAACCATACGCCTTAACCACCCTTCACTACCGGGTAGTTCTTACCATGTATGACGCCCGTTTACATTTGAAGTGTAACGATTATGGGGTTGGCGGTTAGGGGAGGGCTAGCTTGAGGGTTGGCGGTTAGGGGAGAGCCAGCCTACAAGCCAGCCCTGCCCCATGTGAATGCAATTTTACAAACCACAAATAGTTATAAAAACCAGCGGGCTCCAACACTCCAAAACCGCAACAGTTAACATGTGAACACATTTGTATAAACCGCAAACAGCTTGCGTTAACCCCAATGGCTCCGACATACCATTACCATGATGGTTAGTGTTTTGATATGTGAATTCAGTGGATATTACATCAAACAATCAGTTAACCCGACGGCTCTGACCTTGACAGTTAATGCGACGTTAACTCCGCATGTGAACAATCCATCAAAACTGCCAGATATAATGGTTATGGTTAATCCTAATCATGGGTTTAATGTTAATAAGCACATTTTAACGTTAGTTAACTATAGCCTAAAATGGCATTAAGTTTGGCGGTGCCCCCAAATTCAGGCCTGCCTCCATATTTAGTGGGGCTAACTCAAGATATTCCAGAGTTAGAAGAGAAATTGTAGGAAAAGATTGTCTGAGTCATAAAGAAGGAAATTTTCGACCAAATTGAGCTTAGGAAGAGGTGTTCTTGGCTAATTTGGAAATTCTGAACACATTGGTGTATGTATCAGGAGCCATAGAGCTTTGTAAAACATATTGCTTCCATATTGAGCTAATACAGAAGCCCAAGCCATGGAAGCTGGACCAAGGAGATGTTGCCCACGAGGGGTTAAATCCTTCATCAAAACACTATGTTAAAGTGTCTCTTTGATGGTTTATTGTACTTTGAATGTCTATTTTTTAGTTTTTGTGTTTGAAGCAATTTTTCTCATGAATGTCATTTTAAACTTAAGGAAATTTCCCTGTTTACATGCACAAATGACTAAGGAAACCCCAGTACAAGAAGAAATAAGCAAGCATATGCTTAGAACTCTGTAATTGTTATTAGCACAACAAAAATAATCATACAAAAATATATCAAGTTAGTATCAGAGAAAAGGTTGAATTGCTTGATTGCTTGCGTTTGTGCAATTAGGGTTTTAATGGTTGCAAAATTGTGATTCTTACAAGGTTAAATTTACAAAAAGGAGAAGGGAAGCTATTGGTTGAAACTCCTAAGGTAATTCCTAGAAGAGGGAGAGCCACAAGGCCACAATCTCCACCCCCAAAAGTTCCAATTCCAGTGCCACTTGAAACTCCTCAAGTTTTTCCTTCAACTGAGATTGAATAAATACAAGCAGTACCAATTTCTGAGCTTGAATCCATAGCCATTATGTCTGGAGAAAGAGAGCCTGAAGGTCCTTCTTCATAAGAGGAAAAATTCAAGAAATTTTTCTTCACTTTAACTGAGATGGTTAAAGTACTATATGAAGAGAGGAACACTAGAATGGTTGGAGAGAGTTCTAAACCTCCACATGAAGAAGGAAGCTCAGAGGAAACAAAATATGAGAAGAAGGGTTCTAAAGGGAATGTTGGAAAGCCACCTCCATCTCCACCATCCTCATCATCTTCCTCATCATCTTCATCATCTTACACATCATCATCTTCCACTACCACCACTGAAACTGCCCATACTCATTCAAAAACCCCGAAAGGAAAGACTCCATTATATAAATTGGACATAAAATTCAAACTTCCCATGTACAATGGAGAGGTGAACACAGAAAAGTTGGACAATTGGATTCGACAGTTGGAGGTATATTGCAGAATTCAAAACCTTCAAGAAGATGACATAAAGATCCAGTTGGTTTCATTGAAGCTAGAAGGAGCCACATTAGTTTGGTGGGAAGTAAAGACTCAATATGAAATGTGAATCCATGCTAAGATATCCATTACTTGGGTTGAATTTGTTTCTGCAATTAAAAGACAGTTTTATCCTTTAGCCTATATGCAAAAATCCAATATGAATTGGCAAAATTTTAAGCAGCTTAAAGGACAAACAATCCAAGATTATACACAAGATTTTATTAAAAGGGTTTTGTTGTTAGGAGTGAATTTGAGTTCCCAAGATACATTGCTAACATATATTGGGGGTTTACATTCCTATCTAAAACATAGTATTATTATGTTCAATCCAAACAAATTAGATGAGGTATGTGTGCAAGCCACGCACGTTGAATCTAGAAGAAAGAACATTCAGGAAGAGGGTAGTAAGAGGAAGCCATTGAAGGGCAAGGAGAAAGAGAAGGATGTAAAATGGAAGGGAAAGAAGAATGCAAGTGTGAAGAAAGAAGGGGAGAAAATCACATGCAAACATTGTTCCAAAGAGGGGTATGATGAAGCCCACTGTTGAAAATTGCATCCCGAATTAAGGCATAAGAAACAAACAATAAGGGAAAACAAAATATGACCACTACCACACAACACGGCCTTGGTTCAGACTCTGGTGATGAGACCAAGATTTCAGCCATGGTTACAAAAGGAAAAGAAATTGTTACAAGCACTAGTTCATCACATAGTCAAAACAACACTCCAAATGAAGAGTCAAGAATAGAGTTGTTTCATGTAAGAGTGATTTCAAATCATACAAAGATTGATGCATTATTTGATAATAGGTCACAATCAAGCTTGATTTCAGAAGACTTCATAAAAAAGCTAGACCTTGAAACTGTACCTCATCATAAGCCATATCCATTGGGTTGGATCGTTAACAATTAAAACTTACAGGTTACAAGGAAGTGTTTATTCAATCTCGCCATTACTGAAAGGTTCATTGATGAAGTTGAGTTATATGTAATTCCACTTGACATCTCAAGAATCATTTTCAGTAGTCCTTATTTCTATGATATGAAAGTAGTATTTTATCGCCATGAGAACAAATACATATTTCTCAAGAATGGGGTGGGGTACATAGTGAGAGCCCATCACAAAAAGATGAACATTTCTTTGGTTAATGTAGGGCAGATGAAGAGACTAGTAAATGCAAGTAAAAATGTTGTGCTTCTCATGATCAAGAAAAAGAATGATATTGATTATGAATCTTTTGAAGGTTGTGATGATAAACTGAAATCTGATTTTTTGATGTGGTAAGCAAGCATGGAAAGATGTTTCAGGAACCAAAGGGGTTAACTTCCAAGAGGGGAATTCAGCATGAGATTCAGTTGCAACAGGATGTTCCACTTTCGAACATTGGCATGTATCACATGTCGATTATGGAGAGCATGGAAATCAAAAAGTAAATTCAAGAATTTCTGAACAAAGGTATCATACACCCATCTATTTCACCATGTGGTTCACCCATTGTCTTAGTGCCAAAAAGGATGGAACTTGGTGCATGTGAGTGGATTTCCGTGCACTTAACAAAATCACGGTAAATAATCGTTATCCACACCCAAGAATTGATGATTTTCTTGATCAGTTGATGTATGCAAAGTATTTCACTAAGTTAGACTTACGAAGTGATTATGATCAAGTTAGGATAGCTGAAGAGGACATTTGGTAAACTACATTTAAAACTAAACAAGGATTGTTTGAGTGGCTTGTTATGCCTTTCAGTCTTACAAATGCTCCAGCTACTTTCATGAGGGTAATGAATGATGTATTGAAACCATTTATAGATGATTTTGTCATTGTCTACTTACATGATATTCTCATTTTCAGAAAATCAAGAGATGAAAATGTCATGCATGTAAACAAACTACTTGATGTCTTGAGAAAATAACAGTTGTTTTTAAATATGTCTAAGTGTGAATTTGGCAAGACTTCTTTAGTGTATTTGGGACACATTTTTGGAGGAGGTGAGCTGAAGATCAACTCCTCTAAGGTTGAAATCATTTTGAATTGGTCCAAGCCCAATATAGCTATAGAGGTAAGAAGCTTTTTAGGGGAAGCACAATACTGGAGAAGATTTATTGCTAATTTTTCTTCGATTGGGGAGATGTATAGTAGAAATCATTTGAGCAGCACAATACTGGAGTAGTTCTATTGTAGCATGGTAAGCCCATTTCATTTCATTCTGAAATATTTAATGGAGCTGTAAGTAACTATCCTACATATGACAAAGAACTTTATGCATTGGTACAAAGTGTTGAGAAATGGAAGCACTATTTGATGGGGAAGGAGACCATCATCCATACCGACCATATACCATTGCAGTACTTTAGTCACAGTCAAAGTTGTAGCAGTCACGACATTTCAGATGGATGGGTTTTCTACAACAATTTCATTTGGTTATTAGGTATTAAAAGGGAATCTAGAATAAGGTAGCTGATATACTTTCAAGGCCTATTGTAAATTCATCTGTTATACTCAAGAATAATTCTATTTTGCATGGAATTTACGTAGAAAAATATGCAAATGATAGTGATTTTCATAAGTATATGCAAGCTTGAGTCAATGAAATCAAATTGAAGAGTTGGATTATCATGTACATAATAATTTGTTGTATCACTTGGGAAAGTTGAGTATTCCACAAGGAGAAATAAATAGTATCATAAGGGAGGCACACACTTCATTGATTGTTGGACACTTTGGTGTAGGCAAGACAATAGCGAATATTCAAAGGTATTGTTATTGGCCATGCATGTTGGATAATGTTTCTTGTTTCATAAGATGATGTTCTTTATGTGCTACAAGTAAGCCTAGCAATAGGAAACTTGTTTTATACACTCCACTTCTGGTACCTTCATGTCCATGGGAGAGTATCTCAATGGATTTTGTAGGATGTCTTCCATCATCAAGGAAAGGTCTTGATTACTTGTATGTAGTTGTAGATAGATTCAACAAGATGTGCATACTAACACCATGTGAAAAGAAAATTACAGTTGAACAAACAACTCATATTTTCTTTCAAAACATTTCGGTTCATTTTGGTCTTCCTACTTCTATTGTAAGTGATCGAGATTCTCGATTTGTTGGGAATTTTTGGTAAAATTTGTGGGACATGATGGAAACAAAGTAAAAGAAGAGTACAGCCTTTCATCCACAAATAGGTGGAAAAACCGAGGTGTTCAATCAAACAGTTATTCATCTTCTTAGAGGATATTGCGACAAACATCCCAAGTTGTGGGATGAACAGTTGAATTACATACAACATGCATACAACAGGGCAAAGTATTTTTCCACAAATACATCGCCATTTGAGGCATGTTATAGGTACTTGCCAAGATCGCCATTGGACTTCATTTTTGAGAAAGATGTTGCCATCGATGGTCACAGTGGCATTGATAAGGCAAGGAAGTTCATGGAGAAAATTTAGTTGATACATCACACAGTGCAAGAACAACTTGAGAAAAGTCAAAGCAACTACAAGGGAAGGCATGATAAAGAACGGGTTGATCACAAATTTCAAGTTGACGACAAAGTTTTGTTATATATTAGCAAAGACAGACTTAAAGGGGAAGGTAAAAAGCTTAAACCAATCTGTTACGGTCCTTTTAAAATTCTAGAAAAGATTGGTAACAATGCATTTAAGCTTGATTTGCCTCCTTATATGAAAATATATTATGTTGTTAATGTTCAGAATTTGAGATTGTTTGAGCCTCCTTTGATTGATGATCAAGGAGAGAATGTTCAATTTCCATCAGTAGATGATTTCTCACCAGAATCTTTTGATGAACTTCAGCAGGATCTCATACTTGATAAAAGAACTAGGACTTTGAAGAGAGGGGATGTCGAATACCTTAGAGTGGGACTCAAGGGACAAAAGCCTTCTCAAGCCAAATGGTTGCAGACCGAGAAGGTGAGGGAGATGTACCCTCACCTGTTGAAAAATTGATAGTATATTTTGGGGTCCAAAAGGCTTCTAGTGGGGAGGAATGATCAGGTGCTTAGTATTTAGCTAAAAAATCAAAGTTCTCATAATGTCTCGAAACCTGAACAACCACGTCCATCTTTGAAAAACAATCCTAACGCAACTCATTTCGTTGAAAACCGAGTTCATATGAAAAAAAATTGTGTTCTAATCACTTTGCTAAATAAGAAAAATTTGCAAAAAAAATTGCCCAGTCACTGCACAGTCAGCAGTCCGCACTGTTGACATGGCAGGTGACTAGGCATTGTCAACAGTGAATCATAGGTGGACAAGTGGCATCGATTGGTTGGGTTGTATAGGTGGTGTTCTAGCACATTCTTATTGGTTTATTTTGGACCAATGGAAGAATGCCATGTGGCAACCCAGGAGGCCGCCACATGGAACCTCCCAATGGACTAAATAGATTTCAATTCAAAAAAAAATTGGTGGAAGTCGAGGTCGAACCCACAACCTCTAGCACACAAACCATATGCCTTAACCGCCTTCGCTATTGGGTAGTTCTTAGCATTTATTATCTCTGTTTACATTTGAAGTGTAATGGTTATGGGGTTGGCAGTTAGGGGAGGGCGAACCTGCAGGACATCCCTCCCTCATGTTAACACAATGTTACAAACCACAAATAGCTATAAAAATTGGCGGGCTCCAACACTCCAAAACTGCGACAGTTAACATGTGAACGCATTTGTATAAACCGTAAACAGTTTGCGTTAACCCCGACGACTTCAGCATACAGTTAACACGACGGTTAGTGTCTTGACATGTGAATACAGTGGGATTTACATCAAATGATCAACTAACCCGATGGCTCCAACCCTGGCAGTTAATGCGACGTTAACTCTGCATGTGAACAATCCATCAAAAGCGCCAGATATAACGATTATGGTTAATACTAATCGCGGGTTTAACATTAATAAGTAGTTTAACATTAATTAACTGTGGTTTAAAACAACGGTAAGTTTGGTGGTGCCCCCAAATTTGGGCCTGTGTCCAGATTTAGTGGGGCTAACTAGAGATATTCCAGAATTAGAGAAGAAATTGTAGGAAAAGACTGTCTGAGTCATAGAGAAGTCAATTTTCGACCAAATTGAGCTTAGAAAGAGGTTTTCTTAGCTAATTTGGACATTTTGAACACATTGGTGTAGATATTAGGGACCATAGAGCTTTGTAAAATAGAAATTTTCCACATTGAGCCAATTCAGAGGACCAAGACATGGAAGTTGGACCAAGGAGATGTAGCCCAGGAACGGTGAACTCCTTCATCAAAACACTGTGTTAAAGTGTCTCTTTGATGGTTTGTTGTACTTTGAATGTTTGTTGTTCAATATTTTTGTTTGAAGCCATTTTTCTCAGGAATGTCATTTTAAACTTAACGAAATTTCCTTGTTTACATGCACAAACAACTAAGGAAACCCCAGTACAAGAAGCAATAAGCAATCATATGTTTAGAAATATGTAATTTTTATTAGCAAAAATACAAAAAAAGATCATTCTTTCGCGTCTCTTCTGTAACGATCTGAAAGTTGGACTACTAGTTGACCAATAATGTTGTTGCTTGCGTAATTTCTTCTAATGAGGATGTGCATATATCTTAGTTTTTTCCTCTACAGACTGAAAATTGAGTGACTCGACATTTTCATCCAGAATGACATTAGTAGCTATGTCATCAATATGTTTTTCAGGAGAATTTTCTTCAAGCACCGCACAGTTAGATGTAGGTGATGAGGCAACAACATGATCGTATATAAGACATGTTCTTGATGTTTGCACTATAGGGTTAATAGGAACAACAATTCCTTACCCATTCTTCCTAATTCCTCCTTCGGTCTATCCCATTATTATCATCGAGACCTAATGCGAGTAGTATGGTTTTCAAAATTGGTTGTCACAATAGCATGTGGTAATTCATGATTATCTGCATCAATCTTGTTTTGGTGCAATTTTTTTTGTGGCTAATGGAAACACATTTGCAAACTTGATTTTTCAATATGGGTAAAATATTGCAGGAGCTTCCTAAGAAAAAGGCAACGGATGAACTTCGTAAAGAAGTCCTTTAGTTGCAGTGAGTGGTATCCCTTTAGCAAGCAAGGAATGCAACTATTAAAAATATGTTACAAACATCAATCGCTGAAAAAATCCAAAAGGTTGACCATCTAGATTCAACGATCTAGATATCATGTTGAGGTTTTCCATTACACCAAAAATGCAAGGCCCTGTGTGATTCATTCATTAGTGCTCATGAAGTGGATTGTTCTACATCTGGAATAGTGAATTGACAATTCTATAGTGATGAGTTTGAAGAGAAGCGCCAAAAAAATAATTCTTCAACTCTGTGAGATAGCCAATACTCCCTTTTATCAAGTCGTGGGCATCAAAAAAATTCAAATCAGACAAATTTGCGTAACTAACCAATAAGAAACCTGCATAAATCTCCTGAAGCACAACTTTTCCCACGAACGAATGATGCCAACTAAGATCAAATATGGACCCACAACAATTTGATCTAGTCTGCCAGTTGATATGGAAGGTTACATACAATCCAAGAGTGACAAATGAAATTATTTAAGCAGATATGATATTAGTGAAGATCTGGATATCTAGAATAAAATATTGTGACATGATATTCAAATCAGAAAGGAAAAAATAAATTGTGAAACCCCGTCATTATAGGTTTAATTAAACTCAGATCTGACTTGAGCACACAAGATCCACATTATATTGAAACCATTATCCCTCAAATAGATCTATATATCTCAAAAGAAATTTTGATACCTTAGTGAAACATAAGGCCCATTCAGATCATTAAAAAATAATAAACTCCAAAGAAAATTACGCAGGGTAGGAATCACCTACTCTAATACCATGAAATAGTATTTTATTACTCACATTGTTGTATAAAATTATATAGGAGACCTCGATTATATAACAATGGAGAAGGCTCAATGTCGATTAAGGATAACTATGACAACTAGAAAGATGCAAGTTCTTATGTGACCTTGGAACTCACCATACTTACCTCATAGGGAAATGAAGCATTGGAAAAGCCAACTCTAACAGATACATTAGGTAGGTAAAATCCTTCTATACAATTCACGTCTTTGTAGTTTCAATTTTTTCTATACTCATACGTGTTTTTAGACAATCGATGTATCTTCTCATGCTTACTATATTCAAAATCTAATTATTTCGTTATATAAAATTATGCCATCCAATTCATGTCTTTGTAGTTTCAATTATTTCTATATACATACTTATTTTTAAACAATCTATGGACTTTCTATACACATACGCATCCCCAAAATGCCCCACCTACTGTTGAGGGAGCTACCTGACATCTTCTTAGTCAAAGAATCTTCAGATCCCAATGTTCAAGTTACTATAATTCAATGCCAAGGTACATTATCAACAAATGCAATAATAGTTAACTGATTCAAAGAACTAGAAGGCCCAATATTAGAGGCACTCTTAGTTTATTTCCATGTATATCCCATTGGTCCTCTACTGTTCTCTCGGTATTCCCATTTTAAAGATAAGGATGGATCCTCAGTTGAATTGAGTATGTGGAAGGAAGAAAATATTTGTTTGACGTGATTGGATTTTTATAATCCATGTTATTTCATGTATGTTTTTTTAGGAAGCATTACAGTTGATCCTGGTGGATATTGGTGGCCACCCGCCAATTCCACTTGGACCCCCACCATTGCTTCTTTTAGTTTTTTAGTTTCCTTAATTGTAGCACAGTTTACTATTTTTAGCATTTTTTCGGGTACTAAACTTTCGGAGCCATTTTGAGGCCCTAAACGACATTTTTTTGGAAATCTACCGCCAGCGATTATTTGTCCAAAATCATCTTTTTTGTAGTCCTAAGAGAGATCTTTCCAGCGGGCTATCATGCACGTCAAATGGAGATAATATGACCAAGTCGCAACCCCGGGAAGTTGGCTGTCCAACTCACTCCAATGGGGCCCATAAACTCTTGGTGTTACATCTCCTCGGGTTAGGGTTTTGGATTTTTAGGGTTTGATCTTATTGTTCAATAATAAAAAGGCCCTTGAGCCTCATTAAAAGGTAGTTTAGAGGCATGTAGCCGCCACATCTCTTCTCAAAGATAAGCTACCATCGTCCTAGCTAGTTTATTTCCATTCCTATTTGTAAGCATATTTCAGTATTTTACCATTAATGAAATGAAGTATTATTTCGGCTACATCCTTGTGTTTATGGTTATCTCTGTAATTTGTTGCGTTCCTATTTAAATTCAGATTGGTGGTATCAGAGCAGTCTGCTTTTTTTCTCTGTTTTTCTTTGCATGTCCCCAATGACATCAGGATATCAGGAGTTAGGGCTTGAAGTGGTCAAACCTTTGCAGGACCAGCCTGACAAATCCCGACGACCTCCCATGGCGGATGAAAAGAAAGACGAGGGGGCAAGATATCCTATCAAAATCTTGCTCGAAGAAGCCCCTAAGCAACAAAGGAACACAATGATGGATAGCTTTGCCTAGATCCTTCAGCGGCTACTACGGGCGACGCATTAGCTTCCAAAAACTACTCTAGAAATGCCACACCATTTAAGGTACAAGTTAATTTTGAAATCCCCATATTCAAGGGTCAAATAGACGCAGATGCCATTGATAAATGGTTAAATCTGCTAGAGGGTTATTTTTCTATTCATGATTTTTCTAGTCGAGAAAAGATTATTTTCGCTCTTCTCAAAGGAGCCCCACACATCAAGGATTGGTAGGAAACCTACTGCGAGTAGAAGGATGAAAGTACAGGCTCACTATTTTCAGCCGCACCCACCTGGAATTCATTCGGGGAAGCCATCAAGGAGCAGTACTACCCTATCAGAAGCTATGAGGATCAATACATAAAGTGGACCACGCTGCAGCAGGGAAGGGACCAAGACGTGCCGAAGTTTACCAATATTTTCCATACCCTTTGCACAAAGTTGTGTATCAAGGATACAGTGCAGCATTTGATACTCAAATATTGCAGCTTCCTACACAAGTACATCCAGGAAGAAATAGAATTCCTGAACATCTCCTCGTTCGGCACGGGATACCAATACGCCGTCAAAGTCGAGAAAAAGTATAAATAGAAGAAGCGAGACTTTGGATCTACGAATCCGAAGCAAGGGAAAGGTGCCCCAAAACTGTAGAACAAAGGACAAAGCCAAGGTGGGGTGACCTAAGACAACCCGCCAAAGCTGCAAGCAAATAAAAGCACTGCAAAGCCGAAAAAGGACACGGGAAAGTGGTGTGAGTTCCATAAGAGCTCCACTCACAACACAAGTGAGTGTCGAGCCAAGAAGTCACTGGTGGCCGAGCTAAAGGTTTCAGAATCAGATGCATGTTCCGACTCTGAGTCAGAACCCAACAAGGGGAATGACAAAGGGAAGCAAATTATCAATGCGGAGCCCAATGCCACCATTGCCACCACAAAGATTCAGAAGGAGGAACCTGAAGATCCAGAGGAGGAGGAGCGTCTCTTCCACTCCCAGATGTGGGTAAAGGGCTCCCCACTATAGTTCATTATTAATAGCGGGAGCCAAAATAACCTCATTTCGGTAGAGGTCGTGAAGCGGTTGGGCTTACCGACCACAACACATCCACAATCGTACATCATTGGGTGGCTTCACCAAGGACAGGATCTCCGCGTGAGCCAGCAATGTCACCTTCCATACAACACTAAGCCCTTCATGGATGAGGTATTGTGTGACATTGCTCCCCTTGAAGTTTGTGATGTATTATTAGGATAACCATACTTGTGGAAGTGACATGCTATGTATGAATCAAGGCCCCATGCTGTTATTATTACTTTGGGAAATAAGTTGTACAGGATACCAAAGGTAACACTGCTTACCGCCATCTCTTTGGTTACTACAAAACAATGCAGTAAGCTCATTTCCAAAACTGAGAAATTTGTTTTCCTGATGATATGCGCTCAAGGAAAGAAGAAGATGGTGGCCACGACCTCTAGACAGGGCCCCTCCGCATGACAACTACAGATGGACAAGGTCGTGGAGGAGTACGAGGACATCTTCACCTCCCCCGCAGGGGTTCCTCTATACTGTCAGGTCAAGCACTCCATCAATCTGACCCCGGCTGCACCACTGCCCAATGGACCAATCTATTGGCACTCCGTTCTGGAGAACGATGAAATCAAGAGGCAAATTCAGGAGCTGCTACGAAAAGGTCACATCCGTCTGAGTTCATCACCCTGTGGGAGCCCGATCGTGTTGGTACAAAAGAAGGATGGGATTTGCCGACTCTGTATTGACTATCAGGCGCTGAACAAGATCACTGTCCATAATAGGTACCCGATCCCACAGATTGATGACCTCCTGGACCAACTGAAGGGGGGAAAATATTTCAACAAGATTGATTTGAAGTCAAGATATCACCAGGTACCAATCGAACCCTCCAATGTGTGGAAGACTACCTTCAAAGCTAAGGAGGGCCTTTTTGAATGGTTGGTTATGCCTTTCGAATTGACGAATGCTCCTATAACCTTCATGAGGCTAATGGATGACATCTTGTAGCCATTCATCAACTCATTTGTAGTGGTATACTTGGATGACATCCTGATCTTCAACCAGAGTTGTGAAGAGCACCTCCACCACATCCGACAGGTTCTCCAAACATTGCGGCAACACAAGTTATGTGCCAATTTGAAGAAATGCACTATTGGCATGACCGAAGTTCAGTATTTGGGATACATTATTGATGAACAGGGGGTGCATGTGGATCCAGCCAAGATCCAAGTCATTCGAGAATGGCCATCTCCAACCACTCTGATAGAGCTTCACAGCTTTCTAGGTCTTTCCAACTTCTATCGCAAGTTCGTGTTGGGATTTTCTCATATCACTTGGCCCTTGAGTCAAGTCACCAAGGGAGGAGCAAAAGCAAAATTCTTTTTGTTTGAATCTCAATAGAAGGCATTCACGGATTTGAAAGGTTGCCTCTGCACGGCACCAGTGCTCGCATTACCAGAATTGCAACAACCATTTGAGGTCGAGACAGATGCCTCTGACTATGCTATTGGGGCAGTCCTTGCTCAACACAGGCATCCAGTGGCATATCACAGTGAGACACTTTCAGACACAGTCCGGAAGTATCCCACTTATGACAAAGAGATGTATTCCATTGTGCGGGCCTACCGACAATGGAAGCATTACATTTTGGGGAAGGAATCGGTCATCCACACAAACCACTAACCCCTGCAGTTCATATAGACCCAAGGGAAGTTACAGAATGATCGCCATCAGAAGTGGTCCACATACCTACAACAATTCCATTTGAATATCAAGTATAAGAAGGGCAGCACCAATAATGTTGTAGATTGCCTCAATTGACCACCGATCATGGCGTTAACCACCATGCTCAACTCTTGTGGGCACGAGACTTCTAATTGGCCACTTCTCTACAAAAGCGACCCAGAATTCAGCCACACACACTAGACACTCTTGGAGGGTAGGCATGTTCCAGATTTTCACCTCCAGGATGCCCTGTTATGCCACCTGGATCACCTTTGTGTTCCTTTAAGTGAACGTGCCAAGATGATTTGGGAAGCACACTATAGTCGGGCTGTTGGGGATTTTGAGGTCGAGAAAACGGTGGCAGTACTGCAGAAGTATTTCTATTGACCAAATCTTCAACAGGATGTCGGGAAGTACATCAAATCATGCACCGGCTGCACCATTGCCAAACCGACCATCAAGAAGCAAGGCCTCTATACCCCGTTGCCTACCCCTAGTCGACCTTGGGAATCCATCTCCAAGGATTACATGTCACGCCTTCCTTCCACTAAGCATGGAAATAACTGTGTTTTTGTGGTTGTCAACAGGTTCTAGAAGATGGCCATTATGGTGGCCTGCAAGAAGTATATCACAGCAGTAGCCACTGCTAAACTCGTCTTTGAACGAGTGTGGGTACACTTTGGCATCCCACAGTCTATCATCTCAGATCGGGATAGAAGGTTCCTCAGTACATTTTGGTCCAGTCTCTGGTCGATGTTGGACACCAAACTCACTAAGTCCACAACCTTCCATCCTCAAACTGATGGTCAAAAAAAGGTTGTCAATAGGATGATCATAGACATTCTACGCATGTATAACTCAAAGCATCCGCACATATGGGACGAGAGCCTCCCCTATGTTTCGCACAACTACAACTATGCTCTCCACAGCTCGACTCGTCGCAACCCTTTTTAGGTGGGCTTGGGATTCTAGCCACTATGTCCCATTGATGTGTCCATACCATTTGCAGCTATTCACGCAGATTTAGCTCATGTCCGGTCCGAAACGGATAAGGCAAACAGCTTCATTGATCACATCCAACATATTCGCCAGCAGGTCCATGACATTCTAGAGAAATAAAATGGCAAGTACAAGCAACGACATGATCAACATTGAGTGACACACAAGTTTCAGGTGAGTGACAAAGTCTGGTTGCATTTGCAAAAGGAATGCCTTACTGGAGCCTATCGAAAACTCAGACCACTCCGATATGGTCCTTACACCATTACCAAGGTTGTGGGAGACAATGCATTTGAGCTTAGCATTCCCCCATTCCTTGGCCTGCAACCAGTGTCAATTTGGACCGTCTTCGGCCATATTTTCCACCATTGCTAGACACATATGACATCGCAGAACAACTCACACCCACAGAGTTAAATCCATATTACATGGAACAAGCTGCAACTGATCGGATCATGGACACACAGATCAAGCACACTCGCCAGCAAAATATCCAACTGTATTGAGTTGTCAAAGTAGGCCAACTCCTTCATGAGGGCAAGTGGCTTACCGGGGACCAAGTTCAGCAGAAGTTCCCTCATCTCATGGAGGAACTCAACGCAATGGGGACCATTGCTTCCTAAGGGGGGAGGAATGATCTAGGTGGATATTGGTGGCCACCCACTAATTCCACTTGCACCCCCACCATTGCTTCTTTAAGTTTTTCAGTTTCTTTAATTATAGCACATTTTACTATTTTTAGCAGTTTTTCGGGTCCTAAACTTCCGGAGTCATTTTGAGTCCCTAAACAACGTTTTTTTGGAAATCTACCTAATTGTCTTTTCCATCGTAGTCCTCGGAGATATCTTTCTAATGGGCTATCATGCACATCAAACAGAGATAATATGACCAAGTTGCGACCCCGGGAAGTTGGTTGTCCAACTCACCCCAACGGGGCGCATAAACTCTTGTTGTTACATCTCCTCGGGTTAGGGTTTTGGTTTTTTAGGGTTTTCTCTTATTGTTTAATAATAAAAAGGCCCTTGAGCCTCATTGTAAGGTAGTTCAGAGGCATGTATCCGCCACATCTCTCCTCAGAGATAAGATACCATTGCCCTATCTGGTTTATTTCCATTCCTGTTTGTAAGCATATTTCAATATCTTACCATCAATGAAATGAAGTATTATTTCCGTTGCATCTTTGTGTTTATGGTTATCTCTGTAATTTTTTGTGTTCCTATTTAAATCCGGATCAACAGTTTAAACTAATGAATAACTCATGGAATTTTCATGGGGATTGGCTTCTAATAACCAACACTTTATGTGGGTTGTTGGGCAAGATATAGTTCATGGTGAATCTGCCATATTGGCTGAAGAGTTCATTGAGTAAACAAAAGATAGAGGTTTGTTGGTTGGATGGGTGCCTCAGAAAAAGGTATTGTTGCACCCATCTGTCGAGAGGACATATTATAGCCCCAAAGGTTTACTGGTAGTTATGTGTCACGTGGTCTATTGGATTCATCTAGGTTAACAAATAAATTACATATGAATATTTTATATATTCAACTTTTATATTTTATTAAAATATTACACTTCTTTTATAACTATTTATAAATATATAAATTTATATCATTTAAGTGAATATGGTATAAATAAAAAATTAACATATGAAAATTCAGAAGATAAAGATCAACAAATTGAAATGAACAGTATTATTAGAAAAAGGTAGTGTTATATGCAAATTAGGAGTGACTCCTAACATGCTCCCAAAAGCTATCTAAGTGTCTCTCTCTTTGTCAAGTTTAATATTCAAAGACAACATTTATTAGTGCAAGCAATCCATAATTTTTCCTTTTCTTTTAAACAATTAGGTTTTAGCCTTTAGGGTTTTATTGTTTTTTATTACTAATCTATTTGAATTTCCTGGATTCCATAACAAACTTAAAAAAAAAAAAATTGATGAATTTCGTGAAATTATTCATGTTGGTGTTTGGGTTGTTCCGACTAAGTTGGAGATTTTTGAACCTCATCTAAAAAATCATGCAACAATGAAATTAAACCAACTTTAAATTTAATCAATTTTGTTGGCCAAACTAGTTGACTTATATGGTGATGTAAGGAGAATTAAGGTATAGTTCTTGGTCTTGGTTTGAAGATATCATGGTTGAATGAACCATGTACATGAAAGACATCGGTTGCAACAACAAAGTATCATGAATTCCTCTTCTTTTATATGGATGCCAAAATTTTGATTAGATCATAACTAGTTTTTTCTTTTTCTTTTTTTGAAGATTAGGAAAAATAACATTTAAGGGAAGTATTAGAGTTATAACTCCTACTTGTCTTCAATGTGATGTTGTATATGTAAAGGAGTCTCTTTGTAGTCTTTAGGAGATTATTGAATCTACTTAAGATGCTTTTTATATAAAGAGTATCTTTATAGTCTTTACTAGATTATCGAATCTACTTAGATTGAAAGATATACTCCATTAACTAACAAGGACTCCTTATTGAAAAGATTATTTCTTTCTCTTAAAAATGCATTAATCATATATTTAACTTATATTATTATTTAATTAATAAAATTGTGTTTATGAAATATTAATTTGTTATAATATATCCATTCTTACACAACAATCCATATAATTTATCTATCTTAAAAATGCATTTATATATTTATCTTAAAATATTATTTAGTTAATAAAAATGGGTTTATGAAATAGTAAATTTTTTTGTATAGTATATTAATTCTCATTTACTCTTTTTTTTTATTTCATACAGGATATGTGGGGCTAAAAAGTGGTTGTGATCATCTACATTGTTGTCCTCTAAACTATACACCCAAGGCACAACGTTAATAAGGATAAGCGAGAACTCATACAAAGTATACAGCTCAAAAGCAACACTCAGAGTAAGGATCAGAGTAACAGCGACTACAAAGCGTACACCCTAAAGTATGAGCTGTCACTCTAAGCGTTACTTAAGGCGTCAACATCATTGATGGCACCTCTGACCCCACGGTTTTGTATCCAATTGAAAATAAAACGCGTAAAGGGTCGGTCAGCGTTTTCTGATAACCTTATTATATTGGTTTCCGTATCTTCACGCCTGTCACCTGGAGACAATAATATTATATTCCTTTCAATTCCCTATAACTAAGGGAGGTATAGCGGCTGAATTCGGCAATAATATTTTATTTTTCCTTTCAATTCCCACGGAGGGATCGGGGCTGAATTTGGCAAGAATAGGAGGAAGAAAGAAGATGGGTTTCAGATCACTGAATGATACCATTGATTTTTTTAATGGCTTAAATAATGGAAATGTCTTAGTTTCATGGATGAGTTTGATGTTGCATAGATAAGGGATGTTGTTATCGAGATTGTGTAGATGAGTTTGAAGTTGTATTAATAAGATATGTTGTTATCAAAATTGTGTGTATGATTGATGACGATTTTTTTTATTATATCTACTGCAGGTAAGGTATAACACATTCAGTTTTGTTTTTGACCGGGTAATAGTTTGCTTTGATTAAAAATTTAATATTAGGAATTTATTTTTTGTTATTTTTTATTCTGTTTAAATTTATTTATTTGTAAAATGATTGGTTGAGGTATTATTATGGGTTGTTTAGTAACTTTCATTTCTATTAGTTATTTTTTTTGTTTTTTGTTTTATTTCTTTTTTATTTAACTTTTTGATCTTTTCTTTTTCTATTTTCATTATTTATATTTTGGTCAATTATAATTTTTCCACAATATTTTCAATTTAAAATAACTTATTATTATATTAAAAACATATTTTAATAAATTTAATTATAAACAATTATATATATATTAATAAAAATAAAACACACACATAGATATATATATTAATATTAATCATATTTCTTAATTTTTGGTGGTGACAATCAACAATACAATATCTTACTAGTTTTATTTTTGTGGTGAAATCTTTGTTTTTATTATTTTTTTGTTTAATTAAGTTATATTTGAGCTAAGCCACAAGTACTAGCTATTATGTAACCCTTGTTTTATAAATATATTTGATGTCAATGTTAATAAAAAACTTATTTGTTTTTGTGTTTAGTTGGAATAGGTTCATGGAATGGCCAGATTCATAATATTTGCTAAACTAATATGGATTACAGATTTTGCGAATATAGTGAAATAATATGGTCAAGAATGGATTGTCAATTTTGAGAATATCCTCGAATAATATTGTCAAAAAACAAATATGCTTTCGAATCAGATTCTAGGTATTTCCAAAATCTCTCATCTACATAAAATACCTCATTTGCATAAAATACACTTGCTGATTCAAAATGCGTAAATAAATTGTGATGTGATTATCACTGAAAAACATATCTCAAAAACTTAATATAAATTACAAAAACCTTAATTCAAATATTAAAAATTTATTTATACATCATTGTATATATGGTTTAGTTACGTTAAAATTCCAAATGTAACAAATTTTATCCGTACAATTAAATCTCACCATCAATTCTTTTATTGTCTTGATTTTTCTTCCAAATTGCTAAATTAAAACACGACCGGTTTCTGCGAGAGGAATTGCTGAAGGGAACTGGAAAGCAGCGACGCGAAAACAAAAACACAGTTGAGTGATCAGAACGCAGCTCCTGAATATAATAATCTCCCGTGACTGCATGCAGGCTTATAAAAATATAAATATATGGGCGGCTCCCGAATATAATAATCACGCGTGACTGCGTGCAATTTAAAGAAGGGTGGCGTTTTTAAATCCTTCCGTCTCAGTTGGCATCAGTTGACCCCTCAGCGTGCACCCAATTTCCAACCATTCATCATCGAAAATCCAAAAATAATACATCAAGAAACTTTCAAAGTTAATATGATAATATGAATGAAATAATAAATCGGTGTGAATTGTTTTTGCTAGGTATATCACTTGACCCAATTTCCATCCATTCGTCATCGAAAATCCCAAAATAATACATCAAGAAACTTTCTAAATTAATATCATAATATGAATGAAATAATAAATAGGTGTGAATTGTTTTTTCTGCGTTAATTTTTTATTTTTATTTCTTATATAAGGGAACAAGTTAATCTTAAAATCAAGAGGAATTATTTGATACGCATTTGAAGTGTCAACAATTATATTTTTATGTATTTACAGGCCTGCAACTCTATAAATAGCTCCACATCTCAAAGTTCCTTCCAGAGTTCAGATCCCTCTCACCGCCTTCACCATGGAAGCATCGGAGTCAGTTCCCCTCCATGCCCTATTATTTCCAATTCCCTTGCAGGGCCACATAAAGCCTTTCATGAACTTGGCCAATGTTTTGTCCGCCCGGGGGTTCTATATCACTTTTGTGATTACCGAATTTGTCCAAAGGCGTCTTTCTGAATCTGGGGCAATTATAAACCGTGAAGGTTTCATGAATACGAAAATAAAATTCGAAGCTGTGCCAGACGGGCTGCCGCCCCCAACACGGGTGTAGTCAAAATCAAAATCTTACGGAGCTCTTCGATTCCATGGAAATTCATGCTCATATTCATTTAGGGAAGTTGATGGAGAAACTCCGACATCTTCCCAACGTTCCTCCAGTAACCTTTATTGTGTCGGATGGACTTTTATCAAAGACGCAGATTATTGCAGACGAATATGATGTTCCCAGAGTTGCTTTCTGGCCGACCAGTGCGTTCGGTTTCACGGCCTATTCTTCTGTCCCTCTGCTCATTGACAAAGGACATCTTCCTCTCAAAGGTACGCAACAAATATTAACATCTTAGTTGATTGTTGTAGTAATTATAAGTTGTCTTTTTTCCTGTTAATTGCACCCACACATAAGGTGCATCCTGCAACCAACCAAGGGGTAGTGATCCATCTTGTTTAAGTCTTGCAGTCTTGTGAATATAATACATGAGTTAATGGTGGAACATGAATACATTGACTGTTACAGAATTCAAGAATAGCTGGAAATTCACTGTTTCTTACCGTGTCAATGTTTGTTCATTGACGGTTTCAGAATTCAAGAATAGGTTCCAATCGCATCACAAGTGGGAATGATTTTTGTGAGTTACAATTCCTTTTGTTCCACCGCCCTCCAGTTTTCACATTGCCACCCGATTACAAATTCTACTAGTAAGAACTTGGTCCACAATTTTTTCTTCAGCTTTGGTTCCCTAGCAGACATGCCAAACTCAAATATTTGATTTGTAATAATATATGGAAATGGAGGGTTTAGGTTCTCAACCATCAGTTGGGAGTGAACAAACTCAACCGTAGAGGGGCTCACTTCAGTTTCAAGAAAGGACGTAACACTCATTAAACTAAACAGAGAGACAGTCGCCCCTTCAAACAAGGCTTCAACACATGTTCAGATAGAGGAATCAAATGTACAAGAAGTAACCAGAAGTACCTTAAAAGGTATTCTTCCATGTTTTCCGAAATAATTTTTTTGATAAATTGTTTAAGCTTTTGTAGAATGTCGAAAGGGATTCAGGTTAATGAAGCCCAAAAAACTTGGAAATCTTCCGTAACTGATTTACACAACATCAATCTTCATGCCCTTGAGCGTAATTTATTGCACCAAATTCATACTCTCTTTTTCATATTTTCCAAAGGCCATCTCTATCCCGATTTGAGATATTTTAGAAGTTTTAATGTAAAACGTGGATATTTTAATCCAGATCCCAGTTGATTAATATTTTTGGAGAAAATTTCCCCCACAGGCTTTCACCCTTTCTGCGATCCTGCAAGCAATGATGGAAAATTTTGCATGGTTTATCTTCATTCCTATAGCATTAATGAATAACCAAAACATGTATTTTAGAGACTCAAGGTGAGATATGTTCCCTTCAAAGAAAACCAAAGTATTCTCTACAAATAATAAAGGTAAGAGTTTGAAACATTGACATATTTCAATCCCTTTGAAATCTACAAAAAATAAAGGTGAGAGTTGTAAACATTGACATATTTCAATCCCTTTGAAATCTCCTCGTGATTTTGAATCCATGATTTCTTTTCTTAGTCCTTTTGCAACGAGGAAGAAAGGGGTTGAAAGTGGATAACCTTACCTAAAGCTTCTTTTTATTTGGAAGAATGGAGAGGTTCCTCCATTAATTAGCAAGCTAAAAGAGGTTTTGTTGATGTAGTTCATCACCCAAGGTTATAAAGAAGTCACATAAGCCTAAATGAGTTAAGAGGATTTTTAGGTAGATATAATTTATCTCATCAAAATATTTTGAGAGATCAAATTTATAGAGAATCTCTCTTTGTTTCTTAGTGTCTATAAAAAGAAGGCTTTCTTGGGAAAGGCTAATGAAATAATGAATATCATGATTTTACCAGAATAGAATTTTATTTAGAGAAATGTGATTAGACAAGATATCTTTGAGGTATAGGGAAATGAGCACTAAAATAATACTATAGATAGAGTTAGACAAGGAAATCATATGAAAGAGGTAAAAGAATGTAGGTGAGTATGAGTTTGGGATAAAGAGGAATTAAAGGGGTAAATAACTTGTCATGAAGTCCTTCATTATTCCATTATACAGATAAGGTCATCTACTATAAAGTTGTAACATTCTAGGTGTAACTCAATATGGCGTCCATTTGACATGGGGTTTTTCCTCTTTGGAAACTATGTAAAACTATAGCTCTTCTTTTGTGACCTTAGCCATTGAGGATATGTTCCATTCATAGTTTATAAATTTGGGGAAAAGGTTGATCACATTTAGTACTTCCTGTATGGTGTCTCTCTCAGGAGTAGAAAAATGTCCCTAAAATAATTGCATCCTTCTTTTGATATCTTTGAAGGAGATTGCAAAGGATCCAGTCTGGCTTTTTGATCTCCCAAATAGTGTAAATAGATATCCTTTGCTTTGAAATATTGTGAAATTACATGGTGTTGTCATCCTCTACATGTAGCCAAATGGCTATACTCTTCAGCCTTCATTAGTTTTCCTTTTCTTGGAGCAATTTCACTTTAATCCTCCAAACCCTTTATCTCTTCCTTTTGGCCCATTGCGGTCGTCTCTTAGATATTTTTCTCATGTATTTTTCAATTTAGCCTCAATTTTAGCTAAGTGTTTATTGTGTGCTTCTTCTTCTTTTTTTCCCTTTCCCACTTAATCATCAATTAGTTTTATAGTTATAGGATTTGGTGGGATTTTATTGTTGGGAGGGGGTGATTGGGACTCAAGGTAAAAGGGGATCTAGTTGGATTTCAGTGATTCAATAAAAGCTGGGTTTTCAAGCCAAGAAGGATTATGTTTGAATAGAATTATATGGATTTATGACCTCTGTGGTTTATTTCTTTTGACTTAGTTACAGGAGAATCCACAGTAAGAACCATTTTCTGCCAACGTTTCAAATACCAACCGGGATCCATCATCAGGACCATTTGAATGCTTAATAGAAGAAGAGCTAATTTGAGAGATTAAATATTAATGAGGAGAGTAAATTAAGATGAATGTCGGCTATTTTATTTATTTATTTATTTCATTTTATTTAGTTTTTTTTTTTTTTTTTCTTTAGCTAATTAATTGATTAATATAAACTATTATTATGTTGATCATTATAAGGTTTTCAGGAAGTCAACCCATACAGAAAAATACCTCCACGCTGATTCCCACCATCACCCAGCCCAGAAATTTGGTGTTCTAAACACTCTTGCTATCAAGGCCCTTCGAATTTGTGACGCTGAACATCTGAATGAAGAAAAGAAGCATTTAGTCTCAACCTTTAAGAGTTTAGGCTACAAAGAAAATGAGATTAAAAGAGAAATAAAGAAAGCTGAGAAAAGGATGTTATCTCATGAACCTAAGGCCCATGATCAGCCTCAGTGTGGTAGGGTTTTTCTACCTTATATTCATGGAGTTACAAATAAGATTGCTAAAATCCTAAGGAAGAAAAACATAAGCACACAATTCTCAGCACCTGGAACTATTAGGCAAGGTATGAGATCTGTCAAGGATAGTATTGATAAAAATCAACTTAAAGGAGTCTATAAAATGGATTGCTCATGTGGGAAAAGCTACATTGGTGAAACAGGTCACTCCTTGTAGACTAGACTCAAAGAACATGGAGCTGATATTAAGAATGAAAGGTCTCGTACTTCGGCCCTGGCAGAACACTCCTCAAAAACTAAGCACCATGTCCGCTTGGAAAGCGCCTCAATTATCGTTAGGGAAGAACAACATCATAGGCGAAAGATCAGAGAAACTCTTGAAATTATCAAGCACCCACATAATCTCAAGACAATGGTATGGAGATTAGTGGAAGTTGGCTTCCCCTAATCAGAGACATTAAGGTCACACAATAGTAATTATAAATAGTGATTATTAAATATTAATTAAATTAAAAAAAATTCACTATTTTAATTATCAATATTAATTATTATGTCTTGATATTAATTATCAATCATTAAACACTAATTATTTATTTATTATTAATTTTTAAACTACGATTTTTAATATTATAATATCAATTTTAATATAATAATAATTATTATTAATATCAATACAATTTAATTAATTTTAATATTAATACATTACAATAATAATACACTAATAATACTATTCATAAAATAGCAAAATATATTAATAATAACTCTATTTTATAACATCATAATAAAAATTTTACTAACATATATTACATATAATAAATATTAAATATTAATACAATATTGGAGGAGTAATATTATTAATATTATTAATACTAATTATTATTATTATTTATTATATTAATAATAATAATTATTATTATTAATAATTATTATTATTAATAATAATAATATTTACAATTTATTATATTATATTAAATTAAAGGTAACTAATTATTAAAATATATTAATAATAATTTTAATTTATAATAATCATAATAAAAATTGTACTAACATACATTATATAATAAATATTAAATATTAATACAATATACTAGGATTATTATTATTAGTAATATTAATTATGATCATTATTAATATTATTAATACTAATTATTATTATTATTTATTATATTAATTATTATTATTATTATTATTATTATTATTATTATTATTAATTTTTACAATTAATATTAATAATTATTATTGTATTAAAATAAAAAAGTAACTAATTATTAAAAATATTATAATTGATTAATTAAAATTAATATGAATTTTAATAATGATCAACATAATAATAATTTATATTAATTAATTAATTAGCTAAAAAAAATAACAAATAAATAAAATACCCAACATCTCAAAAAAATAAAAAAAAAACAGCCAACATTCATCTTAATTTACTCTCCTCATTAATATTTAATCTCTCAAATTAGTTCTTCAAATGGTCCTGATGATGGATCCCCGTTGGGATTTGAAACGTTGGCAGAAAATGGTTCTTACTGTGGATTCTCCGATAACTAAGTCAGTAGAATTATATGCTTAGAGGGGAAGAGATCTAAACTTAAGAGAATGAGATAGCAATCAAAATCCCACCAACCATGGATCTTTGACAAAACCTGGTGCTAGAGTTATGGAGGGCCTTTAAATGATGAAATGATCCAACATTTTGGCAATTCAATAAGATTTTTTTCCTATTGTTTTACCATGTGGGTGAAATCTTGGTTGAAAGGATGTCACAAAATCCCATTTTCTCAATCAAATAGATAAACAAGTTCATATACGAGTCAATTATTGCAGAGTTTCCCTAGACATCAACAACTCCTAATGTCAAATTTAGGTCCCCTTCCATGATAACAATTCCATAGTCCATATAAGGGAGTGTAGGAATGTTTGACCAATAAACTCATGATTTGTAAAGGGACCAAACACATTTATGAAAAGGAAGGATTTTTTCCATTTCTCTAGAGAGCTTTATCATGGAAAGTCATGATTTGAAGGATTAGGTCAAAACCAAACGAACCCATCTATTGTCTCATCTAGAGACATTAACCCCAAATCTCCCAATTACATCCAAAGCAAGCAAAAACCAATACTAGAGAATTTATTAGAGAGATGAAATGACCTTATTCCTTCAACCATCTACTCCTATAAGAGTAGGATGTGAGGGAATGGAGTTCCATTAGTCATTTCATAGCCAATGTTTATGAGGGGTTGGTTGGTCCCTTGTAATTGAAGGAGGGGAACTTCATTTAGGAACTTTTGTAGTGATAGATTCCCTAAGATCCCAAATATTGGATTTCTATTTTCTAGCATTGATTTCTAAGTGAGCCCTGCTTTGAGCAATAGATAGGATTTCATTTCCTCCTCTAGCTCGGGATTTGTGAGTTACTGCTACGTAAAGAAAACCTAGTGTATTCAAAATTTCCATGAATATTTCCTCAAACTAAAATATTAGGGGAAGCCATGGAAGTTGAACCTAGATGGGCATCAATTTATTTATTTATTTATTCTATTTTTTTCGATTTTACATCAAAATCTATTGTCCGGGGTTTTAAATAGAGTACCCAATATCTCTCAAACCATTTTTAATTGAAGCACCTTTTTGCATCCTTTTTTGTCTTTGTGAGATACCCCATCCAACTCGTATCTAATATCAAGCATTTTGGGGCATATCCAAAAGATGATTTTTTATTTTTTTTTGCTCTATCCACCTATAGAAAAACCATGGACACGCTTTTGCTAGCAAAATGCCAACTCCTTTTCCATATTGAGAATCTCAATCTATTGCACGTCCTTGTGTACAACTAGGGAAGGATCCACATTCTTTCTTTTGACACACTTCCTCTTTTGTCTTCGTGGATCATCAACAAGTGGAGGTGAGAGAATCAAGAACCTAGGGTTTTTACCATCTCTGCTTTCAATGTCTGTTGTGAGAATGATGCACAAGAAACTAGAAGATGGGCTAGAAGACTATTCTCTATGTAGCTATCAAGATACTAAGTTAGTAGAATATAGTTGGGAGTGACGAGAAGCAAGAGTCACTGGCTGATAAGTTAAGTCTAGGAAAGGGGGAGGGGTAGTTTTGTCACTTGTCGGAGGGATTGATGTATTTGGAGTTGAGTCGATCATTATTCTAGGATGTGGGGTGGAAGTGCGAAAAAATAACTCCTACTCGTCCCTTTATCCTTCACTTGGAGAGCCTACTGATGATTTCCTTTTTGAAAAACTAGTGGTATTCAAGTGCACGCCAAGGTCCATCGAGTGCTGCAAGGTTAGGGGTGGAGATCTCTAAATGATTTGGCCTCTATGGGGGTCTTCAGAAAAATCTACCTTGTCTGCATGCATTTTGTATGAATAGGGGGAATGGCAATATGGGGAGTGCACTGAAATGAGGGGAGGGCCTAAGGCCCTTCAAGACTTCAACCTGAATTATCTCATTTTGGAGAGCGAAAACTTAAACCCCACACTGCATTGACAAGTTCCAATTATTGATAACTATATTTACTAGCACAATCATATAATTTACTAAATATAATTGATATATCACAGTTTCCCCCTTTTATATAATAATTGGTATATTAAAACTTATATCAATTATATTTAATAATATAATTATGTTGATTAATAAATTAATATTAACCCCAAAAATTATTAAATATATGATAAACTTGAGTAACATATATTAAATCAACTGTTAATAGTTATATACAAAATCTATCATTTAAATAAAAATAACCATATACGATATAAAATAAAAATTTAAAATTTATTATAATAATAACAATATTTTGGAATATATATATATATATATATATATAAAACATTCTTTTTCCTTCCCTATATATATAGATTATTTAGATTTAATCGTTAGATTCCAGCGTCAAATTATTATAACAAAAATCGTTATATCACATGGGTAAGAATTGAAATGATAAAAAAATATAACAGTCATTCGCAACGGCAACGCATGTCATATGTAAATTACATTCAATTTAAATAGAAGTTTGACTTTCGAATATTATATTTACTTCACATACAAGTTGTTTAGAAAGTGAAAATATACGCACTACACAACCTGCTCACGTTTACTTTATTCAGAATGTAATTGTCTCAATTATCTCCATATCCAAGCAGCTAAAATCCTTCGATTTATTTTCCTGTACACAAACGTATTTTTAAACATTCTATGGATTTTCTTTTGTATTATTATAAAATAGTTTTCATGTCTCACAGATGAAAGCTGCGTTACCGAGGAATATCTTGATGAAGTGAGAATCACTTGCATCCCGGGAATGCCTCCGCTGCGGCTGAGGGACCTTCCAAACTTCCTCTTAGTCACAGACATTTCGGATCCGGGTGTTCAATATAGTATGATTCAAGGCCAGGGTACATTATCAGCAGCCGCAGTAATAGTTAACACATTCGAAGAACTGGAAGGCCCAGTCTTAGAGGCACTCAGAGTTAACTTCCGTGTATATCCCATCGGTCCTCTACTGCTCTCTCAGTCATTCCATTGTAAAGATAAGCATGGATCCTCGGATGAATTGAGTATGTGGAAAGAAGAAAATAGCTGTCTCACATGGTTGGATTCTCGGAATCCATGCTCTGTCATGTACGTTTGTTTGGGAAGCATTACAGTTTTGTCTAATCAACAACTCCTGGAATTTGCATGGGGATTGGCTTCCAGCAACCAACACTTTCTGTGGGTTGTCCGGCAAGATATAGTTCATGGTGAATCTGCCATATTGCCCAAGGAGTTCATTGAAGAAACGAAGGATAGAGGTTTGTTGGTTGGGCGGGTACCTCAGATAAAGGTACTGTCCCACCCTTCTGTGGGAGGGTTTCTGACTCACAGCGGGTGGAACTCCACGTTGGAAAGCATAAGCGCGGGAGTGCCAATGATATGCTGGCCCTTCTATGCCGAACAACATACAAATGCGAAATTTGTTTGTGAAGAGTGGAGCATCGGACTGCACTTGAAACAGACCGTGAAAAGGGAAGAAGTGGCAGCGCTGGTGAGGAATTTGATAGAAGGAGAGGAAGGAATCAAATTGAGGAGAAGAATTGGAAAATTGAAGGAAAGTGCGAAGCGAGCGGTCGAGAAAGGAGGATCTTCTAACAACAACTTAGACAAGTTACTCCACCAAATTATTCCTCAAAAGAATGCATCACATGGCAGTCAGATGGTCGAAGCAGACCTTTAAAGAACTCATCTGCAGCTACAGTTTGTAATGTTTCAGCACCACCTGACGTAGATTTTTACTTCATGACTGATGCAGCATCGTGATCTTCCAGCCTCGTTTCAAGCTCAAACATAGACGAGCTAAAATAAGGATACTTCGGTTCCATGTATCAGTTTAAGTCGCCCTCAAATGAATACTTATGGACTTATGGCAAACTGTGTGGCATTGTGACTAAACGGCTGCTACGGTTGCTCATACACCTTTTAAACTTTTCGTTGTTTTTTGTTTTTAATAACGAGGTTAAATCTGCAATACATAATAATACAGATAGTAGTTAACATACATGGCAACCAATTGTGTGATAGCTGGATAGGAATATCATTTATAAAACGATAATAACTTTTTATTATGTTTTAATTATAATAAAATGATAATAAAATTAGCGGTTTTTTTTTTTTAATATTATTATGTAAGTTATTTTTCAATTTTTTATTCATGAGATATAGATCTATCTTAACATAAAAATTATAAGGAAGGAGAGTGATGAAAAAATTATTTTGAAAAATAAAAAATTCTAGCTCAAAAATTTTGGTCTTCCTTACAACCTTTTATTTATATATTTATATATATATATATATATCAAACTGACCTTAAAATATGTTATTTCTTATAGATATTGAAATAATTTATTTAAATGCTCTGGAATATTATTCTAAAATATAAGAGACACACTTTGTGCATAAAAAGTGAAAAATAAGTTTTTTTTAGTTATTTTATTTCCAAATATTTTATTAAAAATTGAGAATGATAGTTAAATATTTTTATCACATCTCTTGCACACCATATACATTTATTTATTTTTATTTTTTATTATAATAGATATTACTTTTTTCTTTATTCACACACACATATTTTGAAAAGAGATGTGGCAACTCAATGTTGAATATAAAAAATTACATATCACATTCATAATAAGATGTTGAATGTATCTCTGCACAATATTTACTTAATTTATTACAACACTCTATTTTATTAGTTCTATATATATGTATTTAAAATTAAAAAACTTACTTTTATAATTTTATAAATTTGTGAAAAAACATTATAAATCAAATGGTATGCTTATTTAAAACTACTAATTTGGTATAACTTTAATAATCAAATGATATATTTATTTCAAGTCATAACCATTTGAAATATAAAGATGCAGTTACTTATTATACCTGCCGAAAGTAGCAGGTATATAGCGATCGATGTCACTCTCCCTAGCATTACTTTCAATCAAAACGATAATTTTAACATAAAGTTTTCTATTCATATTTTATAAACGTTTTTATCAACCTATTAAATATTGACAAGTGTTTTCGCTAGCCAACCATACCCATTGAAGCCTTTGGAGTCTTATTGCAGGGAAAAACTCAATTTTTCACATAAAGCTAGGATAAAGTTAAAACATAATCAAAGATGAAGCTGACTAATGCTAGCATGGGTTAGCATTAGTTCATAACATTTTCTGTTAAATTAATTTGCATGGAAAACTTTTTATCAAAAGTTGCCTCATGGCCTTTCTAGGCAACTGTGTCACCTCGTTACCATTCAATTGTCACTTCTTGCTGCAACATGTCAACGATTTGCTGCCACTACCTCTCAGCATTTGGTCACCTGTCACCAAACATAAAATTATTGTCCCAATCGTTATGTATATGCTTCTACTTAACCAATTCACAAAGGTTAATGTGGCAGAGGTTGAGATTTGGCTTGATTGCCCATTAACAAAGAGCAGTTGGAAAAACACTTGGTTTCAATCTGAAAAAAAAATTAACTTTGAATTTGCAAGTGCTGTAAGCCCTGCAGTGGGCACGGATGATGGAATTGAATCAACAAACAAGGAAAATTTAAACAAGTGGGCAATTGAATCAGCAAACAAGGAAAGGGTAAACAAGTGGGTAGTAGAGCACATGAAAGCAGGGAAGTCTTATTGTTTTACTTGGTAATGTTCTGATTCCTTTTTCCATGTCACAACATATCCTTCACAATTTCTCCAGTCCTCATTTTTCCCAATCATAACCTTTTGCTTGTTCTTATAGAATATTTATTTTTATCTGTGTGAGATAATTATATTTTTACATGCTTATTTTATAGCTTCACATTGGATTTTCTAGTTTTGCGGTTGTGGGTGATCCAATTGTGTCCAAAGGGAAGTCAATTTTGGAAAGTCATTGGCGTAAGTATTTAAATTCTTGTGTATTCAAAATGAGGTGGTTTTGTTGGTCTTAAAACTATGAAGAAAGCCCAACCCAGAGTTTTTGCTACTACTATACTATCACAACAGAGTTTCTGCTACTACTATACTATCACAGTTACCACAGGAAAATCAGTTATACCTAGAAGCTGGAAGTCCGTGGAGATACAACTCTTAATTACTCTCTCAATGAAGTGACAAAGTAATATATAAAGAAATATGTTTTACCCTCCACTGCTATATGGATCTTGCAATCTGTTGGAGAATATTATATAGCTTCCAAAACATTTTAGCACCCTTATTATGTTTTGGGTATCAACAAAAAAATTAATGTGTACCATTAACAACTTCAAAGAAACTCAACATTCAATAATAGTAATCATTCTAAAGTTTGATCTTCAATAAATCTCAGGGTAAGATGGATCCATGGATTATCAGGTGAATGTGATTGAGAACTTACATGACCACCAAATTTTACTGTGATCCAATTCGGTCTTGGTAAAACTCCATATATCCTCTTACGATCCTCTGCAAATGATTTCATGTCGAATAGATCCAAGAAAAACATTGCTATATTCCGTGTCAAAACCATTGGTATCACCATTTCAATACAGGTATGCACACATACTATCAATATCATCAATGACAATGGCTTCAAGTTGTTTGATTAAAAGATGACAATGGCTTCAAGTTGTTTGATTAAAATATGGTGGCAGGATCGTTTGATTACTTCAATGGCTTAAGTTTTTTGATTAAAAGATGGTTGCATGATTGTTTGATTACTTTAGCTTTCTTGAATTGGTTAGCCTTTATTTGACTAAACAATTACTCAACCTACCAACTCCACCATTCATTGATATCTAGTTGAAGATCGAGAAGGCAAGATTGGGTTTAAGGTGAGGATGCCTTAGCAAATCAGGTGCCTATGAGGAAATAAAAAAAATAAAACAAAAATTAGATAAGATCAACTAGCTATTTGATTGACACCCCAACCTCCCATACAATAATTATCATCCAACAAACCAGACTTGGGACAACAAATTTTTCAAGAGGAGAATATGAAACACATAAAAACCTAACAGAAATAAAATTTATTTCTAGACAGATTGGCTTGACGATCACCATACTTGGCTTACAGTATGGCAGTAATTGAAATGGCATGGAAGATATTTTTTAATAGATAGTATCATTAGATATTGTTGGCAGTAAAAAGAGGTTGTCTATTCAAGTGGTTGTCTATTTAGGACTATAGACTTGTACACTATGCACAGGGTAGCCATTCAAACAATGACCCATGCCCAAAAATTACCAAGCAAGCATTAAAAAAGCTGCTCAGAAACTTTAAAAAATGCAGCTACACAGGAATAACTGGTATGAAATGCCAGCAAGCACAATGACCCATGTCTGAAAATTACCAACCAAGCATTAAAACAACTACTCAGAAACTTTAAAAAAATGCAACCACACAGGAATAACTTGTATGAAATGCTAGCAAGCACCAATGCTTTCTCTGATGGGTTATGATTGCCCTTCACCTATATAATATAGAAAAAACAACACCTCCAAATGGGCATACTGCGGGAGATAAAATGAAAACGCTGCAAATAATTTGAAAGAATCTTTCAACGCAATACATTGTTAATCTTGATACATACTACATGATTGGTTTGAACATTATGCCGAGTTATCCCTAGTGTTTGTAGACAAGCAACAACGAATAACAAAGAAGCATAGTTTTATAACAATATTAATTTTCATGGCATCGACATTGTATCCATACACCCAAAATCGCATCTCCTATTCGGTGGGTATTCCACTGCATTGCAGTCTTGTTTGAGATGAAAGGTGAAGAATTGAAATCTGAGACTAAAAGTAAGGGAAGTTAATTGTAGAGTAAGATGAAATATTTCAAATAAATAATTTTGAAAAAAAAATGGAAATACATACTATTAAATTATTAAACAAGATTTTCTAAATTTGACTACAATCAGTAATGTTTCGTGTTTATATTTATATTTGGGCGCATATTTATAATGAGTGTTAAAGCTTTCTTTTAATTTAATAAATGTAAAAATAATACATAACGTATAATTTTGTTTATATTAATATTAAAATATTTGTAAATCGATCTTAGAATGAAAAGGTGTTTATTCATGGTTTACGTTTATAATATTAATACTAAGATTTAATATAATTTTTTTTGGGATTATAATTATGGTTAATCATAGTCTAACGTCATATTGTGACAAATATTTCGTCAATATGAAAATAAATGATGGTCAATCATCATCCACCATGGTTGAACATCACATTGTGACAGAGATTGTCTCAATATAAAAATCAATGATGATCAACCATGGTCAACCATGTTTGTTTTAGGGTCTATAATATTTATCTTAGAGTTTATATACCTTAGCCTTACAATATTAATCCCTTGGGCTAAATATTATTTCTTTGAGTTTTTAGTATTAAACCCTTACGTTTATTAGTGCCTTGGGTTTATAATATCAATACCTTGGGTTTATTAGTCTAAGGGTTCATATTCCCAGGGTACAATATTAATGATAGGGATTATAATAACAATCCTAGATTAATATAAATCCATTGGGTTTATAATATACATTTTTGGGGTTTATAATATTAATAGTCTTCTTACCTTTATAATAATAATCCCAATGGTAAGCCCCAAGGGTTAGCTCAGTTGGTCAAAAACCGTGCCTCGCTATCGGGAGGTCACAGGGTCGAATCCACCCGAAGCCCTTGGGGTCAGGTCTTGTAGTAGGCTGAGGGGCGATTTAGCCTAGCTATCGCCCAGATTTTTCCGTGGACGTA
Source organism: Pinus tabuliformis (assembly GCA_031772625.1). Lineage (NCBI taxonomy): Eukaryota > Viridiplantae > Streptophyta > Pinopsida > Pinales > Pinaceae > Pinus > Pinus tabuliformis. The sequence continues at coordinate 1,611,250,097 of CM062817.1, read as the reverse complement.
GCGATCACACACTGACCAGGGTGCTCGTGAACCACATGCAAAATAATAATAATAATAATAATAATAATAATAATAATCCCAATGGTTTATAATATTTCTTTTTTTTTGTGAACTTTGGGAGAGTTGCTATCTATATTACGAAATCAAAATTTACATCCATCATTCATATGTTCCAGGTGGTTAACCTGCCTGAAGGAAACTAGGAAACCACATGTCTGCATTATATTTAGACCAAAATTTGAAAATGTTCTACTCATTATTCTAACTCTTATTCTATGATAATACATCCGATTTCAGTTCTTTGCTTCAAAAACTAACAGACTTAACCTGCTGCATCATTCCTCATCTGAAGAGATAATTGGGGCAGGTGCCTTGGCGCTTGACCCAGGAGTCTCGTTTCTCTGCTCCATTACCCATTTCATCTCGCTCAACATCTGTTAAATTCTTCCCAAGATGAGATTATTGTGGGAGGCCTGAATCTGTACCTTTGCAATTTCCTTAAGAAGCACTGACTTTTTATTTTCCAATTCTCACTGAGTCTGGTTCCTTAACTGCTCATCCCACTGCCTCCTTTCCTCCTCTTCTTCCTCCTAGACTATCTGATTCATTTCCATAGCTCGGGCTACCACATGCTTCATTATCCAATAATGTTGAATCAACTTATTGAAAAGAGAGTTACGGCTATGTGTATTACCTGGATCTAGCACTATGTCCTCCCATTCTCCCCGGGGAATCTCCTTGTTCGAGCTGATAGATCTCAGCTCTCTTTCCCAACCATTTATCTGTTCCCAAATTTCGAGAGAATTCCCCGCCATGTAAGCATTTATCATGTACATCCTGTGCTCGGCCTCTGATTTCCTTCCTCTCCTTTTCGGATTTTTAGTTGATCCTTCTTCCTGTTTCGAAACCTGTTTCGGTTTCCTCGGAGCCATCTTCTTGCTTGAATGGAGGCTGCTCTAGAATGAATCTTTCTTACCTAGCAAGACATTATACTACAAATCAGTAACCCTTTTTAAAATTTCAATTTTGATCCATTCACTTACCACCATTCCAGAATTTTGGTTTCATCAGGTTTGAAAATGGTGAGATGGCGCAAACCGCACCAAGGGTTGGCCTGAAATTCGGCCCATTTCCTTTCCTCCACTCAAAATTTCCCCGGGACTCCCGCGATGCCCTTGTTGTTGGCTTTCTAGGTATTTAGACAAATCCTCCCTTCTCTCCGAGTGTCGAGGGGAACGACTTTCACTCCTATTTTCCAGTTAATTCCTACTCTTTACCCTTTTGAACATTTCTATAGGAAAGAAAGGAGCAGGGGTCCTGCTACTTGTAGGTTTCTCTCGTCTTCCTGAGTTTCCACCCTTCCCCACCCTGAAAGCTTTCCTAGGTTTGGGTTTTTCTTTCCTTAGGAGGCCATAATTCTTTTTTCCTAAGAGACCAGCAGATCTCCTAGGCGCTAGGACTTTCTGGCTAGTGCCCTTGGTCTAGTAAGGACACTTCTTCCCATATCTGGGGGTTCCTTCTAACAGACTACACCTGCCTTTCGATTTCGGTCTCATGGATACCTCAGGAGAATTACAGAGACTCCTACGTCTAGCTACCTCAAGAACGATAGAACAAGAGAATGAATCTACATACCACCTTTCCCTGCCGATGCTGGAGTCTTTGTCTGAACGCCGCGGCTGTCTACCACCTTTCGTCGTTCCCTCCTACTTCGTTCTCTTCTGCATGCAAATTCCTAATGCCATCTCAGGCCTTCTTTTGTTTATTCCCATCCTTCTGTCCTTCCTAACCTCCACCTGTCCTCTTCCTTTCTCGGCACTCTTCCTCGAGTCCTTTTCTCGAGATGTGCCTCGACCATTCTGTCTGCCTTTACTCGTCATAACTCCTACATCCTCCTAGCTGCTCTTGTCATATCCTTTCTGTCCTACTGCTGCCACTTGTTGTCCCTTCTTGGGCTCTTGTCATGACTCCACACATGCCCTCCGTCTCCATTCTTAATTGTGCCTCTGCTCTCTTCTCGAGGTGTGATCCTTCCCTACCCTGCTTCGTCAATTGCCCTACTCCGTCACCTGCCCCCCGCCGATCCTTTCTCACGTGTGTCCTATCTGTCGTCACCTGCTGTGTCCTTTCCCCGCCTCTGCCACTTACTACCTTTTCCTAAACATTCCCCTCAAGGTTGTTATTGCCACTGTTATCGACGTCGAGAAGTTTCTACAATTGCTCCCTCTCCTCCGAGAGTGAGAGCTCCATTCCTCTGATGTCCATCAACCTTCCCCTGTTTTGGCTTCCCCAATTAGCTAACTAGTCTGTCGGTTTATTGCCTGTTCACCTTACATGAGTGGGGATCAGATAGTCTATCCTATTGATCAGTTTCCCTATTTCGCTGGTTAGCCACGATATTTTCTAGCTCCTGCTTATATTTTCCACCGGTGTCTTTTATTGTAGTTGTTTTACCATATCCACAACAAATTTCGAGTTGCCTTCAATTTGAAGGCTCTGGAACTTTTCCTGAATCGCGATTTCTAGTACTCGCTTTAGCGTGTGTAACTCCTCTTCATTGTTAGTTGCTTCTCCATAATCCATCGCAAAAATTCTTAGAGTTTTTCCTCTATTGTTCCTAAATAGCCCCCCTATTCCTACTTCTCCCGGCTTGCCTTTTGCTGCCCCGTCGAAGTTTAATTTGGAAAATCCTTGTGGTGGATGCCTGTACGTATTTATCTCTTCGACCTCTCTATATTGGTTTTTACTTTGGGGTCTCTCTATCATGCTTTGTGTTAATTGTAGCTGCTGCAAAATTTTCTCCTCGGTTTGGTTAATCTTCCAGTCTTCATCATTCCACCTTTCTGTTAGAATTGTTTCTCTCATATTCTTGATTGTTTGTTTCCATATTTCGGCTGGGGTTTGCTTCTCTTATTTGAATATCACACTTTTCCTTTCGTTCAAAATGTTCCAAAGCAGGAACCCAGCTGATAGCATCCACGCGCAGTTTAATACCGGGTTTTGGCAAGGTTTTTTTGGCCAGTTTTCCAAAGTATTTTTTATATTTTGGTAGTTTCTATGGCAACATTCATACAGTTGTTGGTGACTACTCCATAGGATCTTGCTGACGATGCATCTGTTTGTTAGGTGCTCCATCGTCTCCTCCTGTTCATTGCAAAGCGCATAATGTGAGGGTCCCTGCACTCCTTTTCTCCGTATTTGATCCCATGTTAGTGCTTGTCCATGATACAAAATCCATAGAAAGAAGGTTACTTTAGCCCAAGTCTTCATTTTCCATAAGATTTTCCATTTTTTTGACTCTGTCTGTCGATTTTGTCCTGCCTTTAAGTAATACCCTTCTGCTATAGAAAACGTGCCTTTTATTCGAGTTCCCCATCGTAGTATATCTTGCCCCGTTTTTACTGCGACTTTCCTGGATTCCATTTCTTTGTTGTAATCATCCCAACTTTCAGTGTCGAGGGCTGCTTCCCAATCCTCCTTTTGCTTCCAATTTCGCCAGTATTCCCCTATACTTGGTTTCCAGAAGTTTCCAACCACATCCCCCTCTGTCTGGGAGGAAAATTCTTGGATTTCTTGGAGGGATTCTTTATGGAGAAGCATTTCTCATTGTTGCTAGGATTCCTCCTAGAATTTGGCTATGTCCCCCTCTCTTACCTCCTAGAAGCTGTAGGCTCTTATCAAATCTTTATTGCTCCTAGCCAAATTCCATATTGCTGATCCTTTTTCCTCTGTTTGACTTCTCATCTTGTCTTCTGGTTTCTCAGCTGCCTCGTATTTCTTCTCCCAAATTTTCTTCCATAGATCCTGTCCGCCTTATGTCCACCTCCACCACAGTTTCACACCCATCACTTGGTTGAGTATATAAGGGTCCCGCAAACCTAAGCCTCCATCTTTGATTGGTTTGCTTAGCCATTCCCAGGAGAGTAATGCCCATTTTCTTGTTTTACTTGTTCCTTGCCATAAAAATTTCTTAAACATGGCTACTAATTTTTGACAGATAGATTTAGGGACGGCTTGGCTAGACATCTGGTATATTGGGATGGATTGCAATACTGCTTTTAGAAGGATTATCTGGCTAGGGGTATTTAGTGACCGGAATGTCCAATTGTCTATATTTTTCCTTATCTTGCTTATTAGGGGTCCCTAGTTTGCTACTCTGTATTGATGCTCATTGAGCATTATGCCCAGATACTTTGCTGGGAAGCTTCCTATTCTGAATCCCATTGTTCTAGCCATAAATATTTGGGATGCTACTTGTGTATTAAAGAAAAATATTTTTGATTTCTCATTGTTGATCTCTGTCCCTGAGGCTTTAGTGAACTCGGAGAGAATTTTTAAGATCTGTTGGGCTTCCTTAAGAGAGGCTTGGCCATAGAACATTACATCATCCACGAATTGCTGGTGTGTTATGGGAAGTTCATTACCACAAATTCTCAATCCCTTTAGCTGTTCATTGGCTAGGAGCGCTTTCACCAGCCTACCCAGTCCTTCTATTGCTAGAATGAATAGAAACAGGGAGAGGGGACCTCCCTGTCTAAGCCCTCTCATAGGGTTAAAAGCTTCTGAAGGTGTTCCATTCATCATAACTGACATCACCGGAGTGCTCACCATTGACATTATCCATTTCACCATCTCTCGTCAAATCCGTGAGCTTTTAGTATACCCCCCAGATACTCCCAACTAAGGTGATCAAATGCCTTTGCCATATCCATTTTAATTAGCATACCTTTGTTTTTGGAGTTTTTTAGTGAGTGAATTACCTCTTGAGCAACTACTATTCCATCTGTTATCTACCTTCCCTTGACAAAACCAGTTTTCTCCTAAGCTATGAGGTTAGGCAAAAGTGGTTTAAGTCTATTTACCATGATTGTAGCCAGTATTTTGTAAACTACATTACATAGGGATATTGGTCTGAATCCCTAGGGTTCATCCGAGTTTCCCATCTTCGGAATGAGAGCAAGGAAGGTGGCATTTAGGGCCGGATGCATACGCTTTGTACATCGTGATTCTTCCACAAGTTCCACCAGGTCCTAGCTCATAAAACTCTAGGAGGCTTGGTAAAATTCTATGGTAAATCCATCAGGCCCTCGGGCCTTGTTCTTTGCCATTTTTTTAATCACTTCCTCCACTTCTTCTTTCATGATTACCCTGAGTAAAGCCAAATTTTATTCTTTGGTCACTGTTTTAGGAATATGTTGGCATACTTTAGTGATTTCCTCCTCCCTGTGGATATTCGATTCTATTAGGATCCCTTTGAAATAATCCACCAGAAGCTTCTCCATTTCTTCCTGTTGCAGTACCCTATTTCCTTGACTGTCCTTGAGTGAAAAGATTCTATTATGATGTCTGTGATTCAACATTGCTTTGTGAAAGAATTTGGAATTTTTCTCCCCTTCTTTCAACCATTGGACTCATGATTTTTGTTTCCACAATATTTCTTCTTTCTTCCGTATTTCCTCTAATTGGTTAATTACCCTTCCTTCCTCCTCTGCCAGCTCCTCACTTTTTCCTCCCTCTATGATTTGTTGTTGGATTCCCTCCATTCATATCTGTAGTTTTCCTTTCTCTTTCTGGATGTTGCCAAATTCCTCTCTATTCGATTTCTTTATTTTTCCCTTTAAGTCTTTGAGTCTAATTTGAAACATATGCATTTTATTTCTTCCTTCCACTCCAGTTTTGCTCTCCTGCCACCAAGTTTTCACTTTGGATATGAATTCTAGATCTCTTAGCCAGAAGGTCTCAAAACGAAATGGCCTCTTTTTATTCCGAGTGTTCATAGCAATCTCTAGTGTAATAGGCCAATGGTCTAACCCTATTGAAGGGAGGATGGAAGATCCATAGAAGATGTTCATTCCTATTAAATGTTCAGAGACTAGAAATATATCTAATCTTGAAACTATTTGTTTATTCCCGCCTCTTCTATTGTTCCAGGTAAATTTCCCATTTATAGTTGGAATGTCCACCAATCTTAATTCCGTTTGCAAATCTCTGAATCTATCCATCTCTAGGTCTTCCCTTCGTATTCCTCCTTTCTTCTCTTCTTTGGATGTTGTCATATTGAAGTCTCCTGCAATAATCCATCTCTGTTCCTGATGCATATTCCCTAGCTTTTGCATGTGAGTGAGAAATAGGCCTCGATCTACCAGGGTGTGGGGCCCATAGACTGCTGACACTACAAACCATTCACTTTGCCCGATGAGTCTAAACTTTCCTGTTAGGATTTTGGGCATTCCTATCCACCAGTCTGTTAAGACCTCTGCTGGGTTCCAGATTACTACTATCCCTCCCGCACTTCCTTTAGCATCTATGGTTACTTGCTCATATCTAGGTTTAATTTTATTTAGAATTTCCTCCATCTTCTGACCTGAGATTTTGGTTTCCTGAATCAACATAATCTGTGGTTTGTCTTTTCTCAATCATTCCACTAGATGTCTCTGCTTCCCTTTACTATTCAAACCTCTTATATTCCAGGATGTCAATATCATTGATGGGTTTGATTAAGGTTTTGGAACACCACCGAAAGCGGAACCACTCTCCCTGTGTTCACTAACATTTCCCCCATTAGTTGTATGGAATCTTTAATGTTTTTCCTTCCTCTTTTTTTTCCCTCCTTTTACTTGTCCTTGCTGGTTTGCTCGGCTGTCCTTCTGATTCTCTTGTTGTTCTTCAAGCACTGTTTTACCTTTTTCCTGTTTGGCTAGATATTGCTGGAATGTTTCCGCATACAGCCTTTTTTGGTCCTCAGGGATAAATCGCTCATCCAAGTTTCTCCAATCATTTAATAACTTTCACAGTACTTCTTCTTCTATACTTAGGTCTTCCCTGGTTATCTCCATTTCTATCTCCATGTTTTCTGGCTGTTCTACCTGTTCTTTGCCTTTTTCTGGGATATCACTCGGGGCTTTCCTCTTAGTGTGGGACCTTTCACTACTGGAGCTGGTGTCTTTCTCTTTGTCTTCCTGGTATTCCATGGTTTGATCCTCATCTTCCCCTTCTTCCTGGAGGATTTCAAAGCTATTTGATTTTCCTGGGTTTGTTTGTTGTACCTTCTTGCCTTCATTTGAGTTTTCTTTTGTTACTCTTCTTCTACTCTTTACCTCCTGGAATCCTTCCTGATCTGTTGGTATTTTCTTTTGTTGTTTACTTTTCCTCTCCTCTTCTTCCATTGTTATAGGACACTCTTTAACCAAGTGTCCATATTCATGACATCTGCGGCATCTAAACGGTATATGCTCATAGTCTAGGGTTTGCTGCCAAACTTCTTCGTGATACTCTAACTCCACTAAATCTGGGATCGGATTAGCAATGTTCATGTACACACAAATCCTAGCATATGAAGTATACCTTCCTTTTTTCATAGTTTCCACTATTTTCACAAAACTCCCTATTGTGTTTCCTATCCCTTCCAAGATTTCCGGGTCGCAGAATTCCATAGCTAAACCAAATAATCTAACCCATACCGGTGCTACTAAATTTTTTTCCTTATCGGGGTTATAGCATTCTTCCCAATATCTCATGAAGAAACCAGCATTATAGTAAAAATAAGGGCCAGTCTCAAACACTCTTTCTTTGTCTTGCAGGTTAGAGATCAACGTAAAGAAGCCTTTTGCTCCCAACTTCAGCTCGATGTGTCCTAGGGGCTATCATTTTTGCTGAATCCATCTACTGAGGTCTTTTTCGGATGGCTAGAATCCAACAAACTTGCAGATTAGGGCGTGATACTTCATGTAGCTTCTGTACCTTTCCAGTTTATTTGGCGGGATTACGAACCTTGGTTTCTCCTCCACACATGGTAGACATTTTCCCCTTCTTCCCGCCTGCTAGGTCGCTCCTAGTATAGGGCCTGCATTCTGCTTCTCTGCTGCCGACTGACTGTTTTGTCCTTCTCCTACCGCTGCATCACGGTAGGAGGGGATCTCTCCCCTCCTAACCTCTTTTTTCATGATTGTGGCTCTCAATTTTCATGCTTGTCTTTTGCTGTTACTCTCTGTTTTCTGCACCGTTACCTGTCTTGGTTCCTCCCTGCCTTTTACCACATGGTCGCCATTAGGTTTTAGTTGCAGAGCTCGTTAATCCCATAGACATGCTCTATTTTGCTAATGCCATCCCCAATGGTTTATAATATTAATCTCTTGGGTTTTGAATATTAATGTCTTTGGTTTATTACTATTCCTTTGTATTTTTAATATTTATTCTTCGTTTTATTAATTCCTTGGTTTATTGATCCTTTGGGTTTATAATATTAAATCCTTTGGGTTTATTGACCCTTTGGGTTTATTCCCTGGGTTTATTAATTCCTTAGTTTATTGATCCTTTGGGTTAATTCCTTGGGTTTATTAATTCCTTGGTTTATTCATCCTTTGGGTTTATGATATTAATTCTATTGGTTTCTTAATTCCTTAGGTTTATAATATTAATCTCATTGGTTTCTTAATTCTTTGGGTTTATAATATTAATCTCATTAATTTCTTAATTTTGTGGGTTTATAATATTAATAATACCTTGGTTTTAAGATTCTTTGACTTTATAATCTTATAGTTTTTTATAATGATCTTAGATTTTGTAACACCGCTGGTGAAAATTCAATGTGATAAAAGTTAAAAACAATAACCATGATTGATGGGACACTTATTCCAAGTTGAATGTTGGGAAAGACATCCTAGGAGATGTTCATTTGATTATTTATGGCTAAGGAAATTGACAAAGGCAATGACTAAGGCTTTGAAAAGGCAAAATGGCATTGTTGACACCTAATCAGAGGGATTGGGTGTACAACTGTAGTTAATGTAAATAAATAATAGAGAAGATAGAGAGTCATCGAGAGATAAATCGAACAGTCACTCCCTCTTGTATATAATAATGAACAACCTAAATAAATAAAATAAGTTTTGATTTGAGGAGTTACCTCCTAGTCTGACATGGTATCAGAGCAGGCACCATTTTTTGGCTTCCTCTTTTAATTTGTAACTCATATTCTGTTTTTCCTTTGCTTTGCATCTTTTGCAGGCTGACATCTCTGTCAAAACCCTGCAAAATCTCATTTACTATTGTTGCGTCGAATGGCGCATTGAAGCTGAAGGTGCTGTAGCAACTTGGATTTCCTCCCTTGGGCCAGATCATACCCTTCATTAACCCTTTCGTATCTAAAGCTCTACATACATTTTCTTATTCACCACATATCCTTTTTCATATAAACTAACAATGGTGATGACGTAACCCTCTCGGACACAGTTCCCGAGGTCTAACTTTATCGGGTTCATTCTCGACCATAGATCTCAAATCCCAAGATTTGACGGTTCACAACGATTTCAGGTCGACTACATACACGAAAGTTGACAACCTGAAATGTGTGCTTTCTTCTCTCTCATCAGGTTCATTCTCCAACATAGATCCCATCTCCCAAGATTTGACAATATATAGTGATTTTGTGTGGCCTACATGCACGAGAGTTACCCGCCCGATATGAGAAGTTTTTCTCTCTCCCCCAGTTGCTACATGTCAACCACTTAGTGGAATCAGGCGGTCCCCTCTCAATACCACTTACTAGTTTTTATGCACCTGAAATCCTGCTTATCGCTTTAAAAGCACCCTCCATCTTGGTTAATGCCTAGACTTCTTCGCTTCCAATAAACGTTGATCTTCTACAATTGACAACCCTCCTCTGTATTTCTTCGCCGCTCAAATCCATCGATTTATCTTTGCCGCTCATGTCTATAATAAGATAGCTACAACTACAGTCAAACTCTAGTATACGGGTGAAAGAAAACAATACCAGGATTATATTAAGTTGAACGCTGTCGATATAATGCTATTGGTATAGAAAATTTATGAGTAAAATTTTGCAGTAGCAATATTTTTCTCCACTATACACAGATTTTACAATGCATTCAATTATATCTATTGTGGGAGTAGTTCTCAATGGAAAGGAGAATTATCCTGAATGGTCACGGAAAATCCAACACACTCTCATTTTTAATGAGCTATGGAAAGGAGTGTGTGTTGGAGAAGGAGATGAAGTGCTAGTCTAGCCTACCTCAGACAAGGAGCTCGCCAATTGGGAAAATAAGAAGAGCAAAGCCTGTGCATTGATTGCAACATCAGAAAGTGAAGAGGTGATTCGACACATTTCGCCATTTTCAAATGCATTCGAAGCCTTACAAAAGCTGAAAGAACTCTATGACTCACACTCTACACTTGAAGTTCTTCAACTCGTGATTAAACTCTTCACCCCTAAATTACAAAATAATGATCATCTTGCTCTTGCATCCGAAGTAAAATCTATAATGCATGATATCAAAGTCGCTAAGGTTGAATTGGATATTCCTTTGATCACTTTTCTCAAAGCACTTTATCCTACTTACTCCAATTATCTTGAGTCATTGCAAGCAAATGGAAATATCAAAGATATTACCTTTGAGTCCCTTGTCAAAAAAAAAATTCTGAAAGAGAGAAATCTTTTAGAAAGAAGACAACCCCTGAATCTTCTGAAGAGGCTGTGTGTCTTACTCATAAAGAAAAGAATCTTGCCTAAGATTCTTCCAGAGGAAGAGGTGGTCAGAAGAGGAAGATATTTCAGAGGCAGGGGGGCCAGACACTCTCAAGGAGAAAAGTGAGATTTGCACTGCATACACTCTAAAGGAAATGGATCACATGATGCCTCCACATGCAGGTTACCTTGGGACAAAATGTAGCAGCAAAGAAACCAACCCAAAGGTAAAACTAATGACACAGACAAAGGTAAAGCACTTGAATCCCCTCATTATGTTGTGGCACAATGTAATATTGGAGAAAATGAAGACTTATTTAATGCTTCACTTGCTTCTTGGAAAAATGATTGGCTTCTTGATTCAAGGGAAACTTGCCACATGACTCATAGAAAAGATTTTTTTGAAGAATGTTCTGACAATGTTGATGGAGCAGTGTACTTTGCAGACCAATCAAAACTCAAGCCACCAGGGCTTGGCTCAATCAAGCTTAAATTGCCTGGTCTTCCAGACTTTCTTCTGCATCATTTTCTATATCTTCCATAGCTGAGGAGAAACTTGTTGTCCTTGGTCCACATCAGCTAGTAAGGTCACTCCATTCATATGTTTGATGGCAAGGTTGAGGTGAGAAAAGAATCTGACCACTCACTTGTCATGACAGGGATAGAAGAAGAAAGGCTTCTCAAGCTGCAGGGTACCTCTATTCATGCACAATATTTCTCATACAATTCTCATTATGAAGAAGGTACACTTCCATCAAGTTTATTATGGCATGCTATATTTGGAGATTTGAACTATGACAACCTCTTCTTGTTGAAGAAAAATGGTGTTACTAGTTTGCCTACAATTCCTAGAAAGCTTAAACAATGTGATGCTTGCATTCTAGGAAAGCATAGCAAACAGTCCTTTCATGATTCACACTCCAGAGCACATAGAAAACTTGAACTCATTCATTCAGATTTATGTGGTTCAATGCCTATTCCTTCTACAAATGGAAATAAATATATGATGACATTTTTTGATGACTACACCAAAATGTGTTGGGTTTATTTATTAAAGAACAAATCTGATGCTTTTCAAACATTCAAGAAATTTCATACATGGATTGAAAATGATGCACAATCTCATATTGGCTCTATTTGCACTGATAATGGAAAAGAATACACTTCAAATGAATTTTAAAACTATATTCTCCAACATGGGATCAAACATCAAACAACTGTGCCTTATAATCCCCAACAGAACGGTGTAGCTGAAAGAATGAATAGGACAATCTTAAATATGGTACGCTCCATGCTGTTCTTCAAAAATGTAAAAATGATGTTTTGGGCTGATGTTCTATGTGTTGTATATATAAAGAATAGATGTACATCTAATGCTATCAGAAACAAGACTCCTTATGAAATGTGGTATGGGCACATTCCTTCGGTAAAGCATCTCAGGGTCTTTGGTTCCACCTGTTATGCCTTGATACCAAAGGTACACAGAAACAAACTTGGTGCAAGAATTCGTAAGTGTATCTTCCTGGGGTATTCAAACACCTCCAAAGCATATCGTCTCTATGATGAAGTCAACAAAAAGCTTGTTGTATCTAGAGATGTAATCTTTCTTGAATCATCCAAAATTGACAATGTTGTTGAAAGGAAACTTGAACACTTGGATAGATTCACAAATACAAAATCATTTCAAGAATTTGATATCAGATTCCACATCTTGAAGGGGGGATTCCTACACTATATCAACCTGTGGAATCTTCTTTTCAAGCACTCTCTCCCCTGCATGAAAGTCCAACAACAGATGATACTTTGAGTGATGTGATTGACAGAATTGGGAGACTCAATCTTGATTCAGTCCTAACTCAATCAACGGAGTAGCCTGGACCATTTGAGAAAGGTCCCCCAAAGTCGCTAACAAAGACACTTTAAATTGTTCATCGTGATGAGGTTGGAAAGACAGGAACTAGAAATTCAAACCAGAAAAATGGAGGTAATCATAGAAAATTTTATGGGCGAATGTTCGCCCTTTGGCAAAATTGAGGGGTTTTAAATTTTTAGTGGGCAAATATTTTGTGTCATAGTACATTTTTTACAAATCACCTCAAATAGCCCACCTTATTTCAAGGGGGAGGGTAAAAAAGGTAAATTTAGCCCTTGAAATTAGGAGTTACAACCTTGCATTCCCCATTTTCAAGAATAGGTTTTATTTAAGTGAATCCATTCGCCCATTTTCAAGAATAGGTTTTATTTAAGTGAATCCTATGGGCCAAAGGCCCAAATACCATATTTATAAAAGAGGTATGGTAAATTAATAAAAATATAAATAAATGAGAGGTATGGTAAATAAATAAAACATTTTTTATATTTACTCCATATGTCACCTTATATGCATGCAAGGGTGTAAACAAATAAAAATATAAGTAAAGTGGAGGTATGGTAAATAAATAAAACGTCTTTTTATACTTATTCAAAAGGTATGGTAAATAAATTAAAATATAAATAAACTAGATGCATGGTAAATAAATAAAACCTCTTTTTATATTTAGTCCATAACCCTCGTTCTATTTATGAAGTCTCAAGAAAGAGGTTTTATTTAAGTGAATCCTATGGGCCAAATACCATATTTGTAAAAGAGGTATGGTAAATTAATAAAAATATAAATAAACGAGACATATGGTAAACAAATAAAACATTTTTTTATATTTACTCCATAAGTCACCTTATATTTACGAACACTAAAAAAATGTGTTATATTTAGGTGAAACCTATGGGCAAAATACTATGGGACAAATACCATGGACTAGATTGTTATTAATAACATGCAAAAAAATATTATTAACCCTAATATTAGTATTAATAAAAATAAAAATGGCACATGGTATTGACCCATGATATTCACCTGGAATGTAGCCTATTTAAATCGGGGAATTAAACCAGCATAGATCTATCTTTACTCCGGATCTACTAACCCCCGAGAGGTATCAAATATCGTGATATGCAAACTAGCATAGAGTGAAAAAATATTTGATCCAATCAAGAGTAAAAATGGATGTTGTAATTTAATGTATGTTAAACATTTTAGCTTGGTTAAAATAAAAATCAACTATAAATTTTATTAATTTTTATAAATTACTAATAGTAATTTTTAAGCTCCAGGTTTATGATAACCCATGGTATTGACCCATGGTAATACGATGGTATTCATGTGAGCATAGACTATTTAAAGGGGAAATTCTATCATCTTAGATCCATCTTAATTTTGGGTCTACCAAGTGCTCAGAGGGATAAATATATTTCATCCCCCTAAGAGTGGTAGATGTGGAGTTAAGATGGATATAGGTTGGTTTTTATGATAATGAAGATATTAAATAGACTTAGGAAATTATATTGTAAAAATATCTTAAGGTGAATGGTTAAAGCATAGACATTGGACAAGTATATTTGTATACTTCTGTTTTAAACTAAAACAAATCGAGGGCTAAAAGGAATGGACTGATTGCACTAGTCATCCTTCTATAACTTTCCAACATATGCTGGAGTAAACAAATTGTAATTTGGGTAATTTTTCCAATTGCAAACATGAACATACTTGTGTAGTGGCAGGGTGGTTACGAGGTCCCTAGAAGTGATGAATTTGAATTTTTCTTGGTTTTATATATAGTATTAGGTTTTTCCTCATGCTTTCTATGAATGGCACGGGTGAATTTTATCCTACACCCACTAGGTTATCGATATGTGATTTCGGTAATTTTGATTTCAGAAGATATTTTAAAGAAATGCAATGATTTCATTTGTGTATTCAATAAACACAAGATTTTATAATTGAGTAAAATATTCGCCATGCGTGGTGAGAGATTTGCCAAAAAATTATATGTACATATCATATTATTGATAAAATCGCCTTCCATTTTTCCTATATACCATGGAGATTCGCCCATTTATTATACATGTAAATTTAGGGGGGGTTCTTAAAATTTTCCCTGGAGGTAATCTAGGTGACTCTGATTCACCTGTTGATATGGATGTTTCTTATGATTGTGAATTCAGTTTGTCTACACATTTTGAACCAACTTCCTTCAAAGAATCTGTTTCTGATGGTGAATGGAAAGAAGCAATGCAAAAGGAGTATGATGCCCTGATAAAGAATGGTACTTGGAAGCTGGTTGATCCTCCATTGGAAACTAAACCAATTGCCTGCAAGTGGGTCTACAAGAACACGTATAAAGCTGATTGCTCACTTGAGAAGCACAAAGCTAGGCTTGTGGCAAAAGGTTTTGCACAGAAGGAAGGGGTTGATTATGATGAAACTTTCCCCCCCAGAAAAATGGGCTAACATCCAGACACTCTTTTCCCTAGCAGCTCAAAACAGTTGGAAAGTCCATCAAATGGATGTGAAAACTGCTTTCTTGAATGGAGATCTAAAAGAAAATGTTTTTATGTCCTAGCGTGAAGGATTTGCTGTGAAAGGACATGAACATAAAGTATGCAAACTTGTGAAATCCTTGTATGGCCTCAAACAACCACCATGAGCCTAGTACAAAAAACTGACTGAGCATCTTCTGAAACTCAATTCCAAACATTATGATCTTGATGATGCAACTTTGTTTGTCAAGAAAGTTGGAAAAACAGTGGTATATCTTGTGGTATATGTAGATGATCTTTTGATGATAGGGAACAATGAAAGCTACATTGCATACATAAAGAAGGAATTGAAGAAAGGTTTTGAAATGACTGATTTGGGCTATGTTCATTACTATCTTGGTATTGAAGTAACTCAACATTCGAAGTCCATATTCCTTTCTCAAAAGAAGTACATTGGAGATCTGTTGAACAGGTTTGGCATGACTAAATGCAATCCTCTGACTACTCCAATGGAACAAAACTTAAAGCTCACATCCATTGAAGGAAAAGAATTTTAGAATGAAACAAAGTATAGACAACTTGTTGGAAGTCTCAACTACGTAACTACTACTAGACCAGACATTTCATTTGTTGTTGGAATCCTCTCCAAATTCATGAAAAAGCCTTGTGAGGGACATTGGTCTACTGCAAAAAGAGTTCTAAAGTACTTGAAGGGAACTCAAGACTTTGGAATCAAGTATACACAGGTGGATGACTTCAGCGTGATTGGGTACTCTGATTCAGACTTTGATGGAGACAAAGAAACTGGGTTATCTACTTCAAGTTATGCTATGAGTCTTGGATGAGAAGCATCTCCTGGAGATCACGCAAACAATCAGTTCCAGCAGGTTCCACAACAGAGGCAGAATATGTGGCAGCAATTGAGGCAATAAAAGAAATTGTGTGGCTCAGGAAAATTCTTGAAGATTTGTAGGTAAAACAAGTACAATCGACTCCACTGATGATTGACAATACCTCTGCATTAAAGTTGGCCAAGAACCCAAAGTTCCATGATCGAACAAAGAACATCAATTCTAAATATCATCTGATTCAACATCATGTTGGGGTCAAAATAATCCATCTCCACCATTGTTCCACTAATGAGCAAATTGCAGACATCTTCACCAAAGCACTTGGAAAAGAAAAGCTTGAAAGATTCAGAACGATGCTTGGACTCACCAATATCCCTTCAGATTAAGCGAGGGAATTTTGACACCTAATCATAGGTATTAGGTGTACAACTGTAATTAATGTAAATAAATAATAGAGAAGATAGAGAGTCATCAAGAGATGAACCGAACAGTCACTCCCTCTTGTATAATAATGAACAACTTGAATGAATAAAATAAGTTTTGATTTAAGGACTTCCCTCCTGGTCTGACAGACATTTTGACACATTTATTTATGAAAATAATTGAAAATGAAGAAAATAGAGGCCTCATTCATAAAAGGCTTCTAAGGATCACTTGGTAACATTTTTTCAGTTGAGTTTTGGAGCTCTCTCATTATTCTCTCTCTCTCTCTCTTTCTCTCTCTCTGTCTCGGACACTTAGAGTTCCTTGGAGCACTTTGGCATTGGAGCAATAAAGGCAAAGAAGGCAAGAAGAAGCAAAGATCAAGATGGAAAAGGTAGGATCAAGCAGATACAACAGGCTTCATTGCAGATATCAACTTTCGTTTGTATTTTCCTTGCTAGATTTGGCATGAGTGGGATTGCATGTGGTTCTTTTCTATCATGGCATGGGTTTTGCGAGTTGTGACCATATTTTCAGCCTAGCCTTGCCATTTCCTTATAGCTTTGATTAGATGGGTTCTCTCTTTCAGTTTATGTGGGATGATCATATTGGATTGAAATCCATGTGGGGTGGATCTCCGAATTGATAAGCACATGGTCTAAGTGGCCCCTGAACTAGACTAAGTATCGTAAAGCCACTGGCCTAGTAACCCATGAACTGGATTGTGGGTTGCGGTAAAGCCATATTGTGTGCCTCAATGGGCCTAGGAATAGTTACCAATGAATGGTGGGATATATGGTAGAGCCAAGAGGTGGATTTTCTCTCCGTTGCACACAATGGTCTTAGGATGGGATGCACGATAAAGCCTGGAGAGTTTGTCTCAGTGTAGAGCTTAGTGATCCCTAGATCAGATTGTGCATGCATGGTAAATCCTGAGAGACTAGGAGGCACTCAAATTCCTCACAGTGGAGGTGGAGAACTCTCATGGCATTCATGTTGATTGGTGTTTTTGGTGTGTACTATGAGTCTCACATTCATTCTTGGAATATGGCATAGGGGTGATTAGTTGAAGAGAGACTTGGGTCAGCCAATCTATGGTAGGGTGGAACATGGTAGTCCCATCTCTAACTAGTTCATTGCATTCATTAACGAGAAATTCATTCCCTTGATTTTCATGTGTAAATGTAATGTTATATATTTGGATTTTGATGTTTGATATGTTTATGGTATTTTTGTTCTTATTATGTTGTATATATGTATATTTTATGATAGCAGCTATGTAGGGCTTTCAACATGTTTTTACTTGTACATGAATGGATAATGTATCTATGACCTAATAGATGATAGTGATTCTCAGATAAGTATGAGATCCCTACACTTAATTATGTTGTTTACACCTGTAGGTTACACGCTGATGATATGTTTGATGAAATTCTTGTCATGGCTAATAGGGGTTTGGTTATGGTCTTGTTCAACTTATTTCTTTTGCATCATTGTTTCCCTGTAATTTCACTCATTTGAAGATATCAGTCCATTCTTGGTAGTGACCCGAGCTCTAGGCCTTGTTATCACTCAATATTTTCTCAAGGTTAAAGAAAGAAATCACTGAGGTAACTACAAACCACTTTTGGAGATCAGCACCTAGCCTTCCTAATGCTAAGAGACGACTCTCTCTTTATAATTTAACTTTGTTTTAGTTATGTGATTTTAGGCTAGTTATGAATGTTCTAGAGGTTTTTTATTTGTATTTGAGATTGGGTGGTGGGATATGCTTAGACCTATGGATAAAATGATGTCTTTTAGACCATTAAGATATGGATTCAAACAATAAGGAAGCAAAACTAGATTAACTCACTAAAGGGAACTTTCAAACGACAAGATAGAAAAGTGTTTTTCAGACCTTTGAGATAGAGGGGTGAAAGGGTTTCACTTGGGGTGAGAGAGAAGTTAAGGGTTCTCAGACCCGGATAATGAATGAGGAAGGAAAGGGTAATCAAGATAAAAGGGCAATTAAGAATCCTTTACCTGGATATTCATGAAATGAATCTAAACCAGAGAGCAATTAAGAATTCTTTAATTTAAATATCAGAAGAAAACATTCAAATGCATAACTATTAAGACATAGTGTAATTAAACGAGTTCTAAAGTAGTATTCCAGTTATAACATTTAGATTTGGAAAAACATTAAAGATTATGAATAACTTGAGAAAAATGACAACAACACATGAGAATACTTGTCTGAAATTCGCTTAACACATGAATCCTTTGAAATGTCTGATCTTTATTCATCAACCCAGCTTGCTGGCTCAACAAATGATATAATGGCCTTCTGGGTCTTTTAATCAAAAAGTCTATAGAAATGTATAGTAGAGTCCACCACAAAATACTTCAAATGAAGAAGTATTTATACAAATTCTAAACTGAAATATCTTGAAAAAATATCAAGATTGGTTTTACAAATATCTCAAATTGTTTTACATTAATAGAACTTAAATAAAGGACACTCAAAAATAATGAATCTATTTGGCACTTTATTTATGGATTGATGGTGAGAAAGAAGAGAAATTTGAATTTGATAGCAACTCTTAATTGATGATGGGGCTTCCAAGTCACTTACTACCTCCTTCCTTTGTGCATTTTGCGCCATAAATTCTGCAAAATTAGGGTCCAGTGATACCTTTGTATATCTTAACCTGAGATAGATATTTAAAAAGTGAAAGAGGCTATTGTAGATAAGTATGATATTGAGGTAAAACACTCTTAGTTTCCAAAAAATCATCTCCCATTGTTCACAATATTCTTTGCAAAACAATATCAAAAACAGGAATTTGCACAGTCTGAACAATAGGTTGTGAAGATATGCATTTGTCCCCATTTTTTTAATACACGTGTAAAAAGTGGGATAGGTTTTTGTAGATTGGTCTTTTAGGAACACAAACCTCCTCCAGTTTCTCAAAATGCATCTTGGATTGGCCACAATAGTCTCTGCACAACTATGACTTCAACAGGAAATTTCTGGAAAATGTACCATTTTTGTTCTGATTTAATCTTTCTTCACTTTGAATTTTCAATCTGATACACTTTCATTTGATACACTTTTACCTTGATGACCTGTCAATATCCTTTACTGTGTTTTTTACTTTTACTATACATTTTAACTTTTTACTGTGTATTTCAACATTAAATTATTTAGTTTTTTATATGTATCAGCACATGGTAATGGAAATCGATCAACTTTCTGTATGTTTGATATTCTTTTCTTTTGAATGTATGCTCTATCTGGTTCCTTTGGTTTAACAGTCAATGTATCTATGTGAATGATTTCTTTCTTTGTTCTGTGTATAACTGTTTTCTTCTTCTCAATGAAGGTTTTTAAGTAGATTTCCTTTCGAGTCTTGGAGTAAACAAGTTTTGTGACTAGTATCAAAATTGTTTATCCAAGCTCTGGTATTTTGCTAATTACTTGCAAAATAGAACAATTTGTTAATAAAACATAGATCTGTGAGGAGGTGACCAGAGGCCGTACTGAAACTGGGAAGAACTATGGACAGAGTCTAGAAGGTGTTCATGAGGGAATCCATGGTGAAATCATGTCTCAGAGGCTCAGGGTGGCACCAGAAGGGTTTGATAGGTTTCACTGTGTAACTAAGTAAAAGGAATGAAAATGAGGGTTTTCGTGGTTTTAACGGGTAATGGATAAATTGGAGCAGAATTTTATATTATGAATAGTGAGTGGTTTCAGGTTTAGTGGGGAGGCGGTAGTGGAGGCCATTGCACCACTTTATCGAGGAGGTGGTATTTTGGCAAGGTCACCCGATCTACCTTAACAATTGACACTTAGCAGATGGGGGCCTGGGCAGTACCACTTTATCGAGTAGGTAAAGGTCGGACATCAGGTGAACCTGATATGGCTTTGGATTGTTGGATTTGGGTGTTGACGATCGGACGACAGTCGGGTGACAAATTTGAACGGATGAAATGGGCAGAGGTTTCGGGGGGGGCTCGGAGCTTTAATCCATGGTGGTTTGGGATTATTTATGTGTTAAACATGAGATTAAATGATTGGACAAGGTTTAATGAATGGATTATCTTAACTTTACCGAGAAGTTGTTAGTTATGAGGGTTTTGTCGAGGGTATGGGATAAAAGTATAGTTTATAATTAACTAAGGGTTGGGGTATTATATACGTGGTTTATTTATATATGGGAAAAGGTATATTAGGAGCTATATTATTATGTTAAAAATTAATATGAAATGAAATGAGCGCAGTGAACATACCACTAAGCATAATTTAATATTTGTGCATTTTCTTCACATACACTTATACTTAGGATAAAATCTTTTTGTGGGTATTTTGAATGAAATTGAATTTAACATGGGGTTGTTTACTTTTCATAGGCAAATGGAGTTTAAACTTAGGAAAAGGGTTTTATTAGGGTAATGAAGGGAAATGACTTTTATGAAGGGAATTCTAACACTCGATGTCCATAAGTCATTAAGCCGAGGGTCCGGTCCCACCAAAAGTCAAAGAAATGCTCTGAGCCTTTATGACTTGAAAGATTTTTAGTACTAGAACATACATGTGGATGGAGAAATTAGTAAGTATAGGGATGAAATGAATGAGGGGAAGTCAATTGAATCAACTTGTAAACCTCTGCTTTTGCTTTCTTAATTGCTCATGCACATTAAAACATATGATTAAGCATGATAAATGTGCTTTTGTCCAATCAACTTTATACTTCAACAACCTTTCTTCTACTTATCCATTACTTACCCTAACATTTTCTCTTCAGTTATTTCGGTGCATTTAATCTAGCAGACCCTTTTCTTTTCTTTTCTTTTATAAAACAAACTATCTAATTCTAACCTTATATCTTCCAAGGGCTCAAATTAAACTGATGAGCTCCTTTTATTTTCTCTACCTATCTAATGATCTGCCAAGATTAAGCTATTTGGTCAAATTTTATTCACTAACTATAAACATAAAATTCAAAGCATGAAATAGTCAAGATTAAGCAGTTTGACTACCACGGGTTATGACATGTATGATAAGCTGCACACAACCATTATTTGCAGAAGAAGTAAAATAGTAGTGGCATTTAGACTTGCACACTTTCATGATCTATTTTTGTGTTTTGGGTTCATATATTTTCATTTTTTGATCTTTTCTTATTCTTTTTGTCCTTTGATATTTCTTTTAGGACACACCCTCTTTACATTTTTTAATTATTAATATGGAAAACATTTGTAGAAAGAAAAGGTATGTACAATATTACAGGGCTTAACCTTAACCAATTCAAAATTATGAATCCTATCGCTATAGTACTCTAACAGTGGCTCCACATGGGGATGACATTTCCAGGCAAGATGTTAAGAACTTTAAGATCAGCAGGCTTTGAATTGTGACTAAAGTTACACTATAAACTATTATTTTGTGATTTCTGCCTTATTGTATAATCTCTTTGACTGAAAATCTTGGACTGAAATCAAAGCCTTTTCTGCAAACTGAAATCTAACACATGTTATATCAAAATCTGATCTGAAATAAATTTGCTGCTGAAAAACTGAATTTATTCAAACTGAAATCCTACCTGATTACTCTAATCAGCTCTCCAACTGTTGGTTAGGTAAAATGAATAGCCAATGCAACCATTCAAGCATCATATACATTGGTGAATTTTGCTGTTTGTGCTTGTTTGTGATTGAAACTGAGATTCGAAAGCCAATTATAACCTTGTCAACAAATGAGAAGATAAGGAAATGCTTGATTTCCTTTGTTGACTCTAGAAACTGTACAAAAGGATCTTCAAAAATATATACAGTAATGTTTAACTGATCTAGGAAACTGTACAATTGTTTTGGATGGCCTCCATGCCATGAAAGTGAAATGTCATTTTCATCTTTATCACCCTACAGATTTTCAGATAAGCTTTGTAATGATATTTCTATTAATTGAAATGTCTGTCTGGTGAAACCTTTATCATCTTGATTTTGAATCTCATAGTTAATTAACGAAGAAAAATTCTGATTGCATTCATCATGTAACATATTAGCTATTGGATCATAAATGACATGGAAGGATTGCTGCAACCTAGTATATATGGTTTTTAATGGGACTTCATGGATTTCTACATGCTACTTATCCTTTTCTTTGGAGATATTATACCATATTTCCTTTAAAAACTAAAATGATTCAAAACATAGTGGTATAAAACTTTCCTGTGCCATTTGATTAGATGTCTCAATAGAATTTGATAACTGCACTTATGAAACTGAAGAATCCTTATTAAGATTTTCATTGTCTTCTTTGTTGTCAATATTAATACCTAAAGACTGCTGATTTTTTATTGCTTTAAAATTTTCTCTGATGAACTGAAATGAAGCAAAACAAAGAGGCAAAGAAGCTTCACTTATTTCCAAATTTTCTGCACTTTCTTCCTCACTTTCATAGCTGATATGAATAAGATGATCATTGTTTTCAAGCTGCTGAAATTGAATTTCTTTATTTCCCAAACTAGTTTCTGATTGCTTTGTAAAGTTAGTTTGGATTTGAAGAACATAATTATCATCATACTGATCATATTTAGGAAAATCATTAAAAGAAGTAATGTCATCAAACATACACATTAGCTCAGCAGATTGCCTCTCTACATATTGCTCTATAAATCGATCTTCTGATCTATGGTAGTTGGAATTAGCAGGAATTTGTTCATGGCTATCAATCTCTTCTTTTTTTGAGATAAATGTGTCATGGTGATTTTGAACAAAAAATTTATCTTTCATGGAGATCTTCTTTATCCTTTCCTCTATTTTTCTTACCAAAATGTCGAGTTTTACCTCTGCAATGTTGTTCTTCTCTGTTCCTGCTTTCAAATTTTCTCTTCTAGTTTGCAGATTAACTTCTACATCTACTGCAATGTTTTGCATCTGTTCCAGTGTTGAGGGGTTTCTTTCTCTTAGCTGAAATTCTATCTTTGGATCAAATGCTTCTGGATAATGCAAGAGAGTTGAATCACGAGGAGGTCTTATATTTGATGGCATTGAATAATATATTTGATTAAATCTGTTAGAAAATTGTTGTATTGTTTCATTTGGTTGTCTTTTTAGCTGATTATATTCTTCTATGATCTTAAAAATATTGACTTTGATTATCCATATATCAAGGAAAAATTTGACAAACTATTGGAAATTTGAGATGCTTGCAATAGGTAGATTCTTGAACCAACTCTTTAGTCTATTTTGCAAAGAGAGAGCAAAAAGTTTGATTCTAACATCATCTTCATTGATCCAAGTGGATATTTAGACACAATGGCATGGAAAATCTCAAACTTCAAAGTGGCAGGAAAGCAAGTATCTTGACATCAGATCGAAGTGCTCGTCGCCCTGATTCCAATGGTGTGAATGGCACTCCAATCCAAGTCCGGATGATGAAGTTATCACCAAAAGACTCTGCCTTTGTTCCTTTGGAAAATGAGACATTTTCTCTATAAAAAATGGGTTTTAAGCCTTATAAGGCAAATCACAATCGAAGGAGTTCAAGGGGTGGACCTAAGGCCGGGCGGAAGGAACCCCCGATCAGCAACATGTGATATCGGTGACTTAAGGCAAGCATCGATGATCGGAGGAGAAGAAGGCATCGACCCCGCCAATCCGATACGCAAGGTGTGATATCAGTGATTGGCGGATCGGCAGATCGACATATCAGCGATCGGTGGTTCGACATATCGACGATCGGTGGATCAGAAAATTAATGATGGTTAATCATGATCAACCATGGTTGAACATCACATTATGACAGGGATTGTCTCAATATGAAAATCAACGATGATCAACCATGGTCAACCGTGTTTGTTTTAGGGTCTATAATATTTATCTTAGAGTTTATATACCTTAGTCTTACAATATTATCCATTGGGTTAAATATTATTTCTTTGAGTTTTTAGTATTAAACCCTTGCGTTTATTTGTGCCTTGGGTTTATTAGGCTAAGGTTTCATATTCCCAAGGTATAATATTAATGATAGGGATTATAATAACAATCATAGGTTTAATATAAATCCATTGGGTTTATAATATAAATTTTTGGGGTTTATAATATTAATAGTCGCGTACATTTATAATAATAATCCAAAGGGTTTATAATATTAGTCTTTTGGGTTTTTAATATTAATTTCTTTGTTTTATTACTATTCCCTTGTATTTTTAATATTTATTCTTGGGTTTATTAATTCCTTGGTTTATTGATCCTTTGGGTTGATAATATTAAATTCTTTGGGTTTATTAATTCCCTGGCTTATTCACCCTTTGGGTTAATTCCTTGGGTTTATTAATTCCTTGGTCTATTCATCATTTGGGTTTATGATATTAATTCTATTGGTTTCTTAATTCCTTGGGTTTATAATATTAATCCCATTGGTTTCTTCATTCTTTGGGCTTATAATATTAATCTCATTGGTTTCTTAATTCTGTGGGTTTATAATATTAATAATACCTTGGGTTTATGATTATTTGAATTTATAATCTTATAGTTTTTTATAATGATCTTAGATTTTGTAAAACCCTGGTGAAAATTCAATGTAATAAAGGTTAAAAACAATAAGCATGATTGATGGGACACTTACTCCAAGTTAAATGCTAGGAAATACATCCTAGAGGGTGTTCATTTGATTGTTTATGGCTAAGGAAATTGATAAAGGAAATGACTAAGGCTTTGGAAAGGAAAAATGGCATTTTGACACATTTATTTATGAAAATAATGGAAATTATGAGAAAATGAAGGTGAAAGGTCATAGGATGCATGTGAGGAGGAAAATGAAGAAAAATAATGGAAAACGAAGAAAATAGAGGGCTCGTTCATAAAAAGGCTTATGAGGATCAGTTGGTAACTTTTTTTCAGTTGATTTTTGGAGCTCTCTCATTATTTCTCTCTCTCGGACACTTAGAGTTCCTTGGAGCACTTTGGAATTAGAGCAAGAAAGGAAAAGAAGGCAAGAGGAAGCAAAGATCAAGCTAGAAAATCCAGGTTCAAGCAGCCACAATGGGCTTCATTGCAGATATAGACTTGCTTGTGTATTTTTGTTGCTAGATTTGGCATGAGTGGAATTGCATGTGGTTCTTTTCTATCATGGTATGGGTTTTGCCAGTTGTGACTGTATTTTCAGCCTAGCCTTGCCATTTCCTTATAGCTTTGATTAAATGGGTTCTTGTTGGCTTGTTGGGCCTGACCCAGGTTCAAAAGTGATTTAGCCAAATAAATCCCAAAACTACTGACCCTTTGGAAACAGTCCGCGGTGCGCGGACTGAGGTCTCACCCAAGGTAGTATGGGAGGGTGCTGGAACTAGGTATTCACACCCTAGGGATGTCTTAATGAAATCTAGGAAGTTCGCAAACCAAACCTGCATGCTTGCGCTGCTCCACGCAGCTGTTTGTCCTTCGCAGCTTGGGCAACTACTTCCATGCAACTCTGTAAAGAGCACAAAGAGGCATTGTTCTAGATCCTTTACCCTTACTGTGCTATTATTATAGATATTAACTTAATTGCATAGGCCCAATATTCTCATTAATCATTCAACATTCATAACAAGTGCGTGCAATCATAGAAATATAAAGAGATGCATAAATATAATAGAAGCATAAACACACAATATTTCTGAATCAACTTATCTTTTATTAATTATCTATCCAAGTACAATCCCAACTCCGCCCTGCGCACTCAGCTGCAGGGGTCTGCACACATAGCTGCGGACTCTACTTGGCCTCTGCACACTCAGCTGCAGAGCCTCTTCCTACTACTCCAACCCAAAACTTGGACGTACAGACTCAGAGCTAATTCATCATCCAGAAGAACATCTCCTTTCTCAAAACTAAGACCTTTTTCTTACACTTAGAGCCTCGCTATATTTATACAATCCCATGGTCCACGGACCATGGTTAGGCCAGCACACTTTACATTAAATTACATTATTTTAGGGCAGACAACCCTAGACTCTCACGCTCTGCACACTCATTTCGTGGGGTCTTTACATTACATTGATCAAAACTCGGGTTTTAAGTGCCAAAAATGTTCTATGGGGGGATCTGCTGCCCAACAGGCCCCCAACATAATCATCGTGACTCATCCCGAGTCACTCGGCTGGTGCGGTGATCTTTGCATGAAGTCCATCCAGCAGCTTCTGCACTTCACCTAAGTCCGCAGCACATTCTTCCGATGTCCGATGTACTAGTTCTGTGCGTATCTTTGATGCGTCATTGTCAGGGCCACCTTCTTGCCTAAGCGCATATATGCCCTCCATCTGTGCCAGCTTTCCCTCGATCTTGGTGGTGACCCTGAATGCTTCCTCAAGCCAAGGCTGGATGCACGCTTTAAGCACTACTTTTTTCTGACGTACAACATCCACCTGTTCCTTTAGAGCCAAGGCCTACTTCATCTTGGCCAGTCGCTGAGTAAGCGTGACCGTCTACGAGGTCCCCTGGACATTGCCATATGCCTGCTGCAACTGCTGTGCTTCTGTCTCTAGACGTTGTATAGTTGGATCTTCCTGCAGTGAGGTTAGCGTGAAGAGTGACAGATCTAACAAGCCTGTGCAATCTTGTATGACGTGCTCTATTGCTTCCAACCCCGATTGAATTGCACAGTGGCGTTGTTCTCTGGCTTTCGGGGGTGTGGAGGGCTACGCCTCGACGATTTGCAGGTTCAGCTCCAACTGAACCTTTGTCATTTCCTCCTGGGCCTTGCAGACTTTGGCCACCAATCTATGAACGTGCTCTGCTACTGGTAGCTCTGTCGGCACGACCAACTCTGGAATGCTCCTGCATGCATCCTCTACGGCCTGCTCCAATCCGCTAGCCTGCGCAACCAACGCATCCCTCTAGATGCTGAGCTGGTCCATGTTGATTGTCTTCCCATGTAGGACCTGGATTGCATGGCCTTCCTAGGCGTGGAGTTCGGTGATGACCCCATCTTGTAGTTGGTACAGTATTTCGCGTGGCAGGGTGGCCAAGATCAAGCCGACGCCTTTCATACTGTTCATCACAGCTCGGTCATCCTCGCATGCTACTGCTAACATGCCTTCGGGCAAGATGTAGGTGTTACCCATATGGGCGCGCAGCGGCTATTAAGTCGTAGCGGTTCCTACTGCGACATACTGGGCCATCGTGCTTGTTTGGGGGTGTTGTACCTGTAAACCTTATAGTTGCACACTGAGCGCCCCCAACACAGTGTTTTGCTCCATTCATAATCCCTAGAGCGTGCCCTCCATGACTTCTCAAATCGTTTTACTGATACCCAATAGATCACCTTTGGTAAGCATGATCGGTTCGTCAGACGTCTTTGTGGCTTTCCCTTTCTTCCTGGAGACGGTTTTCTCCAGGTCACGTGGCCGCTTCAGGTGTTTTGATGTCGTACTAGGGTCGACACAATTGTCCTCCCTATCTACTTCCCCGATCTGCTGCCCCGAGGACATCTCCTGGCCTTCCTCAGCCTCTCTAGTTGGCGCGGTTGTAATCTCTGCCATCTGTGCTACTGCTGCTGCATCGGTCGCCTTCTGACGTGTAGCTCCTTCTTGTTCCTGGCGCTTCCTCTTAACCAACTACACGATGCACAACTTGGTGTCCTTCTTTCATTGCTGCACTGTGATCTTTTCCATTTCTTCTAAGTCCAGGGTGCGCCACTCTAGAGGCCATGACTCCAATACCGCGATGATCGCTTCATCCATTGCAATGAATGGGAGCTTCACACATTTTCGTGCGGGATCCTTGCGCACTTGGATATACAGGTTATTCATATCCACCTTGAATTCTGTCGCACTTTGCAAGCTGTTATGAACTATAGGGGAGAAGCTTGGCCTACGGTTGATCCATGTTCGTATGCTCGCCTCCACGAACACTCAGAACACCTTTGTCTTCCGAATCCTCATCACGTCTTTCGTAGCCCAGAGCCAAGTGTACCTCGCGGCTTCGGGTAGGTCACCCTCAACAGTGGGAAACTGGATGTCCTCTGGTAGCTTCCCTGCAACCAACAGGACAGATAAGAGCAACGACGCATAGTGGAAGGTCTTACCCTGCTCCTGGGCCTCTCTACAGTTTGTCAAAAACTCATCGCAAAGGAATTGCGCCCAGTTGAACTGGACCCCCTCTGCACACTGCTTTGCCAATGCAATTATAGACGTTGGCACTTCGTCGGCACGACATTTCCTCATTAGCTTGCCGGCCAGCAGTTGGGTGGCTATGCGCACCCCTTGGTCCTTGATGCTTGCTATTACGTATCCTCGCTTCCTCTTTTCTAGCTTATAATTGGCCTTCATAGCTTCTCTGAGGGCCAAGTCGCTGCTCTTTCCTAAGGGATTTCTAATGTCGAAACACTGGAACCCAACAAAGAAGGAAATTGAAGAGTTGTTCGACAAGAAGATTCACGAGTTCGTGACACAGGAAAACAGAACTCCATCGATATCTGAGAGAAAGGTCTTAGTTTTGAGAAAGGAGATGTTCTTTTGGATGATGAATTAGCTCTGAGTCTGTAAGTCTGAGTCTTGGGTTGGAGTAGTAGAAAGAAGCTCTGTAGCTGAGTGCGCAGAGGCCTAGTAGAGTCTGCAACTGTGTGCGCGGACCCCTGTAGCTGAGTGCGCAAGTTGGAGTTGGCATTGTACTTGGACAGAGAATTAATAAGATATAAGTTGATTCTGAAATATTGTGTGTTTATACCTCTATTATATTTATGCATCTCTTTATAGTTCTATGATTGCGCACACTTGTTATGAATGTTCAATAACTAATGAGAATATTGGGCCTACACAATTAAGTTAAGATCTATAATAATAACACAATAAGGGTAAAGGATCTAGAACAGTGCCTCTTCACACTCTTTACAGAGCTGCGTGGAAGCAGTTGCCCAAGCTGTGAAGGACAAAGAGCTGCGTGTAGTAGCGCAAGCACGCAGCTTCGGTTCGCGAACTTCCTAGATTTCATCAAGACATCCCTAGGGTGTGGAAACCTGGTTCCAACACCCTACCATACTACCTTGGGTGAGACCTCAATCCGCGCACCGTGGACTATTACCGAAAGGGCCGAAAGTTTCAAGATTTGTTTGGCTAAATTACTTCTGAACCTAGGTCAGGCTCCAACAAGCCAACAAATGGTCCCAGCAACGGAACCATTTTTTGGCTTACTGGGGCCGAACCCAAGTTCAGAAGTGATTTAGCCAAACAAATCCCAAAACTGCCAGCCCTTTCGGCAATAGTCCACGGTGCACAGACTGAGATCTCACCCAAGGTAGTATGGGAGGGTGCTGGAACCAGGTTCCCGCACCCTAGGGATGTCTTGATGAAATCTAGGAAGTTCACAAACCGAACCTGCACGCTTGCGCTGCTCCACATAGTTGTTTGTCCTTCGCAACTTAGGCAACTGCTTCCCCGTAGCTCTATAATGAGTGTGAAGAGGCATTGTTCTAGATCCTTTACCGTTACTGTACTATTATTATAGATATTAACTTAATTGTGTAGGCCTAATATTGTCATTGATCATTCAACATTCATAACAAGTGCACATAATCATAGAACTATAAAGAGATGCATAAATATAATAGAAGCATAAACACACAATATTTCAGAATCAACTTATCTTTTATTAATTCTCTATCCATGTACAATCCCAAGTCCGCCCTGTGCACTCAGCTTTAGGGATTCGTGCACACAGCGGTGGACTCTACTAGGCCTCTGCGCACTCAGCCGCTGAGCCTCTTCCTACTACTCCAACCCAAGAATTGGATTTACAGACTCAGAGCTAATTTATCATCCAAAAGAACATCTCCTTTCTCAAAACTAAGACCTTTTTCTTACACTTAGAACCTCGCTCTATTTATACAATCCCATGGTCTGCGAACCATGATTAGACTGACACACTTTACATTAAATAACATTATTTTAGGGCGGACAATCCAAGACTCTCGGTCTCCGTGCCCGCATTTTGCGGGGTCTTTACATTACATTGACCAAAACTCAGGTTTTAAGCCCTAAAAACGTGTTATGGAGGGATCTGCTACCCAACAATTCTTTCATTTAGTTTATGTGGGATGACCAGATTTGATTGAAAGATGTGTGGGGCGGATCTCCGAATTGACAAGCACATGGTCTAAGTGGCCCCTGAACCAAACTGAGTATCACAAAGCCACTAGCCTAGTAACCCGTGAAATGGACTGTGGGTTGCGGTAAAGCCATATTGTGTGCCTGGGTGGGCCTAGGAATCCTTGCCGTTGAATAGCAGGATATACAGTAAAACCAAGAGGTGGATTTTCTCTCCGTTGGGCCTAATGGTCTTTGGATGGGATGCACAATAAAGGCTGGAGAGTATGTCTCGGTGTAGGGCTTAGTGATCCCTAGATCAGACTGTGGATGCACGGTAAAGCCTGAGAGACTAGGAGGCACTCAAATTCCTCATAGTGGGGGTGGAGAAATCTGGTGGAATCCATGTTGATTGGTGTTTTTGGTGTGTACTATGAGTACCACATTCATGCTTGGAATATGGCACGGGGGTGATTGGTTGAAGAGAGACTTGGGTCAGCCAATCTGCGGTAGGGTGAAACGTGGTAGTCCCATCTCTAATTGGTTCATGACATTCATTAATAAGCAATTCATTCCCTTGATTTTCGTCTGTAAATGTATTGATGTATATGTGGATTTTGGTGTTTGATATGTTTATGCTATTTTTGTTCTTATTATGTTGGTTATATGCATATTTTATGATAGCATATATGTAGGGCTCTCAACATGTTTTTACTTGTACATGAATGGATAATGTGTCTATGACCTAATAGATGATAGTGCAACAAATGACATGAGGGAACAATGGTTCATAGTGATTCTCAGATAAGTATATGATCCTTACACTTAATTATATTGTTTACACATATAGGTTAAATGTTGATGATATGTTTGATGAAATTCCTGTCATGGCTAATAGGGGTCTGGTTATGGTCTTGTTCAACTTATTTCTTTTGCGTCATTGTTTCCTTGTACTTTCACTGATTTCAAGATCTCACTCCATTTTGGGTAGTGACCTAGGCTCTCGGACTAAAAAAAAGGCTTAAATCCCTGGGTCGTTGGCATAGAACTGACAACTTTGGTCTTTGGTCGATGGCAGGCAAGCCTATGAGGGTGAATTTGGGCTTTTGGTCGCTCCCTTGCCCATAGCATGAGAGCAACTGTGGCCTAATACATCTAGAACAACAGTGGGACTCAGGAACAGGCTGTCTGAGTGGATGCCATGTCTTCTCTGGATTCTGAAGTTGACGTTGGATAACTGTGTGTAATGTTTTTGTCGATTCCACTTCCTTAAGGTTACATAGGAGGTCGAATCTGGTCATAGTAGTCTGTCATCTCATGTTTACCCCGGTTGGCATGGTTACTTAGGTAAATGTGGGAGAAGGGTGTTAGAGAGTGGTATCAGAGCATGGTTCAACTCTCAGATTGGATGGGTAGTGTGTGTTGGTCCTGAATGCATATTAGTTACATGTGTATCTCTTACACTTGCACTTCATGCACATGTTGCATTGGCTTGATTATTGATTATGGTTGTATTATGGTTTTTATGGAGAATTTGATATTGATTTCCTGAAATGTATTTGTCATGAGTATGTGTTACACAACTATATAAATAGCTCCACATCTCAAAGCTCCTTCCAGAATTCAGATCCCTCTTCGCATCTCTGGGCTCCTTCCAGAGTTCAGAGCCCTCTCACTACCTTCACCATGGAAGCATCGGAATCAGTTCCCCTCCATGCCCTATTATTTCCAATTCCCTTGCAGGGCCACATAAAGCCTTTCATGACCTTGGCCAATGTTTTGTCCGCCTGGGTTCTCTATCACTTTTGTGATTACCGAATTTGTCCAAAGGGGCCTTTTTGAATCTGGGCAATTGTAAACCGTGAAGGTTTCATGAATAGGAAAATAAGATTCGAAGCTGTGCCAGACGGGCTGCCGCCCCAACACGGGTGTAGTCAAAATCAAAATCTTCCGGAGCTCTTCGATTCCATGGAAATTCATGCTCATATTCATTTAGGGAAGTTGATGGAGAAACTCTGACATCTTCCCAACATTCCTCCAATAACCTTTATTGTGTCGGATGGACTTTTATCAAAGACGCAGATTATTGCAGACGAATATGATGTTCCCAGAGTTGCTTTCTGGCCGACCAGTGCGTTCGGTTTCACGGCCTTTTTATCTGTCCCTCTGCTCATGGACAAAGGATATCTTCGTCTCAAAGGTACGCAACAAATATTAACATCTTGGTTGATTGTTGTAGTAATTATAAGTCTCTTTTCCTGTTAATTACACCCACACATAAGCGATCAGGTGCATCCTGCAACCAACCAAGGGGTAGTGATCAATCTTACTTAAGTCTTGCATGTCCTATGAATATAATACATGAGTTAATGGTGGAACATGAATACATTGACTGTTACAGAATTCAAGAATAGCTGGAAATTCACTGTCTTTTACCGTGTCAATGTTTGTTCATTGACTGTTGTAGAATTCAAGAATAGGTTCCAACCGCATCACAAGTGGGAATGATTTTTGTGAGTCACAATTCCTTTTGTTCCACCACGCTCCAGTTTTCACTTTGCCACCCGATTACAAATTCTACTAGTAAGAACTTGGTCCACAATTTTTTCTTCAGCTTTGGTTCCGTAGCTGACATGCCAAACTCAAATATTTGATTTGTAATAACATATGGAAATGGAGGGTTTAGGTTCTCAACCATCAGTTGGGAGTAAACAAACTCAACCGTAGATGGACTCACTTCAGTTTCAATAAAAGACGTACAAGAAATAAACTTAACAGAGAGACAGTCACCCCTTCAAACAAGGCATCAACACATGTTCAGATAGAGGAATCAAATGTACAGAAATAACCAGAAGTACCTTAAAAGGTATTTTTTTTCTTCCATGATTGCCGAAATAACTTTTTTTGATAAATTGTTTAAGTTTTTGTAGAATGTCGAAAGGGATCCAGGTTAATGAGGTTAATGAAGCCCAAAGAACTTGGAAATCTTCCGTAACTGATTTACACAACATAAATCTTCATGCCCTTGAGCGTAATTTATTGCACCAAATTCATACTCTCTTTTTCATATTTTCCAAAAGCCATCTCTATTCCGATTTGAGATATTTTAGAAGTTTTAAAGTAAAACGTGGATATTTTAATCCAGTCCCAATTGATTAATATTTTTGTTGGAGATCAGATGCACAGCAAACAATAAAATATAGACACAACAAATTTAAATCATGCACAGGGACACAACTTTTAACGTGGTTCACCCAACCAATCTGGGCTACATCCACCAAACTAAGGCATCAACAATCTTATTAATTAAATAGGAGATTACATCAATAAAACTCTCACACTCACACTCCCAGCTATCCGTATGACCACCTCTTTTATAGCAGGGAGAATCTAACTGCCTCTCACATCAAATTTAGGAAGCATTAATTTTCTCCCAACAACCTGGAGCTAATCCAGCAACAGATATCTATTGTTGTCACACACTGGGATTCTTTCCTATTTTATGTAAAACAGAAAAATCTCAACAATCTCCACCTTGACAACAATTCGCCTGATGCCCTGTTATTATTATTTTATCTTTTCTGCAAGCCAAGAGAAGCCAAACACCAGCGTAGCTTCTCCAACAAAACTGGTTTTGTGAACATGTCCGCACAGTTTTCCTTTGTAGGCACCTTTTCAAGAGAAACGCCCCTTTCAGTGATAACCTGTCTTACAAAATGATACTTGATTGGAATATGCTTTGATTTACTATGATAGGCTGGATTCTTAGCCAAATGTATTGCACTTTGACTGTCACAAAGTAACCTGATGTTGTCCTGTAACCTACCAAATTCACCAAGCAAACCTTTCAACCAAACCGCCTCTTTGCAAGCATGCGAAGCAGCAATGTATTCTGCTTCAGTAGTTGATAAAGCAACAATGTTTTGTAGCTTTGACATCCAGCTAATAGCTCTACCTGCAAGAGTAAAGACATATCCTGAAGTTGACCTTCTCTTATCCAAATCACCTGCAAAATCAGAATCAACATATCCGCAAACAGATTCACTACTCTTATTGTAAGAAATACAATAACTACTTGTGCCTCTCAGATACCGAAGCACCCATTTCACTGCTGACCAGTGTTCTTTACCCGGATTTGCCATGTACCTGCTGACAACCCCAACTGCATGTGAAATATTTGGTCAAGTACAAACCATCGCATACATTAAACACCCTACTACATTGGCATATGGAATTCGAGACATATAATCCTTTTCTTCATCTGTATTAGGACATAAACTCGAAGAAAGCTTAAAATGGGAAGCTAAAGGGACTGACACAGGCTTCACATTATTCATACCAAACCGCAAAAGTATTTTCTCAATATACTTTTGTTGTGATAGCCATAGCTTACCATTGCTCCTGTCTCTAAAAATCTCCATGCCCAAAATCTGTCTTGCTGCTCCTAGATCTTTCATATCAAATGTCCTTGCCATCTGAGCCTTCAACCTGTTGATTTCTTCTATGCTTTTGCTTGCTAAAAGCATATCGTCAACATACAATACCAAGATAATGAATATGCCATTATTCAACTGTTTAAAATAAACACAATGATCATATTCACTTCTAACATATTTCTGACTCAACATGAAAGAATCAAACTTCTTATACCACTGCCGAGGCGACTGCTTCAGGCCATATAATGACTTCTTGAGCCTGCAGACAAATTTCTCATTGCGATGGTGAACAAACCCTTCCGGTTGTTCCATATATATTTCCTCATCTAAGTCACCATGTAGAAATGCAGTCTTAACATCTAACTGCTGCAACTCTAAATCAAGCAAAGCCACTAATGCTAACACAA
The DNA here is from genome assembly GCA_031772625.1 of Pinus tabuliformis. Taxonomy (NCBI): domain Eukaryota; kingdom Viridiplantae; phylum Streptophyta; class Pinopsida; order Pinales; family Pinaceae; genus Pinus; species Pinus tabuliformis. The sequence continues at coordinate 1,611,215,084 of CM062817.1, read as the reverse complement.
TTCTAATTGAAACAATTTTAACCACTGGTGAAAAAATCTCATGAAAATCAATACCGGCTTTCTGAGAAAACCCTTTTGCAACCAGCCGTGCTTTGTACCTGTCTTCCGTATCATTCACACCCCATTTCAGCTTGAAAACCCATTTACACCCCACAGTTTTCCTGCCTTTCGGAAGCTCAACCAGATCCCATGTACCATTCTTACTTAAGGCCATCATTTCGTCCTTCATGGCTGCTTTCCACTTGTCACTGTTTGAACCTTCTACAACTTCCTGATAACACAAAGGTTCATCATCGTTAGCGATCAAAGCAACTGAAGTAACATGATCATCATACCTTCTTGGAGGGCGTTTGATCCTTGTAGACCTCCTTAAGAATGTTTCTGGTGCTTCCACAATTGGCTGTCTATCATCTGTAGGAACTTCTTCATGATCGCCATCTGAGACCTGTTCATGACCTCCATCTGAACCCTGTTCATAATCTGATTCTGAAACCTGTTCATGACTAGAATCTGAACTATGGTCGTTATGACTATCATTAGAAATGCTGTCAAACTGAATGTGTTGGAAATCAAATACATCATCCTGCTTCAATCTTCTATCTACATATAACTGTACAAGAGAGGATTCATTAAACTTTACATCTCTGTTGATGATGATTTTGCGGGTAGTAGGATCCCACAATCTATATCCCTTTGTTCCATCACCATACCCAACAAAGATTTACCTTTTAGACTTTGGATCTAATTTAGTTCGCTGATGTTTAGGCACTAGAGCATATGCATCACAACCAAACACTCTGAGTTTAGAATAATCACAAGGGTGTCCTTTCCATACCTCTTGCGGAACCTTGCAGCCTATCGCCATTGATGGAGATCGGTTTATCACATAACAAGCTGTTGCCACTGCTTCTGTCCACAACTCCTTTTGCAGCCCGGCATTACTCAGCATACACCTTGCTCTCTCTAGAAGAGTCCTGTTCATGTGTTCAGCAACTCCATTCTGCTGAGGAGTATAAACCGTGGTCTTATGTCTCTCGATCCCTACATCCTTGCAATAGCTGTCAAACTCCTTGGAGGAAAACTCACCACCATTGTCAGTTCTTAAACATTTTATAGTTCTACCAGTGTTGTTTTCTACCAATGCTCTAAACTGCTTGAAAACTGTAAAAACATCAGACTTCCTTTTCAACACGTAGACCCACACTTTTCTAGAAAAGTCATCAAAGAATGATACAAAATAAGACGAACCACCATATGAAGTTGTAGGAGATGGACCCCACACATCTGAATGGATATAATCAAGTATGCCTTTACTAGTATGTTTGCCTGTTTTAAACTTTTGTTTACTTTGTTTTCCAAACAGACAATGCTTACAGAAATCTAACTTTCTAGACTTTAGATTTGGAAGTAACTTGCGATCAGCCAAAATTTTTAATCCTCTTTCACTCATATGCCCCAATCTTTGATGCCATAAGTGAATGGAACTACTGTCATGTTCAGACACAGTAGACACAAAATCTGACCTTATACCTCCTTCTAACTGAAATAGATTTCCTACTTTCTTAGCTTTCATAACTAGTAAAATACCTTTGTAAATTTTCATTACTCCACCTTGAATTACAGTTTTATATCCATTTGAATCAAGTGCTCCTAATGAAATCAAATTTTTTCTTAAATCTGGTACATGCCTCACATCAGTTAATATTTTTGTTGTCCCATCAAACATTTGCAGTTGTATGCTCCCAATTCCCACAATATTACATGTTACATCATTACCCATGTACACAACACCATCATCAATTGATTTATATGTTTTAAACCATTCTTTATGGATACACATGTGGTTTGATGCACCGGAATCTAACAACCAATGTTGACTATGATTTGACACATTAACTGATAATACCTCATCATTATACCTGAACCAGATACTGAACCTGTATCTGTGGTGTTGGCTTCCTTCTTTTCTGTCGAAGAGCCTTCTTTAGCAGCCTGCTTTCGCTTCCAGCAATCCTTTTTCAGATGTCCAGCCTTGCCACAATGCCAGCACTTCACCTTTGTCTTCTTTCCTTTGGACTTTGAACGAGAGTCGCTATGCTTGCCCCCGGAGTGTCTCTCTCTTGAGCGACCTCTGGCCATCATTACCTCTGATGTAGAGGTGTCTGCATTCGACCTCTTCCTCGTCTCCTCAGCCAACAAGGCTCCAACAACATCGTCAAACTCAAGGATGTCTGTTGTACTAAAGCTTATGGAAGTAACAAAGTGATCCCATGATTCGGGCAATGAACACAATAGAGTTATTGCCTTATCCTCTGAATCAAATTTCACATCTAGACTGTCTAATTGCACCAGTAAGGTATTAAAAACATTCGGGTGATCAGTAATTGAGGTACCTTCTTTCATCCGCAAACCATAAAGCTGTCGTTTCAAGAGAATCCGATTTGTCAAAGATTTCGTCATATAGAGCTTCTCAAGCTTCGACCACAGGCCTGCGGCGGTTTTCTCTGACACAATGTTGAACAAAACATCGTCCGCCAGACATAACCGAATTGCGCTTAGAGCTCTATCGTCCATCTCATCCCATTCATCCTCCGTCATGGAAGGAGGCCTTTTGTTTTTCCCCAACAGTGCTTTCGCCACACCTTGTTGAACCAGCAGATCGTGCATCTTTACCTTCCAGATCTCGAAATTATTTTTCCCATTAAATTTCTCTATTTGAAAACGGGCACTTTGAGTTTTCGCCATTTTGTATCAGCAAAAAACACAGTAATCTCCAATATCCAACTTTAAATACCAGCAATAGAAAAAACTGCCTATGCCTTTTTTGTCTTTGCCAAAAAAATAAAAAAATTTGCATTTGCTGTGCAAGTTACAAATATTTAAAGACCACCGCCAAAAACAAAAAAAAAATTGTTTTATTAACTTCTGGCACAAACAAAAGAAATCTGCAATATTCATGCAGAGAGCAAATGTTCTTCCACATAGACACAACTCTAGAATAGATCAATAGCCTGTTATTGCTCCGCGCTATTCTGTTCCAAATATCGAATTTATATAGATTTCATTTTCGAATTACGCAACTAAGTTATGGAAGTCACACAGAATTTTCGGCTACTGATAGTTTCTGAAGAGAGCACATGTTCTTCCAACCGCTAACCCTTCCGCAAGGGAAATGAAACCGGCTATAAGCCCTGCCTTCAAACTGGTCCTTAAATACTCATAATACCACCATATACGTTCACCTACTTTCATATTATTCCACCATTTAACATACGTTTTCTGGCCATTACGTTATTGTGGTTTGTTATATATATTTATAACCCATTTTAATATGAGTTTCATTGATGGCCATATAAAAGATTTTTATATGTCACATACACTGCGCATACTGCGTATTATTACACTATCCAGTTTATCATGAGCTAGCTCTCCACAAATAATAAAATGAATAGAACGATTACCATTTCATGCGACTTCCTGTCGTCCACTGAAAAGATCAGCAATACGCAGCACTCCAAGCAGCAATGAATTGGACCAGCAATACGCACCAGTCATCAGCAATCACTCTGCGCAAAAAATCCAGCACGCAGTCCAGCACCAGCATGCATAAATCAGCACGCACAAACCAGCAATAAATTCCACGCACAGCACAGCAATGAACTGATTAATGGGCGCCTCCAGCAAAAACTCGCATTGATCAAACAATCGGACTGATCAAAAAACGGTTCTCGGCCTCCAGCAAACAATCGCACTGATCCACGCATCAACTGCGCTCCACCTCCAACATTGCTCTGATACCAATTGTTGGAGATCAGATGCACAACAAACAATAAAATATAGACACAGCAAATTTAAATCATGCACAGGGACACAGCTTTTAACGTGGTTCAGCCAACCAATCTGGGCTACGTCCACCAAACTAAGGCATCGGCAATCTTATTAATTAAACAGGAGATTACATCAATAAAACTCTCACACTCACACTCCCAGCTATCCGTATGACCACCTCTTTTATAGCAGGGAGAATCTAACTGCCTCTCACATCAAATTTAGGAAGCATTAATTTTCTCCCACCAACCTGGAGCTAATCCAGCAACAGATATCTATTGTTGTCACACACTGGGATTCTTTCCTATTTTATCTAAAACAAAAAAATCTCAACAATTTTTGGAGAAAATTTCCCCCACAAAGGCTTTCACCCTTTCTGCGACCCTGCAAGCAATGATGGAAAATTTTTCATCGTTTATCTTCATTCCTATAGCATTAATGAATAACCAAAACATGTATTTTAGAGGCTCAAGGTGGGATATGTTCCCTTCAAAGAAAACCAAAATATTCTCTACAAATAATAAAGGTGAGAGCTTGAAACATTGACATATTTCAATCCCTTTGAAATCTCCTCGTGATTTTGAATCCATGATTTCTTTTCTTACTCCTTTTGCAACGAGGAAGAAAGGGGTGAAAGTGGATAGCCCTATCTAAGGCTTCTTATTATTGGGGAGAATGGAGAGGTTGCTTCATTAATTAGCAAGCTAAAACAGGTTTTGTTGATGTAGTTCATCACCCAGGTTATAAAGAAGTGACAGAAGCCTAAATGAGTTAAGAGGATTTTTAGGTAGATATAATTTACCTGATCAAAATATTTTGAGAGATCAAATTTATCGAGAGTCTCTCTTTGTTTCTTAGTGTCTATAAAACGAAGGCCTTCTTGGGAAAGGCTAATGAAATAATGAATATCATGATTTTACAAGAATATATATTTATTTAGAGAAATGTTATTAGACAAGATGTCTTTGAGATATAGGGAAATGAGCAATAAAATAATATTGTAGATAGAGTTAAGGAAATCATCTGAAAGAGGTAAAAGAATGTAGGTGAGTATGAGTTTGGGATAAAGAGGAACTAAAGGGGGAAATAACTTGTCATGAAGTCCTTCATTATTCCATTATAGAGATAAGGTCACCTACTATAGAGTTGTAACATTCTAGGTGTAACTCAATATGGCACCCATTTGACTTGGGGTTTTTCCTCGTTGGAAAATATGTGAAACTATAGCTCTTCTTTTGTCACCTTAGCCATTAAGGATATGTTCCCTTCGTAGTTTATAAATTTGGGGAAAAGGTTGATCAAATTTAGTACTTCCTGTATGGTGGCTCTCTGAGGAGTAGAAAAATGTCCCTAAAATAATTGCATCCTTCTTTTGACACCTTTGAAGGAGGTTGCAAGGGAGCCAATCTGGGTTTTTGATCTCCCAAATGGTGTAAATAGATATCCTTTGCTTTGAAATATTGTGAAATTACATGGTGTTGTCATCCTCTACATGTAGCCAAATGGTTCTACTCTTTAGCCTTCTTTAGTTTTCCTTTTCTCGAAGCAATTTCTCTTTAATCCTCCAATTCCTTTATCTCTTCCTTTTGGCCCATTGTGGTCATCTCTTGTATATTTTTCACATGTATTTTTCAATTTAGCCTCAATTTTAGCTAGGTGTTTATTGTGTGCTTCTTCTTCTTTTTTTCCCTTGCCGACTTAATCATCAATTAGTTTGACAATTCTAGGATTTGGTGGGATTTTATTGTTGGGAAGGGGTGATTGGGACTCAAGGTAAAAGCGGGTCTAGTTGGATTTTAGTGATTCAATAAAAATTGGGTTCTCAAGCCAAGAAGGATTAAGTTTGAATAGAATTATATGCTTAGAGGGGAAGACATCTAAATTTAAGAGAATGTGATAGCGATCAAAATCCCACCAACCATGGATCTTCAACAAAACCTAGTGCTAGAGTTATGGAGGGCCTTTAAATGATGAAATGATCCGACATTTTGGTAATTCAATAGGATTTTTTTCCTATTGTTTGACCATGTGGGTGAAATCTTGGTTGAAAGGATGTCACAAAATCCCATTTTCTCAATCAAATAGATAAACAAGTTCATCTACGGGTCAATTATTGCAGAGTTTCCCTAGACATCAACAACTCCTAATGTGAAATTTAGGTCCCCTTCCATGATAACAATTCCATAGTCCATATAAGGGAGTGTAGGAATGTTTGACCAATAGACTCATGATTTGTAAAGGGACCAGACATATTTATGAAAAGGAAGGATTTTTTCCTTTTCTCTAGAGAGCATTATGATGGAAAGTCATGATTTGAAGGACTAGGTCAAAATTAAATGAACCCATTTATTGTCTCATCTAGAGACATTAACCCCAAATCTCCCAATTACATCCAAAGCAAGAAAAAATCAATACTAGAGAATTTATTAGAGAGATGAAATGACCTTTATTCCTTCAACCATATACTCCTGTAAGAGTAGGATGTGAGGGAATGGAGCTCCATTAGTCATTTCATAGCCAACGTTTATGAGGGGTTGGTTAGTCCCTTGTAATTGAAGGAGAGGAACTTCATTTAGGAACTTTTGTAGGGATAGATTCCCTAAGAGCCCAAATATTGGATTTCTATTTTCTAGCATTGATTTCTAAGTGAGCCCTGCTTTGAGCAATAGATAGGATTTCATTTCCTCTAGCTCAAGATTTGTGAGTTACGCTACGTAAAGAAAACCTAGTGTATTCAAAATTTCCATGAATATTTCCTAAAACTAAAATATTAGGGGAAGCCATGGAAGTTGAACCTAGATGGGCATCAATTTATTTATTTTATTTTTTTCGAATTCACATCAAAATCTATTGTCCGGGGTTTTAAATAGAGTACCCAATATCTCCCAAACCATGTTTAATTGAAGCACCTTTGTGCATCCTCTTTTGTCTTTGTGAGATACCCCATCCAACCCGTATCTAATATCAAGTGTTTTGGGGCACATCCAAAAGATGATTTTTTTTTTTTATACACTTATAGAAAAACCATGGACACGCTTTTGCTAGCAGAATGCCAACTCATTTTCCATACTGAGAATCTCAATCCATTGCATGTCCTTGTGTAGAACTAGGGAAGGATCCTCATTCTATCTTTTGATGCACTTCCTATTTTGTCTTCGTGGATCATCAACAAGTGGAGGTGAGAGAATCAAGAACCTAGGGTTTTTACTAGAAGATGGGTTGTAAGACTAACGACTAAAGAGAAGGTCTGATGAAGGTTATCTACTAAGCTATCAGGATACTAAGTTAGTAGAATATAGTGGGGAGTGAGGAGAAGCAAGAGTCACTGGCTGATAAGTTAAGTCTAGGAAAAGGGGAGGGGTAGTTTTGTCACTTGTCGGAGGAATTGATGTATTTGGAGTTGAGTCGGTCATTATTCTAGGTGGTGGGGTGGAAACTCAAGAAAATACCTCCTACTCCTCCCTTTATCCTTGACTTGGAGAGCCTACTAACGATTTCCTCTTTGAAAAACTAGTGGTATTCAAGTGCACACCAAGGTCCATCGAGGGCTGCAAGGTTAGGGATGGAGATCTCTAAATGATTTGGCCTCTATGGGGGTCCTCAGAAAAATCTACCTTGTCTGCATGCATTTTGTATGAATAGGGGGAATGGCAATATGGGGAGTGCACTGAAATGAGGTGAGGGCCTAAGGCCCTTCAAGACTTCAACCTGAATTATCTCATTTTGCAGAACGAAAACTTAAACCTCACACTCCATTGACAAGTTCCAATTATTGATAATTGTATTTACTAGCACAATCACATAATTTACTGAATATAATTGATATATGACAATATCCCTCTTTTATATAATAATCGGTGTATTAAAACTTATATCAATTATATTTAATAATATAATTATGTTAATTAATAAATTAATATTAACCCCAGAAATTATTAAATATATGATAAATTTGAGTAAAATATATATGTAAACTAAAATAAATTTGAGTTTACTTTGTTTAATTTATATATTAAATCAACTATTAATTGTTATATACAAAATCTATCATTTAAATAAAAATAACCATATACAATACAAAATAAAATTTTAAAATTTATTATAATAATAACAATATTTTGGAATATATATATATATATATATATATATGAGATTCTTTTTCCTTCCATATATACATAGATTATTTAGATTTAATCGTTAGATTCGAGCGTCAAATTATTATAATAAAAATCGTTATATCACATGGGTAAGAATTGAAATGATAAAAAAATATAAGAGTCATTCGCAACGGCAACGCATGTCATATGTAAATTACATTCAATTTATATAGAAATTGACTTTTTGAATATTATATTTACTTCACATACAAGTTGTTTAGAAACTGAAAATATACGCACTACACTACCTGCTCACGTTTACTTTATTCAAAATGTAATTGTCTCAATTATCTCCATATCCCAAGCAGCTAAAATCCTTCAATTTATTTTCCTGTACACAAACGTATTTTTAAACATTCTATGGATTTTCTTTTGTATTGTTATAGAATAGTTTTCATGTCTCACAGATGAAAGCTGCGTTACCGAGGAATATCTTGATGAAGTGAGAATCACTTGCATCCCGGGAATGCCCCCGCTGCGGCTGAGGGACCTACCCAACTTCCTCCTAATCACAGACGTTTCGTATCCGGGTGTTCAACATAGTACAATTCAAGGCCAGGGTACATTATCAGCAGCTGCATTGATAGTTAACACATTTGAAGAACTGGAAGGCCCGGTCTTAGAGGCATTCCGACTTAACTTCCGTGTATATCCCATCGGTCCTCTACTGCTCGCTCAGTCATTCTATTATAAAGATAAGCATGGATCCTCGGATGATTTGAGTATGTGGAAAGAAGAAAATAGCTGTTTCACATGGTTGGATTCTTGGAATGCATGCTCTGTCATGTACGTTTGTTTGGGAAGCATTACAGTTTTGTCTAATCAAGAACTCCTGGAATTTGCATGGGGATTGGCTTCCAGCAACCAACACTTTCTGTGGGTTGTCCGACAAGATATAGTTCATAGCGAGTCTGCCATATTGCCCAAGGAATTCATTGAAGAAACAAAGGATAGAGGTTTGTTGGTTGGGTGGGTACCTCAGATAAAGGTACTGTCCCACCCTTCTGTGGGAGGGTTTCTGACTCAAGCATAAGCGCGGGAGTGCCAATGATATGCTGGCCCTTCTATACCGAGCAACATACAAATGCGAAATTTGTTTGCGAAGAGTGGAGCATAGGACTGCACTTGAAACAGACAGTGAAAAGGGAAGAAGTGGCAGCGCTGGTGAGGAATTTGATAGAAGGAGAGGATCTTCTAACAGCAACTTAGACAAGTTACTCCACCAAATTATTCCTCAAAAGAATACATCACATGGCAATCAGATGGTCGAAGCAGACCTTTAAAGAACTCATCTTCAGCTACAACTTGTAATGTTTCAGCACCACCTGACGTAGATTTTTACTTCATGAATGAGGCAGCATCGTGATCTTCCACCCTCGTTTCAAGCTCGAACAGAGACGAGCTAAAATAAGGATACTTCCGTTCCATGTATGAGTTTAAGTAGCCCTCAAATGAATACTTATGGACTTATTCCTTGGTAAACTGTGGGGCTCTGTGGTTAAACGGCTACTACGGTTTATATATATTTATATTTGGAGTCGTCTAACGATGCGCGGAGGGCCTGGACTGCTAAAAGTCGTTGGAATCTGGGTAAAAGATATTTAAAAAATCTTCTAGAGACAGCTTTTAATGGTGTTTTTGATGGTGGAAATGGATTCAGCACCATCAAAAACATCTAGGACACCTAAAATTTTGATGTTTAACAAACTATAAATTAGATTTACAAAAATCATTGCCGAATTTTCTCTAAATATGACTAGAATTTCAATAACTTTCCATGCCATTCCTCCGGCTAATTAGACTAAGGCTTTATGGTTCTTCTATCAGGGTGTATGTATATATATATTTATATTTATATATTTTATCATAGTATACATTTTTTTTTTTAATAACCAGGTTAAATCTGCAATACATAACATAGACGGTAGTTAACGTACATGGCAAACAATTATGTAATAGCTGGATAAGGAAGATCATTTACAAGACGATAATAATTTTTATTAAGTTTTAATGTATAAATTATCTATAAACGATAATATAAAATGATAATAAAATTAAGCAAATGTTTTTATTATATATAAATTATTTTTCTATTTTATAGTAAGAGATCAACTACATAAAATCAATCATTGTGCAAATTCAATATATATATATATATATAATTTTTTATGATTGAAATTGTATTTTTTTGAATAGATAAATGGATTCAATTTCTTGAACTCAACTTAAACTCGCAATTCCAACAAATTTTTGCAAACTTTCATACAAAATTAACAAAAAAATATACTTAACAATATGCTAAAATGTAGAATAGTGAGATTACTTGATTTTTTTTTTTTAAATAACATGTTTTTTTTGAATTGTTTTATATGATATATACATAGTTTTTTGTTTAACCATATATACAATTAATGTTGAAATATTTTAACCATATATATAGTTAATATTGAAATATTTTACTTCACACGAGGCATTGAAATATTTTAGCTATGACCCAGATTGAATTTTTGAATCATTAATAACAATCTTTTAATGCCCCATGTTAATTTTATATTAAAAATTCAATGAATTATACATCTATCTTTTATACAACTTTAGTGGGCCTAATGGTTAAGAGCATGTGTTTCATCCTAAAAGGTCACAAGTTCAAAACCGGAGGGGGTAGAGTATTTACGCATTGAAAAAAAACAACTCTATAAAAATAAAATAATAATAAAAATAAAAATGGATTATTGTATGGATCCATGGTATTGAGAACCCATGGTATTGATGCATAGTATTCATATGGAATTTTTCCTATTTAAAGGGGGAAATTAAACCAAGCTAGATCCATCTTAATTGTGGATCTACCAAGCACCTAAGGGATCAAATCTTTTGATATGCAAACGTCTTTTAGAGAGAAAAGAGATTTGATCTCTCTCACAGCGATGGATCTAGACTAGTGTGTATATATATAAATAATAATGGCTTAGCTTAAATTATAGACGAAATGGATTTTTTCACTACATTTTTTCAGGTTAATTTTAATCAAAAGTTTGTTTTTTTATCTTTTAAATCTATCAATTTTTTTAATTACATCATTTTTTAATATACTGCACAGTGTCGTAACGGCTTTGGGGTGGGTTGAAGCCCATCCTTTTTGTAAAAACATGTGATTTTGTAAGGTATCAAAGGGTTTTGGGGCCATAGTTTCTTGTTTTCAGGAGTCGATGGTATTTTGATGATGTAACCCTATAATGTAATAGTATATATAGGGTAAGATAATAAGAAGAGATATCAATCATTTTTTATCCAGATTAGTGTTATGCGTGAATTATTGTGATGTCTAATTTGGTAGAAAAGGAGAGGCTCTATAGCTAACAGCACAAAGGCCTGAAGAAGAGTCTATAGTGGAGTGCGTAGAAAGCTTGTAGCTTAGTGTGCAGGCCAAGAACTGGTTGTTGTTGAAAGATTTATTATATTAAGAAACATTTCTTGTCGACATAACCCTCCACTGGGGTCAAACATGTTAATTTGGTGTTTTGATGTGTATATTTTCTTATTATTTGTTGTAGAGTAGTAGCTATTAAAATTGCATTTTACTTCAGCACACTGATGGTTTATGGTTTTATATGCCATGTTTAAGTGATTAATATAATGTGTTGACGTGATTTATAAATGATAAGAATAAGATAACATAATAATACCACATATCCTAGTCCTTCAAGGCTACAGAAACCTAGTTCTACATCCTCCCATAGTCACTTCGAGTGAGACTCCGATCTGCTTGCAGGTCGTTGCCGAAAGGACCAATGATTAAGGGTTTTGTTGGTGCACAATATAGAGTGAATGTTATGAAACCAACTCACAAAAAGATAGAAAAGAAATATAAATTCCTTAGAATTTAGCCTCTTCGAGGGGGCAACCTTCTTTACATTACACAAATGAACAATTCTTGGATGATACAAATGACAAGACATCCTTTATATATAAAGGAGTCTAAGGGGTCATAATATAATCAGAGTTGACATAACAATAATAATGTAAGGGCACAATAATAACAATAGTGGGCTTCTATGGGGCACAATAATAACAATATGGGGACTACATGAGCACAACAATATAATAAGGGGGCTGTACTAATAACAATAAGTGGTTTCACTAGTAGTATAGGGACCTAACATGCCCCTGTCCTTCTAAAAGTGTTGCCCTCAACACATGAGTAGTTCTTGATGCTTCTGTATAAAATTCTTGTCCTGCCATGTGGAATCTTTAGCGAGTAAGTTCTTCCACTTGATGATATACTCTGAAATTGATCAATTTCGTAGCTATCGGGTTCTTATTTCTATAACTGCTCCAGGTTCCAATATGATTTTTCCTTCCTTGTTAAGTTCTTGCAATATTGTTTAATCTGGGACCTTCTGCAACTTTTGAATGAGTGGCCACACTTCTTCGTCATTTTTCCATTCATCCCTTGCCTTGTTTATCCAATCTAGTTGGATAATAGAAATAGCAAGAAACAATGCTTCCACATCCTCATCCTTTCTTGAGAGTGCACCTACAACAACATTTTTCTTCCCTTTTTTGTAGATGATTTCAAATTCATAACCCAACATATTTGTGACCCATTCTTTCTATTCTTCTAAAGATAATCTTTGTTCTAAAAAATATTTAAGACTATCATGATCTATTTTTACCTTGAAGTGTCTTCCCATTAGGTAAGGTCGCCATTTCTTAAGTGCATGTAGTATTGCCAACATTTCCTTCTCATAAATAGCTTTCTTGAGATGTACCCGTAAAAATACCCAATCGCCTACATCAAAACTTCTTTCACTGCAATGTTGATCTGCTTGTTGTTTCATTCGATTTTGCACCAAAGTGGTGTTATCCTTTAAAAGTTGGAGAACTTGTTGTTGATGCTCGATATGATATTTCACTGCTTGAATCTTTTTCTTCTTGATATGTCCTTCTACCTTGAGAGTTTCAGGAGTGGTAATTTCTTTCAATGCATTACAAGATATGGTCTGATTCATTACTTGATGCTCGATGTGATCTTTAAATTCTTGAACATTTTTCTTCTTGATATGTTCTTCTATCTTGATAGTTTGAGGAGTGGTAATTCCGGCCAATTCATTACAAGACATGGTCAAATTCATTTCTTCTTTATCGATGTGATATTTCACTTATTGAACTTTTTTCTTCTTGATATGTCCTTCTATCTTGAGAGTTTGAGGAGTGGTAATTCTTGCCAATGCTTTAATGATATTACTTATCTACTATATTTTTTAATTTAATTTATAATCTATCTCTTTTTCTTAAATATATAACTAATAAATAATATAATATTACATTATAGGTAATTATTACAATAAGGTGCAACAAACATTTTTATTACTAAATAATATTAAAAGGTTATTTAATATAAATTTGTTATATATATATATATATATATATATATATATATATATATATATATATATATATATATATATATAAAATATTTTATGAAAATATTTATATATGGGAATAGATTCTATTGAATACGAGGAAAAATTCCTCGACGGAACTGAAGACATGGCGCAGAGGACGAATCCCGTTCAGCAGCAACAGCAGCAGGCAGCGGCGGATGCAGTGAACGCTTCTCTGTATGTGGGAGATCTGGATCCGACCGTCACCGAAGGGCAGCTCTACGACATCCTCAAGCAGATTGCCCCCGTTTTTCCCATTCGCGTCTGCAGAGATCAGAACAGCAGGAACTCTCTCGGTTATGTTTACGTCAATTACAACCACTCTCACGAGGGAATCCATCTGGATCATGCGGCGAGGTTAACAACGGATGTACCTCGCCTTGCGCGGTTTTACGAGGAAATTTTCAGGCTTCAGAGAATCGAAATCAAAGATGGGGGATTGCATGAAGCAGATCTGCTCCCTCTCACAACGGAATGGCCTAAACTTTGCAGATCCGGCCTGGATCTAGCCGATCTGGCCACTATTCGAGAACAGCCAGAACCCAGGCAGCAGACAGGCGGCAATGAGCATAGATCGAGCAGAGGGTTTGAAGAACTAGACATGCAAATGGAAGATCGACCCAATACGAGGTCAGATCTGGAAGATTGTTTACAGCCAGAGCACACGAAAATCAGCCGCGACCCCGGTTTAGGCGGATCAGGAACTGAGACAAAACCCAGGCTACAGGTAACAACAATTCGCTTTCAGATTTTTATTAAAACCCCTGAGGGGAAATCCTGTTTAGTGTGGGTACATGCAGAAAGCACCATCATGCAGCTGAAACAGCAAATTTGGGCATTGACGGGATACCCTGTTCAGATCCAACATTTGGTCAGTGGTAGGTGGTCCCTCCAGGATAGTAGAACCCTGAAAAGCTATGAGATCAGTCCAGAAACAACCATTGTTTTAAACCTTAGGCTGAGAGGAGGGGCTCTGCCTCAGGGACAGCCAAGCTCCTTAGGAGGAGATAAGGGGAAAAAGACAGCACCTCAGCAACAACCCAAGGGAGGCTCCTCCTACAAAAACATTTTACAGGGTAACAGAGATTCAGGGTCCTCTCCAGATCAAGGCGGATATACACCTAGGCCATACATAGTAGATCAACTAGGGCAAACTCCAGCCCTCAATTTTGATTCTACAGGGCTTGATGATTTCGTTAAGTCCTATGAAACGCAGGCCCTAATCTGTCGCTTTAACAGTTTTTGGCCAAAACCAATGGATCTATTTCACTGGATCTTCACCACTTGGACCATGGAATGTGACATACATTTATGCTCCAAAGGTTTTTTCATAGTTAGATTTGCATCCAAGGAAGTCAGAGATACAATCATCAGTGTTGGGCCTTGGTTTTGGGGAACATTGGGGCTGTTTATGACACCATGGTTTCCAGATTTCGATCCAAACAAAATGACTGTATCTAAAGTGTCGGTCTGGGTCCGCCTATATAACCTTCCCCTTCACTTTTGGAGTGAACGAGTCTTGGAAGGAATTGGGAACAACATAGGGAAATATATCAAAACAGATCTGGAAAGGATTGATGAAAGGGTCTACACTTTTGCACGCATTTGTGTGGAAGTAGATCTAAGTAAAGGGCTACCGGACAACATAAGGCTGATCTACAAACAACAAAACTGGCTGCAAGCATTAGACTATGAAAATACTGCTTTCAGATGCAGGCTCTGCAGGATGACAGGACACTTGCAAAGCACATGTCCAGAAGCCAAGAAAGCAAATAGTAAAAAGAAGCAGAAAGGGAAGCAGAGGAAAGGATGGCAATTCCCCCCCCCCCCCCAACTCAGAGGACGAAGAATCAGAAGCAGAAGAGGAAGAGATCCTTGCAGAGAATGCTGAGGTACCCCAAGGAATGGAGACTCAGAAGGAAACCACATCAGATAACAAGGCTACACAGCTCTACTCAAATCAGGCAGAGAAGGCAAGCGAGGATCTGAGTATGGGAGGAACCAAACGGCATCACCACTCAGATACTTCAGACTCAGACAAGGAAACAACCTCACAGAAAGCAGAAACACAGCTAGTCATAGCTTCGATCGAGCCCACTCAAGGAGAGTGGCGCAAGGTCGAAAAGAAAAAGGGGAGAAAAACTTGAAGTGTGAGTTATTTACTCACTTCCGGAATTCAGTTTTTCTGCCTTTTTCTCCCTTCTTCTCTCTTTTCTTTTTTCTTCCTTCTAAATTCACGTTAGTTTTGTAACGTTGCTTGGGGTGCAAAAGCACTCGAGCCCAATGGGCAGCTTATGGAAATGCTTCAGTGCATCTGCTTGTGTAACTTTTCATTTTTTAATAAAAGGTTACCGATTTTTCCTGTGGAAAAATGAAATTATTTATATATTTCAAATAAAAAATATATAGAATATTTAAACTCAATTCAAAAGTTTAAAATTATTAAAATAGAATTGAATTTAACTTATTTAAAAATACAAAAATTATTTCTTCTAACTAATTTAATTAAGTTTTTGTTTACAAGTTATATAGAAACTAAAAATATATACACTACACTATTTGCTCAGGTTGCATTTATCTCCTTCATACTGAAAGAGTATTTTATTACTCATATTGTTGTGTAAGAGTACATATAAGACCTCCAATATATAGTAATGGAGGAGTCCTAGTGTTGGTTAAATATAACTATGACAATTGGATAGATGCAATTCCTTTTGTGAGCCTACAACTCACCATAATTAGCTCATAGATAAATGAAGCGTTGGAAAGGCCAACTCTAACAACCCCCCTTAAGCGAAACATAGGGAGTAACTAAAGAAAAAAGAAAACAAAGAATGGGTCCCAGAAACAATGTATGATTAGGTACCAATGTACACAATCCTATAAGTAGAGAAAGAGAGAAAAACCCGTAGGGAAAAATTCTCTCCCAAAAGAGAGAAAGATGTCATTTCTCAATTTATAATGGAGTTGAAATTGTAGATCCCCATAATGATCCAATGAATGGAAAGAACATAGACCTCCTCCAATGAATAATAACGAAATGTTGAAGTACCAAAACTATGAAGATGAGAGTCGTGAAACCTCAATGAGGTCAGTCGATCTCTGAAATAGGATTGTTTCAGAGGCACAAGGGTGGTAAACACTATCAACATCTCCAAAAAACGCTTCAAAGAAAGTAGGTGTCAGTAAATAACCAGGATAAGGCTTCAAACAGAAGCAACACCATCAACCAACAAACAAATAATGAGCCCTGTAAGTATGGAAAATGTTGTAAAACAACACTCCTGAATTTGTTTGAAAATCATTACCATCACACTGATCAAACACAAAAAAATTACAATTTAAAACAAGGAAATGACAACAATATCTGTCACCATCTAACTGCCCCCCCTAAAACTATGGAAGAATGAAGAATCAATAGTCTTCATTGTCACCAAATTTCCCCTGAAGAACAACTACAGGAACAATGGCAATAAACAATGAACAATTGATGCAATACAATGATATGAATTATTCAAGCATTGGTTCAAATGATTCCATGACCATTCATCGATCCATCCACAATTGATCTTGATGGTTGGCACTGGTCAACAATTCATTCTTTCACGTCTCTTTTGTAACCATCTAAATGTTGGACTACTATTTGACTAGTAATGCTAATGCTTATGTAATTTCTTCTAACGAGGATGTGCAGATATCTTATTTTTTGCCTCTATGAACTTAAAGTTGAGTGCCACAACATTTTCACCTGGAATGACATTAGTAGCTAGGTCATCAAAATGTTTATAAAAAACATTTCTTCAAGCACCTCATAGTTGGATGTAGGTGATGAACCAACGACGATATCATATCTAAGAATTTCTCTTGATGTTTGCACTACAAGGTTAATATGAACAACAATTCCTTGGCCATTCTTCCGAAGTCCTACTCTATTATATCTCATTCTTCTCAAGAATCGAGACCAAATACAAGTAGTATGGTTTTAAAAACTAGGTGTGACAATAGTATGTGATGATTCATGATCATCTCCATCAATCTTGTTTTGAAACAATTTTGTTTTTGTGGCTAGTGGAAACACATTTGCCAACTTGATTTTTTCAAGATGTGTAAAAGATTGCAAGATCTTCATGAGAAAAAGGCAATGGATGAAATTTTTAAATATGTCCTTTAGTTGTAGTCAGTGGTATCCCTTTTGCAAGTAGAGAATGCAAATATAAAAAATAGGTTACAAAATTCAATCGTTGATAAATCCAAAAGGTTTGCCAAATGGATTCAACCATATGGATATCATGTTGAGGTTTTCCATTACACCGAAAATGTAAGGGCTTGTTTGATTCATTCATCGGTGCTCATGAAGTGGATTGTTCTACGTCCCAAACTATGAATGGAAAATTGCATAACGATGGGGTTGGAGAGAAGCACCAGAATAACATTCCTTCAGCTCTGTGAGATAACTACTGCTCCCTTTTATCAAGTCGTGGGCATCAACAAAATCCAAATCAAACTAATTTTCATAAATAACCAACAAGCAACCAAACAGTGAATGGACAATTGCATAATGATGGGGTTGGAGAGAAGCACCAAAATAACATTCCTTCAACTCTGTGCGATAACCACTGCTCCCTTTTATCAAGTCATGGGCATCAACAAAATCCAAATCAAACCAATTTTCATAAATAACCAACAAGCAACCTGCAGAAATGTCTTGAAGTCCAACTCTTCCGACAAGTGAATGACGCCAGCTAAGATCAAGGATGTGAGCACAACAATTTGATTTGATCTATCGGTTGATCTTGAAGGATACATACAATCCAAGAGTGACAGATGAAATTATTTAAGAATATATGATATCACTAAAGATCTGGATATCTAGAATAAAATGTTGTAACATGATATTCAGATTAGAAAGCAAAAAAGAAATTATCAAACATCGTCTTTGCAGGCTTAATAAAACTCCGATCTGACTTGAACATACACGATCCCATCACAACAGCTAGAATTCGTTCAAGATCCACATTAGATTGAAACAATTATCCCTTGGATAGATTTATAGATCTCAAGAAGAAATTTTGAAAACTCAGTGAAACATAACCCCCATTTAGAGAATTAAAAAATAATAAACTCCAAAAACAATTAGGTAGGGGAAAGAAATGCCTACTATGATACCACGAAAGAATATTTTATTACTCACATTGTTGTGTAAAATTACATAGAATACCTCCATTACATAGAAATGGAGGAGGCCTAGTGTCGGTTAAGGATAACTACAACAACTCGAGAGATGAAAGTCCCTATTTGAGCTTACAACAAACCATATATAGCTCATAGGGAAATGAAGCATTGGAAAAACAGAGTCTAACACATACATTAGGTACGTAAAATCCTTCTATACAATTCACATCTTTGTAGTTTCAATTTTTTCTATAGTCATAGGTATTTTTGGACAATTGATGTATCTTCTCACGCTTACTATATTCAAAATGTAATTGTTTCGTTAGATAAAATTCTTCCATACAATTCACGTCTTTGTAGTTTCAATTATTTCTATACAAGTAGTATTTTAAAATAATCTATGGACTTTCTATACACATATGCATCCCAGGAATGCCCAACTACGGTTGCGGGAGCTGCCTGACATCTTCTTAGTCAAAGAGTCTTCAAATTGGAGTGTTGAAGTTACTATAATTCAAGACCAAGGTATATTATCAACAAATGCATTAAGAGTTAACTCATTTGAAGTACTAGATGGCCCAATCTTAGAGGCACTCTTAGTTAATTTCTGTGTATATCCAATTGGTCCTATACTTACCTCTCAGTCATCCCATTTTAAACATAAGGATGGATCCTTGGATGAATTGAGTATGTGAAAGGAAGAAAATAGTTGTCTCACATGGTTAGATTTTCAGAATCCATGTTCTGTCATGTACGTGTTTTTGGGAAGCATGACAGTTTTTTCTAATGAAGAACTCCTGGAATTTGCATGGGGGTTAGCTTCTAGCGACCAACACGTTATGTGGGTTGTTGGGCAAGATATAGTTCCTAGTGAATCTGCCATATTGCATGAAGAGTTCATTGATTAAACAAAGGATAGAAGTTTGTTTATTGGATGCTTGTCTCAGATAAAGGTACTGTCATACCCATCTATCAAGAGGACATGTTGTATCACCCTAGAGGTTTACTGGTAGTTACGTGTCACGCGGGTTATTGGATTCCCCTGGGTTACAAAAAAAAATTACATAGGTTTATTTTATATATTCAACTTTTATATTTTATTAAAATATTACACTGCTATTATAATTATTTATAAATATATAATTTTATATCATTTAAGTGAGTATGGTATAAATAAAAAAATAACTTATGGAAATTTTGAAGATAAAGATCAACCAATAGAAATTAACAATATTATATAACAAAAAATAGTGTTCTATGTAAATTAGGAGCACGAATCATTCTCCCAAAAGCTATCTGAGTCTCTCTCTCTCTCCTCGTCAAGTTTAATATTTAGAGACAACATTTTGTTAGTGCAAGCAACCAAAAAAAAATTATTTTCTTTTAAACGATTAGGTTTTAGACTTTAGGGTTTTAATGTTTTTTATTACTAATCTCTTTGAATATCTTGGATTCCATAATCAACTGAAAGCAAATTTTAGATGAATTTTGTGAAATTATTCATGTTTATGTCTAGGTTGATCCTGCTAACCTTGAGATTTGTGAACCTCATCTAAAAATGCATGCAACAATGAAATTAAACCAAATTTAAATTTAATTATTTAGTTTGTCAAACCCATTGACTTAGATGGTGTTGTAAGGGGAATTAAGGTATAGGTCTTCATCTAGATTTGAAGATATGATGGTTGAATAAACCATGTACTTGAAGGTCATCCTAGTAGAGTAGGAGCAATAAAGTACCATGCATTCTAGTGGATGACTCTCCTTCTTTTATATGGATGCCAAGATTTTGATTAGATCATGACTAGGGTTTGTTTGTTAAGATTAGGAAAAGTAGCCTTTAAGGGGGGAGCATTAGAGTTATAACTCCTACTTGTCTTAAGTATGATTCTTTCTATGTAAAGGAGTCTCTTTGTAGTCTTTAGGAGATTATTGAATCTATTTAGTATGTTTTCTATGTAAGGAGTCTCTTTCTAGTCTTCAAGAGATTATTAAATCTACTTAGATTGATAGATATCCTCCATTAACTAGCTTCCTATTTGAAAAGATAATTTCTTTGTCTTAAAAGTGCATTAATCATGTATTTAACTTATATTATTATTTAATTAATAAAACTATTTTTATGAAATATTAATTCTGTTATAATATGTCAATTCTCAGTTCACAATCAATATAATTTCTCTATCTTAAAAATCCATTTATGTATTTATCTTAAAATATTATTTAGTTAATAAAAAAGTGTTTATGAAATAGTATTTTTTTTTTATTGTAGTATATTAATATTCCTCTTTTTTATGTCATTTTAGATTTTCAAGGTTGAAAGATGGTCGTGGTTATCTCATTTGGTGTTGTCTAAAATGTACACCTAAAACACAATGACTAAAGATCAGAATGGCAACTCATACAAACTGTACACTTAAAAAGCAACACTATCAGAATGACAACCCCTACAAAATATACACCTTAAAATATGAACTGTCACTCTAAGCATTACTTAATGGTCAACATCAGTGATGGGACCTCTCACCCCACAACATTGTATCCAATTGAATATGAAACACGTAAAGGGTCGGTTAGTGTTTTCTGCTACCCTTATTGATCTGTAAATGAGATCTTAGACAATTATTAAGGTATTACAGACTCAGGTGCATGGATATGCCTATGTTACTTTGTGCAATGGATCAATAAGATTGCGAAATGGATAGAGAATGAAGCAGTTAAAGAAACATAATAGACAACACCAATAAACGTAGAAATTTTAATATGGAGTTCACTCAAAACTCTTGGGCTACATCTCCAGGTCTAGCCTTCAGTGGTGGCCTCTCTATTATGTCTTCAGAAGTAGAGTTTTACAATAGTCAGCTCAAATTGAGCCTCACACAATAGATACAAAACAATAAGGCTTTACTTCGACCCCCCAAGTCTCTTTCGAGTACACAGACTCTCCGCACTAACTCTTTGTCTCTGTTTGATCTCTGTCTCAGCACTGCTTGTCTCTATTTGTTCTCTGTCTGTGGATTTTAATCCAATCGACGTTGTCTGTTCATTTCACCTTCTCGGGCTCTCTAGATTCCCGACCTCTGTCCGCTCAGATCCCCCTCTGAGTGTTAGCAATCATTGCTAAACGCTTTTAGAGATGGTGCCCACCTATGCCGTAACGGAATGGGTCATCGGCCCTTTGAAACCCTTCGAAATCGTCGTTCTCTATTTACAGAGAGAAATACATTCAACACATGAAAAGTCCACCAAAAACTATTTATCGGACTTCAAACATCCATAATTCTGCCTTATATTTCTATCGGATCCGCCTTTAGGTTGAATTCACATCTCCACCTTTGATCTGGGAGATCCAGATCCAACGGTTGTGTTTCATTTTGGGCGGCCCTTTCGTATGGGGGTTAACGACCTGATGAGGGTGGTTTTCTCTCTCCTCAGCCTGGACATGTGGTATCCAGCATACGAGCTAGGGTGGAGTCTGGCCCAAACCACTTACCACTTTGTTCCTCCCGAAATCTCTCTTGTTTTGTGGATTTCCTTTGCATTTGGAAAATACGTTGAAACACTAAAAAATCCCGTAAAAATGGCTTTGGGCAGATTTGAAATATTATTCATTTTCACTCCCCAACCCTTTCGGGTCCACTTTCCATTGCATCAGTGCTCCCCTTGTATTTCATTTAATAAACGAAATACATGAAAATACATTAAAAATGCCATTTGATGGATCTGAAATCTTATGAAATAGTGCTTATATTCTTATCGGGTCCAGTCTATCGTAGTCTTAGTCATAATCGGCCCCGCTCCTATGCATAGCTCTGATGGAATATTGCGATATTGCAATCGCATGTCGCTGATCCTCCCGGGCCTTGGTTAAGTATATATATATATATCGGCGATGCGATAGGGCGATTGACTCTGCGCCGTTGATCAGCCAAATCTGACAGCTCCTATGCATCACTCCTTTGACCACTGATAAGCCTGTTTTCCACTGTCTTCTTGGTATTTTTGGGTCCCGATAGTGTTTTCTCATGCGATTGTTTTGATCTTTTAAGCGATTATTGAAGACTTAGAGGTTTTTCTAGGATCCATTTGGATCATGCCTTCCCACTGAAAAGGCTTTTGGACCACCAAAAGTTGGTTTTTAAGCATCAATCAAGTGACGATACAACTTCCTCACTTGCCCATTCTCAATCCGTTTGGCACTACTTGGTTTCAAACCTTTGAGTCTGATTCTGAGGTACTCAACATCCCCTCTGCGCATAGTTCTCACCTTCCTATCCAGAACTATATCTTCCTGCAACTCATTGAGATATTCAGGCAATAGATCATCAATAGAAGGCAACTAACTTTGCTCTTCGGGATCTCCAATCAATGAAGGTTCAAACAGTCTCAAGTTCTCTACATTAACTACTGAATAGATGTGCATGTAAGCTGGAAAATCAAGGTGAAAATCATTCTCACCAATTTTCTCAAGTATCTTGAAAGGCCCATACCTTATTGGCTTCAACTTCTTTCCTTCACCTTCCATTCTATCTTTGCTGATGTACAGCTAGACTTGATCACCAGCTTGGAAGCTATGCTCAATTCGATGCTTATCATGCCTTGGCCCTTTTCCAGCTGTTCTTGCACTGCCTGGTGAATTTCTCGAATCTGTTCAATGAACTTAGTTTCTTTGTCCACATCACTATGTCCATCAACTGTTATGTCTTTACTAAAGACAAAATCCAAAGGAGAGCTTGGTTATAAAACCAAAGCAAGTCTCAAAAGGAGATCTTTGTGTAGAAGAACGTTTAGCATGGTTGTAAGCATGTTGCACATAACATAAATGCTCATCCCAAAGATTGGGATGCTTGCTACAATAGCCCCTAAGAAACTGGATCATTGTCCTATTGACCACCTCTGTTTCACCATCTGTTTGTGGATGAAAGGCTGTGATCTTCTTCAGTCTAGTGTCCATCAACTCCCACATACTTGACAAAAACTTCCCAACAAATCGGAATCTTGATCAGATACTATGGAAGTGGGTAACCCAAAATGCACACAGACATGCTAAAAGAACAACTTCCTTGTTTGTTCAGCTATAATCTGCTTGTTACAAGATATTAAAAATACACATTTTTCTAAACCTATCCACAATAGTATATAAATAATCATGACCTTTTCTAGATTTTGGCAAGCCCCCAACAAAGTCCATGGAAACACTTTCCCAGGGATGAGAGGGAACAGGAAGTGGAGTGTACAAGCCTAGTTTTCTATTTTTGGGCTTGCTTTTAGCACACATGGTACACCCTTTAATATATCTAGAAATTGTTTCATGCATTCTTGGCCAATAGAAAAATCTTTGCAGCTCTGCAACTGTTTCACTTACACCAAAATGACCTGATATTAGAGAAGTGTGTGCTTCTTGGATTATACTAACTCTTTCATTTTGAGGAATGCATAATTTTCCCAAATGATACAAGAGTTGGTCCTTAATATGATAATCCAATTCTTCTACTTGTTTTCCATGACTTAAAGTTGCATATACATCCTTAAAATCTACATCTTGAGCATATTATTCAATGAAGCTTTCATGCAATACTGAATTATGCTTAAGTATAGTAGATGCATTCATGATTGGTCTAGACAACATGTTTGCAACTTTATTTTGTATGCCTTTCTTATATCTGATGACTAGATGAAACTGTTGTAGAAAACCCATCCACCTATAGTGTCTTGATTGCTGCAACTTAGTTTATGAGTGTAAATATTGAAGTGGTTGATGATCAGTATGTATAATTGTTTCTTTGCCCAATAGGTAATGTTTCCACTTTTTCACACTCTACACTAATGCATACAATTCTTTATCATATGTGGGATAATGAAATACTGCAGAATTAAATGTCTCAGAATGATAACATATGGGTTTACCATGTTGCATCAACACTGCTCCCATGGCATATTCACTGGCATCTGTTTCAATCTCAAATGGTCTTTGAAGATATGGCAATGTTAGTATTGGTGTTGTACTAATATTTTCTTTCAAGGTGTCGAAGGCTTTCTGTTGTTTTCCTCCCCACTGAAACACCTTGTTCAATCCTGTCAAAGCATGTAAGGGAGTTGCAATCAAGGAAAAGTTAGCAATAAACTTTCTCCAATATTGTGCTACCCCTAGGAAGCTCCTAACTTATGCAATAGATTTGGGTTTAGGCCAGTTCACAATGACTTCGATGTTATAGGGATCTATCTTCAATTCACCACCCCCTACTATATGACCCAAATAGTTCAAAGATGTTTTGCCAAATTCACATTTTGATAACTTAACATAGAGATTTTCTTTTTTCAAAACATCGAGAGTCTAGTTTACATGCTTCAAATGTTCTTCCCATGTTTTACTGAAAACGAGAATGTCATCTAAATATACAATTACAAAATCATCAATAAAAGGTCTGAGTACATCATTCATAACTTTCATGAAAGCAGCAGGAGCATTAGTTAAGCCAAAAGGCATAACTAGCCATTCATACAGCCCTTGATTCATTTTGAAAGTAGGCTTCCATGCATCTTGCTCTGCTACTCTGACCTGATGGTAGCCACTACGCAAGTCCAACTTGGAAAAGTAAACAACCTCTTTCAACTGATCTAATAGATCATCTATGTGAGGAAGAGAATAACGATTCTTGATCATTATTTTATTCAGTGCACTGTAATCAATGCACATCCTCCACAAACCATCTTTCTCTCTGACCAACACGATTGGAGATCCACATGGTGATTTTCTTGGCCTTATGAACCCTTTCTCAAGCAGCTCCTGTACCTGCTTCTTGATCTCTGCATTATCTAAAGCGGATAACCTGTACATTCCGATGTTAGGCAATGGAGCATCTTGCTGCAAATGAATATTATGTAAAATTTCCCTTTTGGGTGGTAGAACTTTAAGTTCTTGAAATACGATATCATATTCTGAAACAAATTTTCCTAAATCAGCTTTCTATTTATCATCACAACCTTCAAATATATTGGTTTTATCAGGATTCTTTTCGTTTACAACCATTAGTAAAAATTAATTGCATGAATTTACAATTCTTTTCATCTGCCCTGAGTTTATGAGAGTGTAGTTATTTTTGAGCTGATGAGATCTTACAGTATATTCTATTCCCTCTTTTGTGAGTTGATACTTATTTTCGACTCTATAGAAAATGGCTTTTCTATCATACAAGTAAGGACTTCCTAAAACAATACCACATATATCCAAGGGAACTGTGTCTAACTCAACCTCATCTACAAATGCTGACCCAAAAGCAAACCTAAGTTTGCATTGTCTAGTCACTTGTAGCTTTGCTTTATCACATACCCAACCTAATGGATATGGCTTCTTGTGAGGTGTGGTTAGTAGTCCGAACTTCTTTACAATTGCTTCACAAATCAAGTTTACTTGTGAGCCACTATCAAATAAAGTATCAATCTTTTGATGCTTGGAAATAACTCTAATATGAAAAATATCATGTCTTTTCTCTCATTTTCTTCATTATCATTAGATTGCGTAGAATTATTAGTAGATGCTTCAGAATTTTTACATTTTATACCTACAATTGTGACTGTTGTTTCATCACCTCAGGCTGACCCCAAATCTTTCTGAATAGCAGCAACAATCTTCTTCTTCTTGCCATCAACCTTCTTGAGTTTCAGCTCCGGATGCAAAGACCAGTAATGTTCAATGTCATGTCCATCCTTCTTGCAGTGAGTGCATGAAGGTTTGTCTTTTTGTACAACGTTTTCCTTCCTCTCTTTCCATTTCTACTTCCTCTTTTCCTTGTTTTTGCTTGCAGTGGGTTTTGATGATCCTCCAATCTCTGGGTTCACATTCTTGCCTCTAGCCTCCAGATGTGTAGCCTGAACTGATACCTCATCTACGCTAGTAGCGTTAAACATGAGAATGGTGTGCCTCAAATAATTGTGTAGACCACCTATATACTTCAGCAAAGTTTCAGGTGAGTCTATATAAATGCCTAGAATTAAAGCTCTTTTTCTAAATTCTTGGGTATAGCTTTGTACACTTTGCCTCTTTAATTGGCAAAGAGTTTGCCAACTCATCATGGCTTGCTGAATATAAGCTAGTGGATAGAATTGTTTTTAATGGCATAAACAAATTCACTCTAGGTAGAAAGAATTTTACCATGCTTCTTCAAATTAGCTTGGGTCCTGCCTTCCCACCACACTAGGGTAGTTCCTCCAAGGGGAAGGCTGGCCAGTTGAATCTTTCTCCTTTTTGAACCAATTTTCTTCACCCTGCAATATACATCAATCTGTCTAATCCAGTTATCTAGCTTTTCTTTATTTAATTCTCCATCATATATTGGAAAATTAATTTTTACATCTAATATAATCAAAGGGCTAGAAGGAGATGTTGATAGAGGAGGATCTTTTCCTTTCCCTTTGCCTTCAGAATGGCCATCTAGAAGAGGTTCTTCTATTCCTTTGTCTTGTTTGGAGGTTGAAGTATCTTCACCTCTACCTTTCTTAAATTCTCGATACATCTCTTCTATCATGGCTCTCATGGTCATGAAACTATCCATGAACTGAGAGTTTGATTCTGAGGGAATTTCCTCTGCCATTTCCCTCCTATGATAGACTCTTCCAATTTCTGGGTTAGTCTCAACCAGTTCTCCTTCTCCTAATTTTAGCTTTGACCTAGTTAGCATTCAACAATCCAGCACAAGCTTGTCTAACCATAGAAAACCTAAAGCTCTGATACCACTTGATT
Source organism: Pinus tabuliformis (assembly GCA_031772625.1). Lineage (NCBI taxonomy): Eukaryota > Viridiplantae > Streptophyta > Pinopsida > Pinales > Pinaceae > Pinus > Pinus tabuliformis. Next base: position 1,611,187,740 of record CM062817.1, on the reverse strand, counting down.
TGTAAATGAGATCTTAGACAATTATTAAGGTATTACAGACTCATGTGCATGGATATGCCTATGTTACTTTGTGCAATGGATCGATAAGATTGCAAAATACATAGATAATGAAGCAGTTAAAGAAACATAATAGAAAACACACTTAAACACAACAAGTTTAATATAGAGTTCACCCAAACTCCTGGGCTACATCCCTTGGTCCAGCCTTCAGTGGTGGCCTCTCTATTATGTCTTTAGAAGCATAGTTTTACAACAGTGAGCTCAAATTGAGCCTCATGCAATAGATACAAAACAATAAGGCTTTAATTGGATCCCACAAGTCTCTTTTGAGTACATAGACTCTCCTCACTGACTCTCTGTCTTTGTTTGATCTCTGTCTCAGCATTGCTTATTGCTGTTTGTTCTCTGTCTGTGGCTTTAAAGCCAATCGGCGATGTCTGTTCATTTCACCTTCTCGGGCTCTCTGGCTTCCCAACCTCTGTCTGCTCAGATCCCCTTTTGAGCGTTAGCAATCATTGCTAAATGCTTTCAGGGATGGTGGCCACCTGTACTTTAATAAAATGGGTCATCAGCCCTTTGAAACCCTTCGAAATCGTCGTTCTCTGTTTACACAGATAAATACATTCAACACAGGAAAATTCAGCCAAGTGCTATTTATCAGACTTAAAACATCCATAATTTTGCCTTATATTTCTATCGGATCCGCCTTTAGGTTGACTTCACATCTCCACCGTTGATCTGGGAGATCCAGATTCAACGAATGTGGTTGATTTTGGGCGGTCCTGTCGTACGGGGATTAACGGCCCGATGAGGGTGGTTTTCTCTCTCCTCAGCCTGGACACGTGGCAGCCAGGGTATGGGCTCAGGCGGAACCAGGCCCAAACTGCTTACCGCTTTGTTCCTCCCAAAATCCCACTTATTTCATGGATTTCCTTTGCATTTGGAAAATACATTAAAACACTGAAAAGTCCCGTAAAAATGGCTTTGGGCAGATTTGAAATATTATTCATTTTCATTCCCCAACCCTTTCGGGTCCACTTTCCACCACATCGGCGCTCCCCTTATATTTTGTTTAATAAACAAAATACATGAAAATACATTAAAAATGTCATTTGACAGATCTCAAATCTTATGAAATAGTGTTTATATTCTTATCGGGTCCGGTCTATCGCAGTCTTAGTCATAATCGACCCTGCTCCTATGCAGAGCTCTGATGAGATATTGTGATATCGCAATTGCATGTCATTGATCCTCTCGGGCCGTGGTTAAATCCATATATATATATATATATATATATATATATATATATATATATATATATATATAAAAGAGAGAGAGAGAGAGAGAGAGAGAGAGAGAGCAGCGATATGATAGCGCGATTGACTCTGGGCCGTTGATCTATGCGCATAGATCAATGACTCTCATTTGATTGCACTTCCCATATAGCTGCCTCCGATAGCCTTTTCCGATTGCAATTTGCCGATCGGATCTGTATAGTTGATCGGCCAGATCCGACGTGTCACGCCCCTACACTGGCGGTAATCTTCCAACTGCACTATAGCGAGGTGTGGCACCACCGACCACTTTCTTTTCACCAATACTTATGATCATGGACCTTGCCTAACATTCGTATTTAGTTTATTTTCGTTACCAAGTATTATCTTTATCCTTTATACAAGATGAAAACCATAACCATTCATCATAAACAACAATAAATGAACAATTGCGCAACAGTATAAAGGGATGGGCAACTCCCCAATGTAAGTCTACCTGAATCAATATATGTATAATCTTCAATTTTCATAACATAAGTTAAATCTTGGAGGAAAGCCCAAATTTATACTTAGCCAAATTTTCACAACTTCGGCAAACCTGGTTACCCAGCTCGTCGGCACCCATGAACGGTGGCCGCATGACTCGCCCAATACGTCATTCACCCGTCACACGTTTCATGTCGTTTGCCCAACTCGAGCGCACTCGTCGTGCCCATGTCACCCACCTTGGGTGCCCTCTGCACATCCTCGTCACACCTCTGTTCACCAACCAACACACTTTCTTCATTTCTCCTGGCGCCTGCCACACCCAACCGCGGGTCACCATTCGCCTGTTCCACCAACGTTTCACTATGCCCGGTGCGCCCAACTGCGAGTCGCACGTCCACCTGGTTCACCACCGTTTTACCATGCCCGATTGGCCCAACCGCGGGTCGCCCGTCCACCCGGTTCACCAATTTTCTCTCGTGCACGGCGCGCCCAACCACGGGTCACCCGTCGCACTTCACCTGGTCGCTGGATGAACCTGTCCACCCGACACCCTCTGCAGGTCGTTTGATCTCCTGTCGTGTCAACCTACCCGGCCACCTTGTGCTCGTTCACCTAGCGCCCTACCCGGGTCGCCCATTCACCTCCGCTGGCTCGACAACCAACCAAACACTGTGTTGGCCACCTGTTCAGCCTAGGCTCATGCGTTCGACCTACGTCCAACTGCAGCTCCTACACATAGCTCACACTCCTTCTTGGTTGATCTTGTGAGTTGATCGAATGATGCCCCAATCTCCAACTTCGCCCTTCTACTTATACACCTTGAACGTCCATCGTTCAACGCCCAGCTAACCTGCCATTCTACCACAACTATCAGTTTGTCCATACGTTTCCACCGTTGGCTCTCCCTTTCGTCATTTAGCCGCCCCATCATTTCATCGGTCCACCCGTCGGCCCGCCCATCGTTCGGGGCACACGGGACCACCCACACGATATAAGTCTCCATCATATTTTCTCCATCGCATATCCTCCCAATATGCTCGCATGACCTACATCTCCTCTCCTATGTTCGCGCCCTCACCCGAAGCACCTTCGCACGACCAACCGCAGTCATGCCCGCACGTCATTCAGCTCTCCCGGCAGGTCACCCGTGCCGCTCGACTGTCGCACGACCTCACAGTGTTACGTCCTCACCACCAGAAGTCATTGTCATCCTCGCAATCCGACCATCCACCATAGCTGCCAACCAACGCCTCATAATCCATCAGAACAGTCATATCCCTGATCCATGATATCAACTAGTCCATACATTGCAACATCCCTGCAACATATGAAAAACGACCGTCTCCACCGTGTGTCATTCTATCCCATGAACTGTCACCATGATACTCCAACATAATGCTAAGACATCTCTGCACACTACTCGAGCTCCCATAATCTGAGCTAGTTGGGTAGCTAATCCAACTGTCGCACTCAAATCAGAGGAATGCACATCCTTTTGCCATCATCAGTCTTTTCGCAGACTCTGCCACTATTCGAACTCATTAAGAATTTGCTCCAAACCCATGCTCAGGTCCATGAAAGCTCCATCCCATCTGCAACATGTCATGATGCTAATGCCAAACCATTCCTACATCATTTGTCTATCATACCTGCTCAACCTATTTAAAGGACTCACTACCATGAGCAGCTAACAATGAGCCCCATATTCTAAGTCATCTAAGAATATGTGGAGGGAGTAGAGCCTAAAGGCTCTCCCTCACTAATCAGCTTAATCCACCTGTCTGGATCTTCTATCTCCATCCTCTATAGGTATGTAATCCAATCCTCCTCCTGGACTCACATTCGGTCTCACATAAACCTCATCATCGTCATCGTCATCCTCAACTTCCTCTAGCCTCCTAGACAAATCCAAGATGCTATCGAACAATGTCTTGATAACCTATGACTGCTCCACAAGCTTTGCCTCAGCAGTAAACAACTACTTATACACCTCATTCATACGCTTCTTGTCCTTCATCTACATCACTACCAATTTACACTGGGGTCTTATCACACCAATGGTTGGAACACCAATGGGTACATCTTCCCTTCCATCATAAATGTACAACTTCAAATGTGGAACAATCATTGCCTCATAGTGTTTCAAAAACTCCATTCCTAGCAGCTTCATAGTCATCTATTCGCACTATTGTGAAGCTGACTTTCCCGGTCCACTCACCTAGTGTTGTGTCCACCTTTTCAGCAACACCAATCATGGAATCAGGAGGAGAATTCACTGTCTTAATTTGTGCATTCACCGGTACAAATTTCAGCCCAATCCTTCTTGCAACACCTTCACTCATGAAGTTGTGAGTAGCCCCACTACCCACCATAGTTAGTATATCCGCACTTTGAACCTTAATCCGAACATACTCCAAGTTGTTCCTCTCTGGATCTCTTAGTGAGATTGCTTCCATAGCAGCTGCAGCTCCAAGAATTTACATCACCCCCACAAAAGTCTCTTCTTTCTTTGCATTAGACTGTGCCACCACAGCCACTTTCGGTCTTGAAGGACAATACTTCACCGTATGTGGTTCCGCACATATCCAACACTTCAATGGTTCTTTCGTCTTCGACTTGTCATTCGATTTCGAGGCATCATCTTTTGTACTCTTCTCCTTCAGCTTATCGAACTTCTTCTTTTTCTCATCAGAAGTTTCATCATAATGCTCCACCAAATGATCCATAGCAGCAAAAGCCTCCTCAAGTGTCTTAATCTTTTGCCTCTTCACTTCATTGCGTTCCCAAGGTTTCATCCCAATAATGAAGTTGAACACCTTGTCCCTTTTCGCCATGTCTGGAAGTTCCAGAACCGCACTTGCAAACTCCTGCTGATATGTCTGCAGATTCCCATTTGCTTTATGTACTTTATCTTCATCCTTGCTTCCCAAGTTTCATCCTGAGGACCGAAGTGGGTGTACAAAGCCTTCTTCATGTCATCCCATGAAGTTATGTCATCAAAACCACAATTGGAAATCTGATCCATCCTCCTTCACCACCACATCTTAGCATCCTTCGTCAAGAACTGAGCAGCCACTTTTACCTTAGTCTCCTCATCAGGTAATCCCAAGCATTCCAAGTATTGCTCCATGTCCCATAGAAAGTTACCAAGAGTCTTCGCACTTCTTGTACCATCATAAGATTCTGGTTCCTTGAATTTCACATGAGACACTCCTCCACCTGAGTTATGTCTCATGACCTTCTTCAACACCACGATCTCATCCTTTCCCTCATCAAGAGTCTTCCGCAATTCCAAGATTTTTGCCAAACCTTGGTCTCTTGCCTTCCCAATCTCCTTGATTTCCTCTTCTAATTGTGTATACTTTCATTCAGTATACTCATATCGGTCTCGGAGTTCATCGAATTCCTCTCTCATATTCACATTGCCTTCTTGATCTTTAGTGACCCCGGCCATCTTCAAAGTCCAGAAAAAATCCAATTCTTCCATCCTTTCCAATATCCTATTTATGAAATCTTTGGTTGCATTGTGGCTAGATTCACTCACCACAGTATGAGGTTCACCTGCCATTTCTGCCATCAGCTTCCTTCTTTGTGATCTAGTATAGACCATCCACCATTCGCCTGAATCAACCTTGATACCACCTGTCACCTACAAAACTTGAACTTCAAGTCTTAGACCTTCGTAGAATCAGCTCCTTGATTTAGTTCACTAGCTATGATGCCACTTGTCATGATAGTGGCAAGTGTGTAGCAACTTCAATACTTCAACACCAGCTCTGATACCACTTGTACGCCCCTACACTAGCGGTAATCTTCCAACCGCACTATAGAGAGGTGCAGCACCACCGGCCACTTTCTTTTCACCAATACTTATGACCGTGGACTACGCCTAACATTCATACTTAGTTTATTTTCGTTGCCAAGTATTATCTTTATCCTTTATACAAGATGAGAACCATAACCATTCATCATAAACAACAATACATGAATAATTGCACAACAGTATAAATGGAGGGGCAACTCACCAATGTAAGTCTGTCCGAATCAATATATATATGTAATCTTCAATTTTCATAACATAAGCTAAATCTTGGAGGAAACCCCAAATTTACACTTAGCCAAATTTTCACAACTTCAGCAAACTCGGTTGCCCCAGCTCGTCAGCACCTTCGAATGGTCACCGCACGACTCACCCAACACTTCGTTCACGCGTCGCACGTTTTGTGTCGTTTTCCCAACTCGGGCATGCTCGTTGTGCCTGTGTCACCCACCGTGGGCGCCTTACGCACGTCCTCATCGCACCTCCGTTCACCAACCAACACACTTCCTTCGTTTCTCCCAGTGCTTGGCACACCAAACCGCAAGTTGCCCTTCGCCTGTTCCACCAATGTTTCACCGTGCCCAGCGCGTCCAATCGCGAGTCGCCCGTCCACCCGGCTCACCACTGTTTCACCGTGCCCGACGCGCCCAACTACGAGTTTCCCGTCTACCCGGTTCACCAATGTTCTCTCGTGCACGGCGCTCCCAACCGCGGGTCGCCCGTCGCACTTCACCCGGTCGCTGCACGAACTTCTCCACCTGACGCCCTCCGCGGGGCATCCAACCTCCCGTCGTGTCAACCTACCCAGCCACCCTACGCTCGTTCACCAGGTGCCCTACCCGGGTCGCCTGTTCACCTCCGCCGGCTCGACCACCAACTAAACGTTGCGCTGATCACCCATTCAGCCTGGGCTCATGCATTCGAGCTGCGTCCAACTGCAGCTCCTATGCATAGCTTGCACTCCTTCTTGGTTGATCTTGTGAGTTGATCGAATGATGCCCCAATCTCCAACTTCGCCCTTCTACTTATACGCCTTGAACGTCCATCGTTCAACGCCCAACCGAACTGCCATTCTACACACAACCGTCAGCCTGTCCATACTTTTCCACCATCGGCTCTCCCTTTCATCGTTCAGCCGCCCCATCGTTTCATTGGTCCACCCATCAGCCCGCCCATCATTTGGGTTACACAGGACCGCCCACACGATATAAGTCTTCATCATATTTTCTCCATCGCATATCCTCCCAATATGCTCGCACGACATGCAACTCTTCTCCTGTGCTTGCGCCCTCACCCGGAGCACCTTCGCACGGTCAACTACAGCCCTGTCCGCACGTCATTTAGCTCGCTTGGCGGGTCACCTGTGCCGCCCGACTGTTGCATGACCTCAGGGCATTACACGATGGCTCCTGTGAATCACGCCTTTGACCGCCGATAAGCATGTTTTTCACTATTTTCTCGGTGTTTTTGGGTCCCAATAGTGTTTTCTCATGCATTTGTTTTGATCTTTTAAACCATTTTTTAAGATTTAGAGGTTTTTCTAAAATCCATTTAGATCACTTATTATATTGGTTTCCATATCTTCACACGTGTCACCTAGGATCTTAGAAACAATAACATGTAATGATTCCTTTCAATTCCCTATAAACAAGGGAGGAATAAGGACTGAATTCGGCAATAACAAGTTATTTTCCTTTTCAATTCCCGTGGAGGGATCGAGCTTGAATTTGATAAGATTGGGAGGAAGAAAGAAGATGGGGTTCAAAGTAGTGAATGAGACATTTGATTTTTTTAATTTGTTTAATTGCCTAAATAATAGAAAAGTCCTTGTTTCATGGATAATGGATGCGTTCGATGTTGGCCGTTGTGGAGAATCATAAATGTGCTTGTTTCATAATGCTAATAAAAAACTTATTTGAAAGATGCCGTCATCATGATTGTATATGATTGATGACAATTTCTTCCTATTTTTATATGTGCCTTGGGTTTCAGGAAGAATCATAAATATGTTTGTTCCACAATGTTAATAAAAAATTATTTTTCAACTATTTCGTATGCAATATATCAAAACAATATAATATCTCACATACAATACATAACTATCTAACCTCTTTTTTATATAGTAATTTATTCTTTTAATTAATTTTTAATTAATTTTTCTTATGGTAAAATTTCTTTTTATTTTTTCCCTTATTTAATATGATTATATTATATAGTTTTATAATGTTGACTATCGAATGCTAATTAATAATTATATGAATAAGGTTCAAATATTAGTACCTTTTAGAATATAATTTATTGATAGTATCTCATTTATGACTTTTAAAATTATTTTTTAATATTATATTAATTAATTTAGTTATAAAGTTATTATTTTTCTAAATTATAATTTTTTATATCATTAATTTATCCAAATAATAATAATAATAATAATCATTTTATTTCTTTCCCTATTTTTTTGTTATTAACTTTTTCTATTTCTTACCCTTACTCAAATTAGCTGTTATCCACAAAGGCTAGTTAGCAGCTCTCTACATCTATTTATCTAAATGCCTGGATCGAATTTCTCATCTTGTTCTAAAGATGAACCACGCTGGTTGGTATGTGAATTCTTCCGAAAAATGTTATGATAATTATTATGGATCACAATTATGGATCACAAAAATCTAAATTCAAAAAAATTCTCTGTCTTTTTGTTTATTGAGAAGTAATATTGTTTTTTTAAATGTTGGAGGATAATTATTATGGATCACAAAAATCTAAACTCAAAAAAATTCTCTGTCTTTTTGTTTATTGAGAAATAATATTGTTTTTTTAAATGTTGGAAAAATAATTTATTTATTTAAAAAAAGTTGTTACCAAAATTGTATGTATAATTAGTGACAATTTCCTCTTATTTCATAAACATATTTATTTGTCCATGTTAATAGAAAATTTAACATATTTATTTGTCAATGTTAATAAAAAAATCAGTTGTCTAAGTATTTAGTTGGAAAAGCTACATGCAATGGCGAGATTCATGTATTTGTTGAACTAATACGGATAGCAGTTTCTAGGAATATCTTGGAGTCGCTTATTTTAAGAATCTTTTGGAAATTTTAAGGATATCTTGCAATAGTATGATTAAGAAAGATCGCATACGATCATACTTTCCAGATAAATTTTAAAATATTTCCCTTATTTTTTAAATAAAATAATTTATTTATTTGAAAGATGTCATCAACATTATATATGGTTTAGGCCAGTTAAAACTGGAAATGTAACCAATTTTATCCCTACAATTAAATCTCACCATCAATCCTTTTATTTTGTCTTGACTTTTCTTCCAAATTGCCAAATGATTTCAATTTAAAACGAATGTTTTCTGCGAGAAGAATTGCTAAAAGCAACTGGAAAGCAGCGCTGCAAAAGCAAACTTTTTCACTCTCGACGAAGAAATACATAACACAGTTGAGTGACCAGAAGGCTATACTTGCTTATAAAAAATCACTGTGGCAGCCAGGCTTATAAAAAATGTACATGCATGGGCGGCTTCTGAATATAATAGTCTCCCGTGACTGTATGCAGGCTTATAAAAATTCTAACCCTTAATCACTTACTTCCTTGTAATTTCAAATAGTGTGAAACCGTAATTTTAAGAAGTGTGGTTTTCATTGAATCCCAATGACGAGCTAACCTGCATTAGAAAATAATAACAATCCTACGATAGTTTAACATTTGAATTAAGATAAATTTTCGGAAGTAGGAATAAATTCAAATATGATAATATAACTGTACTTTTCAATTAGAATTATCATATATAAAGTGGTTATGACATCATTTAATATATATTTAACATGTTGAATTTATTTTGATGGCTGATTCACTAAATCTTGAGTTTATCTCCATTGCTGATTCACTAAATATGGTAGTAGTTTAACTGGTCGGAGGAATTGCCCGGAAAGCTATGGAAATTCCGGTTATATTTAGAAAAAATTCGGCAAAGATATTTGCAAATGCAAGTTATAATTGTTAAATTTCAAAATTTTAGGTGTCTTAGACGTTTTTTGATTGTGCTGAATCTATTTCTACGATAAAAACACGATTCAAAGCTGTCTCTACAAGCTTTTATGAATTTTGTTTGCCCAGATAAATTTTGATTGCCCAAATTCTGACCACTTTTGCCCGTGCAGGCCTCAGTAGACGACTCCCTAAATATTAGGCAATCTCACTAAATAAAGGTGCCCTTGAAATGTCAACGATATCGTAAAAATTACCTTTTATGTATTTACAGGCCTGCAACTCTAACGTCGCGGGCAAACTCTATAAATAGCTCCACATCTCAAAGTTCCTTCCGGACATCAGATCCCGCTTCGCATCTCTGCGCTCCCTCCAGAGTTCAAAATGGAAGCATCGGAATCAGTTCCCCTTCATGCCCTATTATTTCCAATTCCCTCGCAGAGCCACATAAAGCCTTTCATGAACTTGGCCAATGTTTTGTCCGCCCGGGGGTTCTATATCACTTTTGTGATTACCGAATTTGTCCAAAGGCGCCTCGCTAAATCTGGGGCAATTATAAACCGTGAAGGTTTCATGAATAGGAAAATAAGATTCGAAGCTGTGCCAGACGGGCTGCCGCCCCAACACGGGTGTAGTCAAAATCAAAATCTTCCGGAGCTCTTCGATTCCGTGGAAATTCATGCTTATATTCATTTAGGGAAGTTGATGGAGAAACTCCGACATCTTACCAACGTTCCTCTAGTAACCTTTATTGTCAAAAAAAACTTAAACACAGAGGCAATGCTCTGTTTCCTTCACTCCAGGATCTTTTGTGCACAGGGAAGCTTTTAAAAAAATGACTGAGGACAGAGTATTACATACCCAGAAAAAAAATTTCTATTCATTAAAACAAAATGACTGATACATATTCATCCTCTTTGCTGAGAGGGATTCACCAAAAATACATTTAACAAAACTCTGTCTGAGAATTTACTGTGCTGGGTTTACTGCTGTAAAACCCCTTTTTACTTTTACTGGTGTAATAAAAATTTACACATACTGCTGTAAAAAAAATTTACACATGCTTTCCAAAGAAAATTATATGCCTCCCCTGCTTGCGGTGTTTTACTTTTCTTCATCACCAATTAACAAAAACACATGCATATTTCATATGCGCTCCTCTGCTTTTCCTTTATGCACTGCTGTGGATTCATATTTAAAAAAAAAAAAACAATCTTTCGCTGCTGCGAGCTTCTGGTTCCTCCCATGTGTAAAATGTATTACCACTTCAACCTGGTCTCTTTTGTTCGCACTGCTGTGCGGTATCTCATTTGTTTTCACTGGTCAACAAAAACATTTTTTTTAAACTTATGCGCTCCCCATTTTTCTTAACTTGCACTGCTGTGCAAATAATACATTGTTCTTCGCTGCTTCTCCCTTTTTTTTACAAATGGTCAACTCTAAAACATTAGAACGCACGAGCCCTTTTCATTTTGCTCGTTATATATGTAAAAACATTTTTACAAAACATATACAAAATCATTTTTAAATATATGTTCACTTGGGCATACCTCCGTGTAATTGAAATTTAATGTTCTACCAAAACTTACGAACCAGGTTTAATTTCCATTTAATTCCCTTTGCAGACAGGACCGGCAGTCAAACTCAAACGTTTGATTTACTCCACACAATGCATTTAATTGTTGGCTCTTATGCAGGTTTGAGGAAATCGACCGCGGAGATCGATGAGCTGCATCGGACGGCTGACAAGAATATCGGGACAAGAATATCGGGAGGCCTTTTGCCCCTGAACATTAGCACCCGAGAAATGACTTCTGCTTACGTATGCAGCATTAGCACCCGAGAAATGACTTCTGATTACGTATGCAGAGAACCACGTGGCTGCACTATATTTTATCGGGCTCAATTATACGGAAACCACTTTATGATCAAAGGCGGTCCGATATGCCCTGGTGGTTTTGTTGAGCGGTTTCGGGGTTGCGTGCTGGCTGAGTTGATGGCGGAATCCGGCTGAAGACTTCCCTGCCGTCGCTGTCCAACTCTCGGCGTCTGCAACCTGCAGTTGGAATTAACATTCCAACAGTGTCGGATGGACTTTTATCAAAGACGCAGATTATTGCAGAGGAATATGATGTTCCCAGAGTTTCTTTCTGGCCGACCAGTGCGTTCGGTTTCATGGCCTTCTTTTCTGTCCCTCTGCTCATTGACAAAGGATATCTTCCTCTCAAAGGTACGCAACAAACATTAACATCTTAGTTGATTGTTGTAGTAATTATAAGTTGTCCTTTTTCCTGTTAATTACACCCACACATAAGCGATCAGGTGCATTCTGCAACCAACCAAGGGGTAGTGATCCTGCAACTCAACCGTAGAGGGGCTCACTTCAGTTTCAAGAAAGGACGTAACACTAATTAAACTTAACAGAGAGACAGTCGCGCCTTCAAACAAGGCATCAACACATGTTCAGATAGAGGAATCAAATGTACAAGAAATAACCGGAAGTACTTTAAAAGGTTTTTTTTTCTTGCATGTTTGCCGAAATAATTTTTTTGATAAATTGTTTAAGTTTTTGTAGAATGTCGAAAGGGATACAGGTTAATGAAGCCCAAAAAACTTGGAAATCTTCCGTATCTGATTTACACAACATCAATCGTCATGCCCTTGAGCGTAATTTATTGCACCAAATTCATACTCTCATTTTCATATTTTCCAAAAGCCATCTCTATTCCGATTTGAGATATTTTAGAAGTTTTAAAGTAAAACGTGGATATTTTAATCCAGATCCCAATTGATTAATATTTTTGGAGAAAATTTCCTCCACAGAGGTTTTCACCCTTTCTGCCACCCTGCAAGCAATGATGGAAAATTTTCCATCATGGTTTAGCATTAATGAATAACCAAAACATGTATTTTAGAGACTCAAGGTGGGATATGTTCCCTTCAAAGAAAACCACAATATTCTCTACAAATAATAAAGGTGAGAGCTTGAAACATTGACATATTTCAATCCCTTTGAAATCTCCTCGTGATTTTGAATCCATGATTTCTTTTCTTAGTCCTTTTGCAACGAGGAAGAAAGGGGGTGAAAGTGGATAGCCCTACCTAAGGCTTCCTTTTATTTGGAAGAATGGAGAGGTTTCTCCATTAATTAGCAAGCTAAAAGAGGCTTTGTTGATGTAGTTCATCACCCAGGTTATAAAGAAGTGATAGAAGCCTAAATGAGTTAAGAGGATTTTTAGGTATATATTTTGAATCCATGATTTCTTTTCTTAGTCCTTTTGCAACGAATAAGAAAGGGGTGAAAGTGGATAGCCCTACTTAAGGCTTCTTTCTATTAGGAAAAATGGAGAGGTTCCTCCATTAATTAGCAAGCTAAAAGAGGTTTTGTTGATGTAGTTCATCACCTAGGTTATAAAGAAGTGATAGAAGCCTAAATGAGTTAAGAGGATTTTTAGGTAGATATAACTTATCTGATCAAAATATTTTGAGAGATGAAATTTATAGAAAATCTCCCTTTGTTTCTTATTGTCTATAAAACGAAGGCCTTCTTGGGAAAGGCTAATGAAATAATGAATATCATGATTTTACAAGAATAGAATTTTATTTAGAAAAATGTGATTAGACAAGATGTCTTTGAGGTATAGGGAAATGAGCACTAAAATAATACTATAGATAGAGTTAAACAAGGAAATCATATGAAAGAGGTAAAAGAATGTAGGTGAGTATGAGTTTGGGATAAAGAGGAATTAAAGGGGGAAATAACTTGTCATGAAATCCTTCATTATTCCATTATAGAGATAAGGTCATCTACTATAAAGTTGTAACATTCTAGGTGTAACTCAATATGGCACCCATTTGACTTCGGGTTTTTCCTCTTTGGAAACTATGTAAAACTATAGCTCTTCTTTTGTGACCTTCGCCATTAAGGATATGTTCCCTTTGTAGTTTATAAATTTGGGGAAAAGGTTGATCACATTTAGTACTTCCTGTATGGTGGCTCTCTGAGGAGTAGAAAGATGTCCCTAAAATAATTGCATCCTTCTTTTGATATCTTTGAAGGAGCTTACAAGGGAGCCAATTTGGCTTTTTGATCTCCCTAATAGTGTAAATAGATATCCTTTGCTTTGAAATATTGTGAAATTACATGGTGTTGGCATCCTCTACATGTAGCCGAATGGTTATACTCTTCAGCCTTCATTAGTTTTCCTTTTCTCGGAGCAATTTCTCTTTAATCCTCCAATCCCTTTATCTCTTCCTTTTGGCCCATTGTGGTCGTCTCTTGGATATTTTTCTCATGTATTTTTCAATTTAGCCTCAATTTTAGCTAGGTGTTTATTTTGTGCTTCTTCTTCCTTTTTTCCATTGCCCACTTAATCATTAATTAGTTTGACAGTTCTAGGATTTGGTGGGATTTTATTGTTGGGAGGGGGCAATTGGGACTCAAGATAAAAGGGGATCTAGTTGGATTTCAATGGTTCAATAAAAGTTGGGTTTTCAAGCCAAGAAGGATTAAATTTGAATAGAATTATATGCTTAGAGGGGACGAGATCTAAATTTAAGAGAATGAGATAGCGATCAAATTCCCACCAACCATGGATCTTCAACAAAACCTGGTGCTAGAGTTATGGAGGGCCTTTAAATGATGAAATGATCCGACATTTTGGCAATTCAATAAGATTTTTTCATATTGTTTGACCATGTGGGTGAAATCTTGGTTGAAAGGTTGTCACAAAATCCCATTTTCTCAATCAAATAGATAAACAAGTTCATCTACGGGTCAATTATTGCAGAGTTTCCCTAGACATCAACAACTCCTAATGTGAAATTTAGGTCCCCTTTCATGATAAGAATTCCATAGTCCATATAAGGGAGTGTAGGAATGTTTGACCAATAAACTCATGATTTGTAAAGGGACCAGACACATTTATGAAAAGGAAGGACTTTTTCCATTTCTCTAGAGAGCATTATGATTGAAAGTCGTGATTTGAAGGACTAGGTCAAAATTAAACGAACCCATTTATTGTCTCATCTAGAGACATTAACCCCAAATCTCCCAATTACATCCAAAGCAAGAAAAAACCAATACTAGAGAATTTATTAGAGAGATGAAATGACCTTTATTCCTTCAACCATATACTCCTATAAGAGTAGGATGTGAGGGAATGGAGTTCCATTAGTCATTTCATAGCCAACGTTTATGAGGGGTTGGTTAGTCCCTTGTAATTGAAGGAGAGGAACTTCATTTAGGAACTTTTCTAGGGATAGACTCCCTAAGAGCCGAAATATTGGATTTCTATTTTCTAGCATTGATTTCTAAATGAGCCCTGCTTTGAGCAATAAATAGGATTTCATTTTCTCCTCTAGCTCAGGATTTGTGAGTTACTGCTACGTAAAAAAAACCTAGTATATTCAAAATTTCCATGAATTTTTCCTCAAACTAAAATATTGGGGGAAGCCCTGGAAGTTGAACCTAGATGTGCATCAATTTTTATTTTTATTTTATTTTTATTTTATTTATTTCACATCAAAATCTATTGTCCGGGGTTTTAAATAGAGTACCCAATATCTCCCAAACCATTTTTAATTGTAGCACCTTTGTGCATCCTCTTTTGTCTTTGTGAGATACCCCATCCAACCCGTATCTAATATCAAGTGTTTTGGGGCATATCCAAAACATGATTCTTTTTTGCTCTATCCACCTATAGAAAAGCCATGGACATGCTTTTTCTAGTAGAATGCCAACTCATTTTCCATATAGAGAATCTCAATCCATTGCACGTCCTTGTGTAGAACTAGGGAAGGATCCTCATTCTTTCTTTTGACGCACTTCCTCTTTTGTCTTCGTGGATCATCAACAAGTGGAGGTGAGAGAATCAAGAACCTAGGGTTTTTACCATCTCTGCTTTCAATGTCTGTTGTGAGAATGATGCACAAGAAACTAGAAGATAGGTTATATGACTAACGACTAAAGAGAAGGTCCGATGAAGGTTATCTACTATGTAGCTATCAAGATACTGAGTTAGTAGAATATAGTGGGGGGTGAGGAGAAGCAAGAGTCACTCGCTGATAAGTTAAGTCTAGGAAAGGGGGAGGGGCAGTTTTGTCACTTGTCGGAGGGACTGATGTATTTGGAGTTGATTCGGTCATTATTCTAGGAGGTGGGGTGGAAATCCAAGAAAATACCTCCTACTCATCCCTTTATCCTTCACTTGGAGAGCCTACTGACGATCTCCTTTTTGAAAAAATAGTGGTATTCAAGTGCACGCCAAGGTCCATCAAGCACTGCAAGGTTAGGGTTGGAGATCACTAAATGATTTGGCCTCTATGGGGGTCCTCAAAAAAATCTACCTTGTCTGCATGCATTTTGTATGAATAGGGGCAATGGCAATATGGGGAGTGCACTGAAATGAGGGGAGGGCCTAAGGCCCTTCAAGACTTCAACCTGAATTATCTTATTTGTAGAGCGAAAACTTAAACCCCACTCTCCATTGACAAGTTCCAATTATTGATAACTGTATTTAGTAGCACAATCACATAATTTACTAAATATAATTGATATATGACAGTTTCCCTCTTTTATATAATAATTGGTGTATTAAAACTTATATGAATTATATTTAATAATATAATTATGTTGATTAATAAATTAATATTAACCCCAAAAATTATTAAATATATGATAAATTTGAGTAACATATATTAAATCAACTATTAATTGATATATACAAAATCTATCATTTAAATAAAAATAACCATATACAATATAAAATAAAAATTTATAATTTATTATAATAATAAAAGTATTTTGGAATATATATATATATATATATATATATATATATATGATTTTTTTCCTTCCATATATATGTAGACTATTTAGATTTAATCATTAGATTCCAGCGTCAAATTATTATAATAAAAATAATTATATCACATCAGTAAGAATTGAAATGATAAAAAAATATAACAGTCATTAGCAACAGCAACCAATGTCATATGTTTATATTTACTTCACATACAAGTTGTTTAGAAACTGAAAATATACACACTACACTACCTGCTCACGTTTATTTTATTCAAAATGTAATT
Organism: Pinus tabuliformis; assembly: GCA_031772625.1. Lineage (NCBI taxonomy): Eukaryota > Viridiplantae > Streptophyta > Pinopsida > Pinales > Pinaceae > Pinus > Pinus tabuliformis. The sequence goes on along the minus strand of CM062817.1, from coordinate 1,611,171,069 downwards.
GTCTCAATTATCTCCATATCCCAAGCAGCTAAAATCCTTCAATTTGTTTTCTTGTACACAAACATATTTTTAAACATTCTATGGATCTTCTTTTGTATTATTATAGAATAGTTTTCATGTCTCACAGATGAAAGCTGCCCTACCGAGGAATATCTTGATGAAGTGAGAATCACTTGCATCTCGGGAATGCCCCCGCTGCGGCTGAGGGACCTCCCCAACTTCCTCCTCATCACGGACGTTTCAGATCCGGGTGTTCAACATAGTATAATTCAAGGCCAAGGTACATTATCAGTAGTTGCATTGATAGTTAACACATTCGAAGAACTGGAAGGGCCGGTCTTAGAGGCCCTCAGACTTAACTTTCGTGTATATCCCATCGGTCCTCTACTGCTCTCTCAGTCATTCCATTGTAAAGATAAGCATGGATCCTCAGATGAATTGAGTATGTGGAAAGAATAAAATACCTGTCTCACATGGTTGGATTCTCAGAATCCATGCTCTACAGTTTTGTCTAATCAACAATTCCTGGAACTTTCATGGGGATTGGCTTCCAGCAACCAACACTTTCTATTGGTTGTCTGGAAAGATATAGTTCATTGTGAATCTGCCATATTGCCCAAGGAGTTCATTGAAGAAACAAAGGATAGAGGTTTGTTGGTTGGGTGGGTGCCTCAGATAAAGGCACTGTCCCACCCTTCTGTGGGAGGGTTTCTGACACACAGCAGGTGGAACTCCACGTTGGAAAGCATTGTTGGAACTACTACACACCTACATGCGAACTCTTAGTTAGAGCATGGGACTACATGCAAGATTCCTTTTGCATGATTTACTCCTTGATTTGCTCCTTCTTTAACTCCGCAATTGGTTAGTTCTTCTGCATGATTTACTCCCTGATTTGCTCCTTCTTTCACTCCGCAACTGGCTAGTTATCTCCAGAACTTGTTGTAGGTGTTGAGTCTTCTCATTGATCACCACTATGGTGCATTACCTTGGGATCTTCACCCAGTAATGCTATATCATGAGCATTGTAACCTATTTTCTAATGAATCATTCTTTTCTTCTTTCGATTTTCTTTTAGTGTTTTTGCTCTGCAAAGCTGTGTGTTCAACCTTTACTAGCTAGATTCATCTGTGCAGGTTTTCTAACACATTTACATGGTATCAAAGCCCACAGGTTGCTAGATAAAAGGCACACCAGTACTTTATTTTGCAGGTATTACAGCTTGGAGATCGAAGATCGACAGAAAAATGGAGTTTCCCAAAGCATCGATCCTAACACCGTACAACTATCACGAATGGAAGGACCAAATGGCTCGATACCTTCGTCATAAAGGGTTGTACAGGATTACCATGGCTACAGAAGTGGAACCCACTTCAGCCATAGAGAAATCCAAGTACCTCAACCATATGGATGAGGCCCACGGATCCATATGCATGTGCATCTCTCCAGAGTTGCAGTTTCATCTATCTGCCTACAATACTCCTAATGAGATTTGGAAAAAGGTTGAAGATCTCTATAGGAAACAGGATGAGATGAAATGACATATGCTCGAAGTGGAGCTGCTCTCATTGGATCCACGGAACTATGACAGAATTCAAGACTTCTTCACCAAATATAATGATCTATTGCTGCAACTCAAGGGTTGTGGAATTGACAAATCCAAAGAGGAGAGTCGCCAAGTTCTCTCTATTATGTGAAAGCTCGGACCAGAATACTCCGTCTTTGTGTCTACATTTCATTCAGTAAGGCTCGCAACAGGTAAATCCTACACTATGCCTTCTCTCAAAGAATTTATGGAGCCCCTTATTTTTTAGCAAGATAAACTCATTGGCATGGGGAAAATCAAACCTCCAAAAGCGCATGCACTTGTTGTGCATGATGGCAGCCACAATAAAAATCACAGATCTAATTCAAATCAGAAAAATCAGCAGCAAAAAGGCAAGGGAAAAGTGCATTCCCATCCAAAGAAGGAAGGGTACACCAAGCCCTTCAATGACTCCTCTGGCTCGAGAAATGAGAAAGGGAAGAAAGGAAACATATGCACCTACTGTCAAAGAGGATTCCATCCAAAATCCTCTTGCATGAAGAAAAAAATTGACCAAATGGCAGAAATCCTTCAGAAGCACAACCTTGGGGACCACATCCCTCAGGGCGCCAAGAAGAAAACTGAGGATCTGCCACACGGGAAAGGTAACAATTTCATACTTTAGTTGCAATTAATTCTTCTCCTGATGCATGGATTATAGATTCTGATGCATCACATCATATGGCTGCTACAAAGGAAGTCTATTCCTCTTTGGATGCATGCAAAGGACCTCCCATCCTCATGGGAGATGACTCACCTATTGATGATCCAGATTTAAGCAGGAACGCAACAAATTACAGAGATAACCATAAATACAGAGATGCGATAACCATAAAAATAGAGATGCAGCGGAAACAATACTTCATTTCATTACTGTAAAATATTGAAATATGCTTACAAACAGAAATGGAAAGAAACCAGCTAGGGCGATGGTAGCTTATCTCTGAGAAGAGATGTGGTGGCTACATGCCTCTGAACTGTTCCCAACTGTATTAAAATGAGGCTCGAAGGCCTATTTATTGTTGAGAAACAATGGAAAACCCTTCACATACCGAAACCTAACCCTAGAAGATGAAACGCCAAATTGTGGGCCCCGTTTGGGTAAATTGGTACATCAATTTCCCGGGGTCGTAACTTTGGCATACGATCTCCGTTTGACGCGTACGATAGCTCGTTAGAAAGATCTATCCGAGTACTACCACTTTGGGGGGCAACATAGGTCTCGGTTGCCCCAGAATTCTAAAAAAACGTCGTTTAGGGCCTCAAAACGGCTCCGGAAGTTCAGGACCTGAAAAACTACTAAAAATAGTAAACTGTGCTACAATTAAGGAAACTGAAAATGCTGAGAAAGACAATGGTGGGGGTCCACGTGGGCCTGGCAGGTGGCCACCAATATCCACCTGGATCAATTGAGGTCACCAGAAAAGGTAGAGTGGAACTTTTACACAGAAGCTTTGAAGATGTGCTTCATGTTCCAAAACTTTCGGCAAACATGCTTTCAGTTTATCAGATCACTCATTTCGGCACCAGAAAGAGAGTGAAATTCACTCCAGATGCAGTGAACATATATGATCTACATAGCAACTCCAAAATTGCAACTGGTGAGGTAAACAATGGAGCCAAACTGTATACATTTTCTGAATTTATTGAATTTGAATCCTCCTTATTGCTTACACATGGTGATGATGGTAGTAGGCTTTGGCACGAGTGGTTTGGTCACTTAAATTACATGTATATGCAAGCTAAGCAAGAATGAGATGGTGGAAGGCTTGCCAAATATCAGTTTCTCCAAAGGATTTTGTGAAGGGTGTGTCCTTGGCAAACATCCCAGAGAAAAGTTTGACACCGGCAAGACTCACAGAGCATCCTCTCCTCTAGATATGATCCATAGTGATCTCATGGGGCCTTTTCCTCATCCTTCCATTAACAAAGCAAGGTATGTTCTTACATTTATTGATGATTTCTTGGTATACTTGGGTGTATCTTCTCAGGGCCAAATCTTAAGTTTTTGCGCACTTTGAAGATTTCAAAGCACTAGTTGAGACACGTTCAGAGATAAAGATCAAAGCCCTCCGTACAGACAATGGGGGGGAATATGTTAACACAACACTTTAGAACCTCTGCCTTCAGTCCGGCATATGGTTGCAGTACATAGTTCCATACACTCCGTAGCAGAATAGAGTTGCTGAGAGAAAGAACTAATCTCTCAAAGAGATGGCTTCCTGCATGTTGCATGCTAAGTATCTGCCTCATAAGCTATGAACACATATTTCATTAAATTTGGAATTAAATGGTGGATATAGAATTTAAAAATAACCAAAATTCTCAATTCTAGTCATTGTCCTTGTAATACAATATTTCCAAATTTAATGAAATATGTGTTTATGGGCTGAAGCACTTAATTGTGCTAACTACATCCAAAATAGATCTCCTCATAGGTCTGTCAAGGATCAGACCCCCTTTGAGGCTTGGAGCGGCACTAAACCAGAGGTCACCCACTTCCGTCTTTTCGGCTCTCGAGCATGGGCCAGGATCCCCTATGAAAAGAGAAAAGCTCTTGATACATAGAGCATTGAGTGCATCTTTGTTGGATACCTTGATGGTGTGAAGGGATACCAGCTCCTGACATCCTCTATGGACAAGCTCATCATTGAGCGAAGTGTCAAATTTGAGGAAAATCTCTCGCATGCTCCTCAATTGCCGCATGCAGACACCTTTTATCTACCTCATGTCCGAGATGATGACTCAGTATACTCAGATGCAGATACAGAGCATGCAGATGCCGAGGTAGAGCATGCAGATGCAAAGACAGAGTCTTCAGATACAAATCTAGTGCATGCATATGATGATCCACATCCAAGCCCAGATTGGGCTTCTAGCAGTGAATCATATTCCCCTGTCATAAGAAGAGAACAAGGAGCTTATGTGAGATATATGCACAAGACCACCCAGCTGCTAGAAATGGTCTTGTGGGGGATAATTCTGATCTGCAGAGGACTAACTCAGACTTTATTGAGCCTCCTCTTGTCCTCACTGCCACTGAACCATCACCATCCTAGCATTGTCATTTGGTTCAGTGTTCTGATCCACGTCTTATGTTGAGGCTGCTGGGCATCCATCTTGGGAGTTTGCCATGGAGGAGGAATATAACTGCCTCCTCGAGAACCAGACCTGGGATCTGGTCCCCCTACCTTCAGGAAGGAAACTTGTCCGATGCAAATGGGTCTATAGGACCAAGAGTGCTACAGATGGGAAAATCACCAGACAGAAAGCGAGGCTAGTAGCTAAAGGCTTCCAACAAGTGCATGGCATTGATTATGACGATACCTTTGCTCCAGTAGCAAAGATGGATTCCATACGCCTTACACTTGCCATTGCAGCTGCCCAGGGATGGGAATTACATCAGATGGATGTGAAGAATGCCTTTCTTCATGAAGACCTATCGGAGGACAAGTACATGGAGCAACCACATGGTTTCATTTAGGATTCATCTTTGGTCTGCAGACTGAAGAAATCTCTCTACGGCCTTAAGCAGGCCCCGAGAGCTTGGTATGCGAAGATGGATTCTTTTCTCTTATCACAAAACTTTGAAAGATGTAAGTCTGATCCGAATGTTTACATGCTCAGGACACATGATTCTCTTCTTATCTTAGTTTTGTATGTGGATGATCTCCTAATCACCGGCAGCTCGGCTTCAGCCATTGCTACAGTCAAGAGGGCCTTGCATGATAGGTTCTTGATGACAGACATGGGTCCATTACACTTCTTTCTTGGTCTTCAGATTAGCCCGGATTCCACAGGCATCAAAATCTCTCAGGCTAAGTATGCATGGGATCTCCTCGAGAGATTTCACATGACTGACTGCAAGCCAGCACCGACTCCTTTTCTGTCTAGGGTCTGCCTTGAGGATGGAGGTGACACTCCATTAGTTGACAACACTCTCTACTGACAGCTAGTGGGGAGCTTATTTTACTTCACCCACTGCAGACCAGATCTCTCATATGTAATAGGGGCAGTTTCCAGATACATGCAGGAGCCACATGAGCTACACTGGAATGCTGCCAAGCGCATCCTCCAATATGTGCAGGGCACCATCACCTTCCGGATTCACTATGCAGCAGGAACTTCACTGAATCTCCTTGGCTTCACTGATTCTGATTGGGCGAGCGACAACATTGATCGCAATTCCACCTCCGAATATTCACTCAGTCTAGGGTCTGGCCCTATCTGTTGGTCGAGCAAGAAGCAAGCTGCTATTGCTCTCTTTTCAGCTGAGGCCGAGTACAGAGGAGTAGTCAACATCACCATTAAGGCTTTGTGGCTACATCACTTCCTCACTGAGTTGGGTGTCCAGTTCCACTAGCCCATTGTCATCTGGTGTGACAACCAGAGCACTCTCAAATTTTGCAGGGATCCAGTACAGCGGCAGCGGACGAAGCACATAGAGATCCATATGCACTACATCAGAGACTTAGTACATGATCAGGTCATTGATTTTCAGTTTTGTCCCTCAGCAGAACAGACTGCAGACATCTTCACCAAGACATTCATTGAGCAGAAGTTTCGCTCTCTGCGCGATTGTCTTGGAGTGAAGGACACAGTTGCTTAGCAACTGTCTTTTCTTCCTCTTTTCTTTTGATTACATTGTATTTTGAGGGGGTTTTTTCCCATGAGGTTTTCCCTCTTTCCTCAATTTTATTACAAGTTGCACTATATTTTGGGTGACCTTTGGCCTTAGTTGCCAGGGCCCATTTTCTATTTTTTCCCCATAGTGGTGTTCAAGGGGGGTGTTGGAACTACTACACACCTACACGCGGACTCTTAGTTAGAGCATGGGGCTACATGCAAGATTCCTTTTGCATGATTTACTCCTTGATTTTCTCCTTCTTTAACTCTAGAACTGGTTAGTTCTTCTGCATGATTTACTCCTTGATTTTCTCCTTCTTTCACTCTGCAACTGGCTAGTTATCTTCGGAACTTGTTGTAGGTGTTGAGTCTTCTCATTGATCACCACTATGGTGCATTACCTTGGGATCTTCACCTAGTAATGTTATATCATGAGCATTGTAACCTATTTTCTAATGAATCATTATTTTCTTCTTTCGATTTTCTTTTAGTGTTTTTGCTCTGCAAAGCTGTGTGTTCAACCTTTACTAGCTAGATTCATCTGTGCAGGTTTTCTAACACATTTACAAGCATAAGCACGGGAGTGCCAATGATATGCTAGCCCTTCTATGCCGAGCAACATACAAATGCGAAATTTGTTTGTGAAGAGTGGAGCATAGGACTGCACTTGAAACAGACTGTGAAAATGGAAGAGGTGGCAGCGCTGGTGAGGAATTTGATAAAAGGAGACGAAGGAGTCAAAATGAGGAGTAGAATTGGAAAATTTAAGGAAACTGCGAAGCAAGCGGTCGAGGAAGGAGGATATTCTAACAACAACTTAGACAAGTTACTCACATGGCAATCAGATGTTCAAGGAAGACCTTTAAAGAACTCATCTGCAGCTACAATTTGTAATGTTTCAGCACCACATGTAGATTTTTACTTCATGAATGAGGTAGCATCGTCATATTCCACCATTGTTTCAAGCTCGAACACAGATGAGCTAAAATAAGGATACTTCCGTTCCATGTATGAGTTTAAGTCGCCCTCAAATGAATACTTGTGGACATATTCCTTGGTAAACCGTGTGGCTTTGTGGTTAAACGGTTGCTACGGTTTATATATATTTATATTTCTTCTATCACGGTATACATTTTTTTAACTTTTCCTTGTATTTTTAATAACGGTTTATATATATATATATATTATCATGGTATACACTTTTTTAACTTTTCCTTGTTTTTTTAATAACTAGGTTAAATCTGCAATACATAATATAGAGGGTAGTTAACGTACATGGCAAACAATTATGTAATAGCTGGATAAGGAAGATCATTTACAAAACAATAATAATTTTTATTAAGTTTTAATGTATAAATTATCTATAAACGATAATATAAAATGATAATAAGCCCAGGGGGCTTTGGATTGATGGTGAATGGGTGCATTGTTTAGGTACTTTTTGGATTGATGGTGAATGGTGCATTGTTAAGGCACTCTTTGCGATAGGTCACTTGTTCAAATCCCCCGTGGGTGCTTACCTGCACAAAAAAAGATAATATAAAATGAAAATAAAATTAAGCAAATGTTTTTATTATATATAAATTATTTCTCTATTTTATAGTAAGAGATCAACTACAGAAAATCAATCATTATGTGCGAATTCATTATATATATATATATATATATATATATATATATATATATATATATATATATATATATATATATATATATATATATATATATATATATATATATATTATTTTTCATGATTGGAATTGTATTTTTTGAATACATAAATGGATTCAATTCCTTGAACTCAACTTAAACTTGCAATTCCAACAAACTTTTGCTAGCTTTCATACAAAATTAACAAAAAAATACATCTAAAAACATGCTAAAATGTAGAATAGTGCTAAAATGTAGAATACTAAGATTACTTGAATTTTCTTTAAAATAACATGTTATTTTTTGTAATTTTTTTATATGATATATACATAGTTTTTTGTTTAACCATATATACAATTAATATTGAAATATTTTAACCATATATATAGTTAATATTGAAATATTTTACTTCACACGAGCATTGAGATATTTTAGCTATCACCCGGATTGAATTTTTTTTTATCATTAATAACAGTTTCTTAATGCCCCATGTTAATTTTATATTAAAAATTCAATGAATTATACATCTATCTTTTATACAACTTTAGTGGGCCTAATGGTTAAGAGCATGTGTTTCCTCCTAAAAGGTCACAGGTTCAAAACCACAGGGGGTAGAGTATGTATGCATTGAAAAAAGAAACCCTATAAAAATAAAATAAGAATAAGAATAAAAATGGATTATTGTATGGATCCATGGTATTGAGAACCCATGGTATTGATGCATAGTATTCATATGGAATTTAGCCTATTTAAAGGGGGAAATTAAACCAAGCTAGATCCATCTTAATTGTGGATCTACCAAGAACCTAAGGGATCGAATCTCTTGATATGCAAACGTCTTTTAGAGAGAAAAGAGATTTGATCTCTCTCACAGTGATGGATCTAGGCTAATGTGTATATATATAAATAATAATGGTGTAGCCAAAATTATAGACGAAATGGATATTTTCACTACAGTTTTTCAGGTTAATTTTAATCGAAAGTTTTTTTTTTTTTTTTTTTTTTTTCAATCTATGAATTTTTTAATTACATCATTTTTTAATATATCGCACAGTGTCGTAAGGGCTTTCAGGTGGGTTGAAGCCCATCCTTTTTGTAAAAACATGTGATTTTGTAAGGGATCAAAGGGTTTTGGGGCCATATTTTCATGTTTTCAGGAGTCAATGGTATTTTGATGATGTAGCCCTACAATGTAATAGTATATATATGGTAAGATAATAAGAAGAGATATCAATCAGTTTTGATCCAGATTAGTGTAATGTGTGAGTTATTGTGATGTGTAATTTGGTAGAAGAGGAGAGGCTCTGCAGCTAATAGCACAAAGGCCTAAAGAAGCGTCTATAGTGGAGTGCATAGAAAGCCTGCAGATTAGTGCGCATGCCAAGAACTGGTTGTTGTTGAAAGATTTAATATATTAAGAAACATTTCTTGTTGACGTAGCCCTACACTTGGGTCAAACACGTTGATGTGTATATTTTCTTATTATCTGTTGTAGAGTAGCAACTATTAAAATTGCATTTTACTTTAGCACACTCATGGTTTATGGTTTTATATGGCATGTTTAAGTGATTAATATAATGCATCGAGGTGATCTATAAATGATAAGAATACGATAACATAATAGTACCACATCTCCTAGTCCTTCAAGGCTACAGAAACATGGTTCTACATCCTCCCGTAGTCACTTCGAGTGAGACTGAGATCTGCTTGCAGGTTGTTGCCGAAAGGGCCAGTGATTAAGGGTTTTGTAGGTGCACAATATAGAGTGAATGTTATGAAACAAGCTCACAAAAAGATAGAAAAGAAATATAAACGCCTTAGAATTCAGCCTCTTCAAGGGGGCAACCTTCTTTACATTACACAAATGAACAATTCTTGGATGATACAAATGACAAGACCTCATTTATATATATGGGAGTCTAAGGGGTCATAATATGATCAGAGCCGACATAAAAATAATAATGTAACGACACAATAATAACAATAGTGGGCTTCTATGAGGCATAATAATAGAAATATGGGGACTACATGAGCACAACAATATAATAAGGTGGTTGTACTAATAACAATACGGGGTTACACTAGTAGTATAGGGACCTAACATGCCCCTCTCCTTCTAAAAGTGTTGTCCTCAACGCTTGAGTAGTTATTGATGCTTTTGTATAAAATTCTTGTCCTCCCATGTGGAATTTTCAATGGGTAAGTTCTTCCATTTGATGAGATACTCTGAAATTGATCGATTCTGTAGCTATCGGGTTCTTGTTTCTGTCACTACTCCAGATTCCAATATGATTTTTCCTTCTTCATTAAGTTCTGGCAATATTGTTTGAACTGGGATGTTCTACAACTTTTGAATGAGTGGCCACACTTCTTCATCCTTCTTCCATTCATCCCCTACTTTGTTTATCCAATCTGGTTAGATAATAGAAATAGCACAAAAAAATGCTTCCACATCCTCATCCTTTCTTGAGAGTGCACCTGCAACAACATTTTTCTTCCATTTTTTATATATGATTTCAAATTCATAACCCAAAATATTTGTGACCCATTTTTTCTATTCTTCTAAATATAATCTTTGTTCTAAAAAGTATTTCAAACTATCATCATCTATTTTTACCTTGAAGTGTCTTCCCATTAGGTAAGCTCGCCATTTCTTAAGTGCATGTAGTATTGCCAACATTTCCTTCTCATAAATAGCTTGCTTGAGATGTAGCCGTAAAAATACCCAATCACCTACATCAAAACTTCTTTCACTGTGATGTTGATCTGCTTGTTATTTCATTTGATTTTGCACCAAAGTGGTGTTATCCTTTAAAAGTTGGAGAACTGGTTGTTGATGCTCGATGTGATATTTCACTACTTGAATCTTTCTCTTCTTGATATGTCCTTCTATCTTGAGAGTTTCAGGAGTGGTAATTTCTTCCAATGCATTACAAGATATGGTCGGATTCATTTCTTGATGCTTGATGTGATCTTTCACTTCTTGAACATTTTTCTTCTTGATATGTTCTTCTGTATTGATAGTTTGAGGAGCGATAATTCCAGCCAATGCATTAAAAGATATGGTTGGATTCATTTCTTCTTTCTCGATGTGATCTTTCACTTATTGAACATTTTTCTTCTTGATATGTCCTTCTATCTTGAGAGTTTGAAGAGTGGTAATTCTTGCCAATGCTTTAATGATATTACTTATCTAACATATGTTTTAATTTAATTTATAATCTATCTCTTTTTTTCTTAAATATATAATTAATAAATAATATAATATTACATTATAGGTAATTCTTACAATAAGGTGCAAGAAACATTTTTATTACTAAATAATATTAAAAGGTTATGTAATATATATATATATATATATATATATATATATATATAATATTTTATGAAAATATTTATATATCTCAACTACAAAATATATAGAATATTTAAACTCAATTCAAAAGTTTAAAATTATTAAAATAGAATAGAATTTAGCTTATTTAAAAATACAAAAATTATTTCTTCTAACTAATTTAATTGAATTTTCAAATATTTTATTTACAAGTTATATAGAAACTGAAAATAGATACACTACGCTATTTGCTCAAGTTGCATTTATCTCCTTCATACTGAAAGAGTATTTTATTACTCACATTGTTGTGTAAGAGTACATATAAGACCTCTAATATATAGCAATGGAGGAGTCCTAGTGTTGGTTAAATATAACTACGACAATTGGATAGATGCAATTCCCTTTGTGAGCCTACAAATCACCATAATTAGCTCATAGATAAATGAAGGGTTGGAAAAGGAAACTCTAACAACCCCCCTTAAGCGAAACATAGGAAGTAACTAAAGAAAAAATAAAAAAAAATAATGGGTCCCAAAAAAAAGGTATGACTAGGTACCAATGTACACAATCCTATAAGTAGAAAAAGAGAGAAAAACCCGTAGGGAAAAATTCTCTCCCAAAAGAGAGAAAGATGTCATTTCTCAAATTATCATGGAGTTGAAATTGCAGACCCCCATAACGATCCAATGAATGGAAAGAACATAGACCTCCTCCAATCAATAAGAACAAAATGTTGAAGTACCAAAACTATGAAGATGAGAGTCGTGAAACCTCAATGAGGTCAGTCGATCTCTAAAATAGGATTGTTTCAGAGGCACAAGGGTTGTAAACACTATCAACATCTCCAAAAAATGCTTCAAAGAAAGTAGGTGTCGATAAATAACCAGGAAAAGGCTTCAAACATAAGCAACACCATCAACCAACAAACAAATAATGAGGCCTGTAAGTATGGAAAATGTTGTAAAACATCACTCTTGAATTTTTCTGAACATGGTTACCATCACACTGATCAAACACAAAAAATTACAATTTCAAACAAGGAAATGACAGCAATATTTGTCACCATCTAACCGCCCCCCCTAAAACTGTGGAAGAATGAAGAATCAATAGTCTTCATTATCACCAAATTTCCCCTGAAGAACAACTAAGGGAACAATGGCAATCAACAACGAACAATTGATGCAATACAATGATATGAATTATTCAAGCATTGGTTCAAATGATTCCACAACCATTCATCGATCCATCCACAATCGATCTTGATGGTTGGTACTGGTCAACAATTCATTCTTTCACGTCTCTTTTGTAACCATCTGAATGTTGGACTACTATTTGACCAATAATGGTAATGCTTATGTAATTTGTTTTGATGAGGATGTGCGGATATCTTAGTTTTTGCCTCTACGAACTCAAAGTTGAGTGCCACAACATTTTCACCTCCAATGACATTAGTAGCTAGGTCATCAATATGTTTATCAACAACATTTTCTTCAAGCACCTCATAGTTGGATGTAGGTGATGAGCCAGCAACAGTATCATATCTAAGAATTTCTCTTGATGTTTGCACTACAAGGTTATTATGAACAACAATTCCTTGCCCATTCTTCCGAAATCCTGCTCTAGTATATCTCATTCTTCTCAGCAATCAAGACCCAATACAGGTAGTATGGTTTTCAAAACTAGGTGTGACAATAGTATGTGATGATTCATGATCATCTCCATCAATCTTGTTTTGCAACAATTTTGTTTTCGTGGCTAGTGGAAACACATTTTCCTACTTGATCTTTTCAAGATGGGTAAAAGATTGCAGGAGCTTTGTGAGAAGAAGGCAATGGATGAAATTTGTAAAGAAGTCCTTTAGTTGTAGTCAGTGGTATCCCTTTTGCAAGTAGAGAATGCAAATATAAAAAATAGGTTACAAAATTCAATAGTTGAAAAATCCAAAAGGTTGACCATTTGGATTCAACCATATGGATATCATGTTGAGGTTTTCCATTACACCAAAAATGTAAGGACTTGTGTGATTCATTCATCGCTGCTCATGAAGTGGATTGTTCTACGTCCCACACTATGAATGGACAACTGCATAATGACGGGGTTGGAGAGAAGCACCAGAATAACATTGCTTCAGCTCTGCGAGATAACCACTGCTCCCTTTTATCAGGTCATGGGCATCAACAAAATCAAAATCAAACTAATTTTCATAAATAACCAACAAGAAACCAAACAGTGAATGGACAATTACATAATGACGGGGTTAGAGAGAAGCACCAAAATAACATTCGTTCAGCTCTGTGAGATAACCACTGCTCCCTTTTATCAAGTCATGGGCATCAACAAATTCCAAATCAAACCAATTTTCATAAATAACCAACAAGCAACCTGCAGAAATGTCTTGAAGCGCAACTCTTCCCACAAGTGAATGATGCCAACTAAGATCAAGGATTTCAGCACAACAATTTGATTTGATCTGACGGTTGATCTCGAAGGATACATACAATCTAAGAGTGGCAGATGAAATTATTTAAGAAGATATGATATCACTAAAGATCTGGATATCTAGAATAAAATATTGTAACACGATATTCAGATTAGAAAGCAAAAAATAAATTATCAAACATTGTTGTTGCAAGCTTAATCAAACTCCGATCTGACTTGAGCACACACGATCCCATCATAACAGGTAGAATTCATTCAAGATCCACATTAGATTGAAACCATTATCCCTTGGATAGATCTATAGGTCTCAAAAAGAAATTTTGAAAACTCAGTGAAACATAAGCCCCATTCAGACCAATTAAAAATAGTAAACTCCAAAAACAATTAGGTAGGGGAAAGAAATGCCTACTATGATACCATGAAAGAGTATTTTATTACTCACATTGTTGTGTAAAATTACATAGAATACCTCCATTACATCGTAATGGAGGAGGCCCAGTGTCGGTTAAGGATAACTACGACAACTCGATAGATGAAAGTCCGCTATGTGAGCTTACAACAAACCATATATATCTCATAGGGAAATGAATCATTGGAAAAGCCAACTCTAACACATACATCAGGTACATAAAGTCCTTCTATACAATTCACGACTTTATAGTTTCAATTTTTTCTATAGTCATAGGTATTTTTGGACAATTGATGTATCTTCTCACACTTACTATATTCAAAATGTAATTGTTTTGTTAGATAAAATTCTTCCATATAATTCACATCTTTGTAGTTTCAATTATTTCTATACAAATACTTATTTTTAAACAATCTATGGACTTTCTATACACATACGCATCCCAGGAATGACCAACTGCGGTTGCGAGAGCTGCTTGACATCTTCTTAGTCAAAGAGTCTTCGAATCGGAGTGTTGAAGTTACTATAATCCAAGGCCAAGGTACATTATCAACAAATGCATTAATAGTTAACTCATTTGAAGAACTAGATGGCCCAATCTTAGAGGCACTCTTAGTTAATTTTTGTGTATATCTGTTTGGTCCGATACTTTCCTCTCAGTCATCCCATTTTAAACATAAGGATGGATCCTCAGATGAATTGAGTATGTGGAAGGAAGAAAATAGTTGTCTCACATGGTTAGATTTTCGGAATCCATGTTCTGTCATGTATGTGTTTTTCGGAAGCATGACAGTTTTGTCTAATGAAGAACTCCTGGAATTTGCATGGGGGTTGGCTTCTAGTAACCAACACATTATGTGGGTTGTTGGGCAAGATATAGTTCCTAGTGAATCTGCCACCGAAGAAATCATTGAGTAAACAAAGGATAGAAGTTTGTTTATTGGATGGTTGCCTCAGATAAAGGTACTATCGTACCCGTCTATCGAGAGGACATATTGTATCCCCCTAGTGGTTTACTGGTAGTTACGTGTCACGCGGGTTATTGGATTCCCTGGGTTACAAAAAAAAATTACATAGGTTTATTTTATATATTCCACTTTCATATTTTATTAAAATATTACACTGCTATTATAATTATTTATAAATATATAAATTTATATCATTTAAGTGAGTATGGTATAAATAAAATATTAACATATGAAAATTTTGTAGATAAAGATCAAGCAATAGAAATTAACAATATTATTACAAAAAATAGAGTTCTATGTAAATTAGGAGCATGAATCCCAACATTCTCCCAAAAGCTATCTGAGTCTCTCTCTCCCTTTGTCAAGTTTAATATTTAGAGAGAACATTTTGTTAGTGCAAGCAATCCAAATAATATTATTTTCTTTTAAACAATTAGGTTTTAGCCTTTAGGGTTCTATTGTTTATTTTATTACTAATCTCTTTGAATATCTTGGATTCCATAACGAACTGAAAACAAATTTTAGACGAATTTTGTGAAATTATTCATGTTCATGTCTAGGTTGATCCTGCTAAGCTTGAGATCTGTGAACCTCATCTAAAAATGCATACAACAATGAAATTAAACCAAATTTAATTTTAATTATTTTTTTTGTCAAACCCATTGACTTAGATGGTGTTGTAAGCGGAATTAATGTATAGGTCTTCGTCTAGTTTTGAAGATATGATGGTTGAATAGACCATGTACATGAAGGACATCCTAGTAGAGTAGGAGCAATAAAGTACCATGCATTCTAGTGGATGACTCTTCTTCTTTTATATGGATACCAAGATTTTGATTAGATCATAACTAGGGTTTGTTTGTTAAGATTACGAAAAGTAGCCTTTAAGGGGGAGTATTAGAGTTATAACTCCTACTTGTCTTAAGTGTGATGCTTTCTATGTAAAGGAGTCTCTTTGTAGTTTTTAGGAGATTATTGAATCTATTTACGATGTTTTCTATGTAAGGAGTCTCTTTCTAGTCTTCAAGAGATTATTAAATCTACTTAGATTTAACTTATATTATTATTTAATTAATAAAACTATGTTTATGAAATATTAATTTTGTTATAATATGTCAATTCTCACTTCACAATCAATATAATTTCTCATTTTAGATTTTCAGGGTTGAAAAGGTAGTTATGGTTATCTCATTTGTTGTCATCTAAAATGTACACCTAAAACAAAACGACTAAAGATTAGAATGACAACTCATACAAAGTGTAAGTGTACACTTAAAAAGCAACACTATCAGAATGACAACCCCTACAAAGTATACACCTTAAAATTTGAACGGTCACTCTAAGGTCAACATCCCTGATGGGACCTCTCACCCCACGGCTTTGTGTCCGATCGAATATGTAACGCGTAAAGGGTCGGTCAGTGTTTTCTGAAACCCTTATTATATTGGTTTCCCTTCAATTCCCACGGAGGGATCGGGGCTGAATTTGATAAGATTGGGAGGAAGAACGAAGATGGGGTTCATGGATAACGGACGCGTTCGACGTTAGCTGTCGTGGAGAATCATAAGTATGCTTGTTTCATAAGGTTAATAAAAAACTTATTTGAAAGATGCCGTCATCATGATTGTATATGAGTCATGACAATTTCTTCCTATTTCTTTATATGTGCCTTGGGTTTCATGAAGAATGATAGATATATTTGTTCCACAATGTTAATAAAAATTTATTTTTCTACTATTTCGTAGGGAATATATCAAAACAATATAATATCTCACATACAATACATAATTATTTAAGCTCTTTTTTATATAGTAATTTATTCTCTTTAATTAGTCTCCTTTATGGTAAAATCTTTTTCCAATTTTTTTTCGTTATTTAATATGATTATATTATATAATTTTATAATGTTGATTATTGAATATTAAGTAATAATTATATGAATAAGATTAAAATATTAATACTTTTAAAATATTATTTATTGATAGTATCTAATTTATAACTTTTAAAATTATTTTTTAATATTATATTAATTAATTTAGTTATAAAGGGTTATTATTTTTCTAAATTATAATTTTTTACATCATTAATTTATCCAAAAAAATAATAATAAATGTTTTATTTCTTTCTTTACCTTTTTCTTCATTAACCTTTTCTATTTCCTACCCTTTGTCAAACTAGTTGTTATCCCCAACGGCTAGTTCGCATTTATCTAAATGCCTGGATCGAATTCCTCATCTTGTCCTGAAAATGAACTACACTGTCTTGTAGGTGATTTCTTCCGAAAGATGTTATGATAATTATTATGGATCTCAGAAGTCTAAATTCAAAAAAATTATTTGTCTTTTTGTTTATTAAGAAGTACTATTGTTTTTTTAAATGTTGGAAAAATAATTTATTTATTTAAAAGAAGTTGTTATCAAAATTGCAGGTATGATTAATGACAATTTCCTCCTATTTGGTAAACATATTTGTTTGTCAATGTTAATAAAAAATTTAACATATTTATTTGTCAATGTTAATAAAAAAAGTATTTGTCTAAGTGTTTAGTTGGAAAAGGTACATGTAATGGCCAGATTCATGTATTTGTTGAACTAATATGGATGGCAGTTTCTAGGAATATCTTGGAATAATATGGTCAAGAATTGCTTATTTTAAAAATATTCTGCAAATTTTAAAAATATCTT
This sequence comes from Pinus tabuliformis, assembly GCA_031772625.1. Classification (NCBI taxonomy): domain Eukaryota; kingdom Viridiplantae; phylum Streptophyta; class Pinopsida; order Pinales; family Pinaceae; genus Pinus; species Pinus tabuliformis. The sequence continues at coordinate 1,611,153,374 of CM062817.1, read as the reverse complement.
AAAATATAGTGTGATTAAAAAAGATCTCATACAATTATACTTTCGAGACAAATTTTAAAATATTTCCAAAATCTACAATTTCCATATAATTATCTATTTATTTTATTATATTTTAAATATTAAAAAATATTTTATTTATTTGAAAGTTGTAATCAACATTGTATATGGTTTAGGCCCGTTAAAATTCAAAATGTAACCAATTTTATCCCTACAATTAAATCTCACAATCAATTTTTTTATTTTGTCTTGATTTTTCTTCCAAATTGCCAAATGATTTCCATTTAAAACACGACTGTTTTCTGCGAGAAGAATTGCTAAAAGCAACTGGAAAGCAGCGCTGCAGAAAACAAACTTTTTCACTCTTGACGACGAAATACATAACACAGTTGAGTGATCAGAAGGCTATACTTGCTTGTGGTTTACATCGAGTCATTGGAGCAGCCAGGCTTATAAAAAATGTACATGGGCGGCTTCTGAATATAATAATCTCCCGTGACTGTATGCAGGCTTATAAAAATATACATGGGCGGCTTCTGAATATAATAATCTCCCGTGACTGTATGCAGGCTTATAAAAATATAAATGTATGGGTGGCTCCCGAATATAATAATCAATAATCATCGGTGACTGCATGCAATTGATTGAAGGGTGGCGTTTTTAAATCCCTTCCATCTCCAATTGGCATCAGTTGACCCCTCAGTGTGCACCCGATTTCCAACCTTTTTCATCGAAAACCCAAAACTTATACGCCAAGAAACATAATATTATATTAAAATGTCCTACAATGAAATCATATCAGAGAATTAGAAGCTCATACAGGAATCCGAAATGGGCTCCTTTCTTTCCATTCCGTGAAAAGCTAAAGAGGTTGAAAGATGTCTCGAAAGAGTGGCAAAAAAATAAGAAAAAGTTGGATAAAGAGGAACTGAATTGCATACGCAAGGAACTGGACGCCATTTGGGCGCTGTCAGACCCCAATTGCCTTTCTTTTGACATGAAAAACAAGATTAGAAAGCTGGAAAAAAGGAAAAACATGATCCTCCTAAAAGTGGAGGAAACATGGCGTCTCAAGAGCAGAGCCATCTAGCTCAAAGCAGGCGACAGAAACACAAAAATTTTCCACAAATTCGCTAGTGCTAGAAGAGAAAAAAATTCTATCTGGAGCATTAGAGATGACCGGGGGAACATTCTCATATCACAGGACCAAATCACGTCGGAGGCAGTGCGGTATTTCCAAGACCAGTACAGAAGAAGGGAGGTTGTCTTCGAAGACGCCCTTTGGGGTGTTGAGCATATGCCTGATATGTTTAATGATGCTGCAAATGAAGACTTCATAAGGCCCATCTCTGAAGATGAACTTCTTAAGGCCATGAAATCCTTCAAAAAGGATAAAAGCCCAGGGCCTGACGGCTGGCCAATAGAATTCTTCCTTCATTATTTTGATCTCTTCAAATCGGATTTGCTGCGCATGGTAGATGCTTCTCGGATCGCTGGAAACATTCACTCTGCAACTACCTCAACATTCATAGCGCTTATTCCAAAAAAGCATAGGACTGATTCCTTTCAGGATTTTCAGCCAATCTCTTTATGTAAAATCATGTTCAAAATCATATCAAAAATTGTTGCTGAGAGAATGAAGCATCTTCTATCCCCCTATATTTCCAGAGACCAGCACGCTTTTTTAAAGGGCAGATTAATCTTGGATGCGGTTGCCATGACCCAAGAAAGCCTCTTTAAAATGATATCAAAGAATATGGATGCGGCAATCCTCAAAATCGACTTGCAAAAAGCTTATGATTGTGTCGATTGGGGCTTTTTGAGAATCCTGTTAGCAAAAATTGGACTTACATCCCAAGGTGTTAATTGGGTCATGTCTTGCGTGGAGAATGTAAAATACTCGGTGATCGTAAATGGCATCCCCTCGGTCTTTTTTCAAGCTGAGAGGGGACTTCGACAGGGATGTCCCCTTTCTCCTTTGCTGTTCATTCTGGTGATGAACTCTCTTAGTATTCAAATCAACAAATTTGTTGCGGAGAAGAGATGTCTTCTGGTCAAAATCTGTAAGAATATCTCCATCTCACATAATCTTTTTGTTGATGATATTCTCATCCTTGCTATGCTCTGTAGGGCCTCCTGGACTTGCATAAATGACATTCTCTTAAGATTTCAGAAGGCTACAGGCCTGTTCATTAATAAGGAAAAATCCTTCTTGTTCCATAATGATGTGAAGTTGGATATTGTACAATGGATTTCAGACCTGTTGGGTATAGCTCCATATTCACTTCAGCATGGATTCAAATACCTGGGCTTCTCTTTAAAGGCTAAAGGATATACTATCCGGGATTGGCAATGGCTATTGGATAGGTTCTATAAGAAGATTGCTCGATGGGAATACAAATTCCTCTCACTTGCCGGCAGACTTATTTTAGCACAGTTAGTCCTCTGTCAACTATCAGTCTATTGGGCTCACATTTTCTATCTTCCCAGCAGTATTATTAAGCAGATGAACAGGTTGATTGCTAACTTTCTTTGGGGAGGCCAAGCATATCAGAGTAAAATCCATCTCGTTAAGATAGCCTCCATCTCTGTTCTAAAAAGTATGGGTGGATGGGGCTTGAAAAACATCCGTTCTTTTGGAAACGCACTTCTCTGCAAGTCTCTCTACAGAGGAATATTTGGGGATGGGCCGTGGAGCAGTCTTGTAAAGACTAAATATCTGAAGGGAAAGTCTGTCGATTTTTGGTACAGAAAGCGGATCCTTGGAACCAGAAATGGCTCGATGATATGGAAAAGCCTACGAAAAGTTCACCCATTTTTCATGAAAAAATTTTGCTGGACTTTATATTCTGGATCTAACATTTTTCTCGCTTTTGACTCCATTTTATCTGGCCGGGGGTTCACTTTCCCTCATCCACTGCTACATGATTTTCATAGGCTGGGGATCTTTACGTGGGACAAGCTGATCAAGGGATGGTCTGGAGCCTCTCCGATTTGGAAGGATGGGGAGGAGCTTCATCTGCCTCGACAGACGCTTCCTCTATGGCGGATGGCAAAAGAGAGACTTGTCTGCTTGGGGGTCTCCAGAACAGGCACTTATGATAGTTTGGTATGGTCCATCCATAAACCTGTGAGCGTCAAGAACATATACGATGACATGATTTCTGTTGTCTCTGGGAATCCTCATCCTTTTTTTCCTACTTGTTTTTGGAAAGCTGCATGTCCGATGAAGATGGTCATTTTCTCCTGGTTTTTATTTTGGAACAAAAACCTTACATGGGAGTCTTTGCAAAGGAGATGTTGGCAGGGTCCAAGCAGATGCTCCATGTGCCTGAATGCTTCGGAAACAAACTTGCACATGTTCTTTCAGTGCCCAACGTCCCTCACAATCTGGTATGATTTGTCTACATATTTTGTTTTCCCTCACATCTGTTTCTCTTCTGTTCAGGAAGGCTTCCTTTGGTGGAGTGGACAATCCCCCCCTTGGAGATCGCTGTTCATTATCACTTGTTGGCATCTGTGGAACTGGAGGAATGCGCACATATTCCAAGACTCTAAGGAGCCTCTCCAGGCTATTCTCCAGCGTATCCTGGCTTGTCATGAGTCCTATCATTAATAACTTTCTGCAACAACATGTTTCTCATTTGATGCCGCGGGTTGAGATCTGCAAGCGGACTCTGCCTTCTGATTGTCACTTGCTCTTTTTGATTTTGGTTCCTCTTCAATAGGCAGGGCGTAGCTGCTCTCTTCTTATTTGTTTTTGAAGGAATTTCCTTTTTGGTAACAGCCTGTAAAGTTTTGGCCACATCTCCATTAAATCCGGGAGATGTATATATATTGTCTCTGTCCTTCTCATATGCTCTTCTGAACTGGGTTTTTTTGCAAATGATGATAGGCATTAGTTTGCCGGTATGGGAATTTGTTTTGCATCATTATGATGAGGTCTGGGCATCCAAGCCATATCAGTCATTCTGAATTTATGTATACAAGATCTTTATATACCCTTAATATAAAGCTATGATGTTTTTTTTCTCTGAAAAAAAAAAACTTTCTAAATTAATATGATAATATGAATGAAATAATAAATTCCTGGCAATTGTTTTTATTGGGTTGTTTTTATTCAGTTAAAAGCTTATTTTCTGTAATATAAAGGAACAAGTTAATCTTAAAATCCAAAAGAGCATAAGTGAAACCTTACTCCCAGAGTGAAATTCTAACCTTTAATTACTTACTTCCCTGTAATTTCAAATAGTGTGAAACCTTATTTTTTAATAACTACCTCCACCTCCCTCTAATTTTAAGAAATGTGGTTTTCATTGAATTCTAATGACGAGCTAATTGTTAACCTGCAATAGAAAATAATAATCAATAATAACAATCCTACGATGAATCACACTTACTGCTTCGAAACGCATTGATAAAAATTTTCTGATATAATTTTTTTGAAAATATTTCTATAAATTCAGATTATGGATCAGAGAAACATGGTGAGACTTTTACTTTTAGTTGCATCTTGATTTTGCCAATTTAGTGTTTGGAAACGAAATGACTTTTTACCTATTCCGTATTTACAATGTCAAATTGGGGATTTTGTTTTTATGTTTGAAAAATTGTAGGAATATATTTCTGGATAGGTATTCTTATCTAGATGGCTGATTCGCTGAATATTCAGTTCATGTCTTACCCCTCTGATTGTTAAATATTGGGCAAATTAGTACTCCAAATAACCTTAGAGTTTTAAGACTAAAGTAGTTTTAATTAAATATAGATATTAAAAAAAAACTTTTTCAATCTCATGAAATATTGAGAATATTAACGTCTAATTTAATTATAAATACTAATTTTTTAAAAAATTATCAAGTCTTAATTTCCTTTTTCTTCAGCACTTTTTATCGCCGTAGTCTTTAACGCGACTTTTTGAAAGCCTTTCCGGCGATTTTTTCCGGTGAAAATCCGGCAGTAATTTATTCAAATCCAAGTTTGATAACTAGTTTCTGCACAATGAAAGCGTCCCAGGGGTTTTCCAGGGTGCTGAATCCGAATATGCAGTTAAAAAACCATTTTAACTGCAACAAATCATGATTTCATCTCAATTTCTTCCGCCGGATTCCGTCACCGGAATCTCAAAAAGTCGCATTATAGACAACTCCCTTTTTATCACTCCACAGTATCTTATTATTAAAACTATACATAATTTTATATAATTGTATATAATTAAACATACATACAGTTTTTATATACTAAAACTCATATAGACAACATTTATATATTTTATAAGATAGTGGGGAGCGTCACGGAAGATCATGAAGCAACGCAAATGTTTTCTACGGCGATACCCAGAGGTCGGAAGTTGTGCTTGCGTTGTGGCGGTCAGTGAGATTCATGTGGAGTAGATTCTGCATAGTCTGAAGGTGCTAGAAGAACGTATGTTAATTGAATATTTAACGTTCATATATTTCTAAAATAATTTAGAAATATATATTATATATATGTTTTTTTGATTAATCATATAATTTTTATTGTTTAACTTTTTTTTAAATATATAAATAAATTTTAAATTCTAAATCTTAAACATTTTTTATAAATTCAACCACTTACATTTATAATTTTTAAATAATAAATTTATTACTGTAATTAAATTGGTAATATATATATATTTTTAATAATATATATATATTTTTTTAAGTAGCTCAAGCCATCAATAATTCCTCCGCCCTCCGCCACTCTCTGCCAACTCCGCCACCGTTCCACATTAATTGCATCTGGGACAGCCCTCCGGCCTCGAAAGGACTCCAGCCTCTACCGGAAAACACTGACGCTACCCAGACCTGCATTAATGCGATAGCCATTTGAATTTTGAAAACGCCTGCCCAAATTCTAGATATTTTAATTCCTAGTTAGACTACTCCCTCTTAGAATCACAGATCTGGGATGTGCAACTGGTACAAACACCGTAGCAGACGTCGATTTTGTTGTCAAAACACTCACAAATCTTTGTGAGAATGACCATCATTCTAATGCCAGGAGTTCAATGCTAGAGTTCCAGGCTTATTTCTCTGATCTGCCTTCCAATGACTTCAATGGCCTCTTCAATCTGTTGGACCGACCTGGGCATTCTCCATATTTTGTTGCGGGTGTACCTGGATCCTTTTACAACGTTCTGTTTCCGAGATCGACCATTCATGTCTGCTTCTCTGTCATGGCGCTTCATTGGCTTTCAGAGGTGAGATCTGACAGATTATTATCACACCGAATTAAATTATCTGATTACATTATTTTCATAGCTCAGAATTTTGAACCAAGTAATATTATCATTATTGCAGGTGCCTCAGGCTGTTGTGATGAAGGATTCACCCTTATATAATAAGGGAAGAGTGTGGATTAATGGAGGCAGGCAGGATGTGGCAGAAGCTTATTCAAAGCAATCCGAAAAGGACCTCACCACTTTTTTCAACTGCAGAGCTCAGGAGATGGCACCGGGAGGCGTGCTCTTCTTCTGCATGATGGGCAGACCAGACAGTTGGTCTCCTGTACAACAAGTTTCTGTGGGAGGCTATATGTATATTCCATTGAGAGGGCTATAACCAAATCTCAGAAAATAAAAAATGAAAGAGTCCGGAACATTGGCGTCTCTGGCTTCTTAAACACCGCCATTGGCTTCTCCTTGCCAGAGAGGGCTATATGTATATTCCATAGAGAGGGCTATAACCAAATCTCAGAAAATAGAAAATGAAAGACTCCGCCATACAATACATGACGCTGTAATTGCTAAAATGACTACCGCTTGATATTTTTACATGATAAAAAATATAATGATGTGGGTGTGCTTCAATAGAATAAGAATCTCAACTTCGGAAAGTAGCACTTGCTCTGTTTTGGTTGAAGAATTCAAGATTTTCACTCCCACTGATTGTCCGTCGGGAAGAAATCCTCTATACCATAAGAAAATTCCCACCAAGAACAAGGATGTCACATAACCAATGCGGATTCACTGGATTAAAAAACACTCAAAAAGGACATTTTCCATTCAAAGCAAATGCACAGAAATTAAAAGCTCCAGGAGGAAAACCAGAGATGCAACCCGTTGAAACGCCGGAAGTGGCAGATTGCAACTCCGTAAAATGCCTACAGGTTTTAGTTCGACAAACGCACTCTAACCTCTTGCCAAATAATTTTCTTTTCGATGAGAGTCATTCTGCTTACTGCAGCGAAACCCACCTTCTTTAGAGATTGTCTGAATTGGTGCTACCTCATTTGAAGACCGAGCTTCATGTTCATAGTTGCAAACCTTCTGCGTAATCTGTTCTTTCAATAGAAGCTCTCCATTTGTCTGTGTATGCCTATTTGGACACTGTAGTGCCCATTCAACCACAGACATTTGTTTTGATGCAGACTGTGGAATAGGAAGGCTTGGTAGTGATTCTACTTTCTCTGTAATGAGACTAGAATTCACCCCTTTGGGAACATTTTTCGTTAAGTTTTGCATGAGAATAACTTTTCCCTCCTTCTGGAGACTAGGCTACATATTATAAGAAGAACAGAATCTATAATTTCATATCCCGCATGTTTCATGTAACTGCCAACAAAGTCTAGTTATCCAACTGGCAGTGGAGGCAATCTGAAACGATGGGATGACCTTTTCAACGCTTCCATTTTAGACCAATAGTATTTATAAACGTCACCTTGTTCACAAGAAAGATTTTAAGACCATCATGATCGGAAACTAGACTGAGAATCTTGTCATGCCCATTGAAATTATAACTGTCGGGAGATTTAAAACTGTCCTGTCCAAAGAACATGATAAACACTGGTTAAAGCTTCGCAGTTCTTGCTTCCAATTCTCGATCGTATTCGATTCAACAATCCTAGCCAAGGATAAATAGATTTCTCTGCAACTAAACATACAAGAAAGTCAAGGTTAAATGAAGCCTCAAGAACCTCAGCACATTCATTATTAGTACATACAATAAATCAATCAGTGTGCTTGTCTTGCACTCAAATATGCTTTGTCAGGAACACACATACCTGATAGATACTCTCTTCCACACCTCTCAAAGATGACCTTCTCCCATTTTCAACAATCAGTAAAGAAGAACTGCATGGTAATTTCTTAACACAATATTTGCCTAATACCAGTGAATACCCGAAATATTAACAAAAGAACCAATCAAGGATCCTTGTCTTGCACTCATGTATGCCTTGTTAGGAACAGACATACCTGATAGATGCTCTATTCTGCATCTCTCAAAGATCACCTTCCCAATTTCAACAATCAATACAGAAGAACTGCAAGGTAATCGCTTAAAACAATATTTGGTTAATTTCATTGAAGACCTGAAATTAATAAAATCATGAATCAAGGCCTGTTTATTATGAAATTCCAAGCTTCATCCCTTGTTCTGGCACAAAGAGTTGGGAAATGCCATACCTTATGGCATTGTGCCTACTAGCTCCCAGAATCCCCTTTGAAGCATCATACAGTTTTGCTTCTTCTACCAGCACCTTTTGCACAGACCCATGAGCTATCTTGAATTGAAGGTCCACCTGCTAAATCAGATAAATTGTTAAGTATGTAAATAAAGAGCCGCACACTATATATTTAATTAAAGTAAAATCGACAACTGCGAAAAATTAGCCCCTGAAATTTTCGACTCTTCTTATCTTCTAATCCACGAAACAATGGAAGACAGTCCATGTGTGGTCATCCATATGGGATACTGCATCTATGACTAGATATCTATTCACTCATATGACACTAGAAAGTTGTTCTGTGCACATATTCTAGTCAACATAACATTCTTGTACTGGTAAGGGACTGCATAAGCAGAGACTTTAACTGATACTATGGCAGAGACTTTCATCAAATGAAAGCTAGTCTAGTGGCAGAGACGATTCTGTCGCTTCTGCTTGCAGTTGCAATCCTCCCAATCCAAATTATTCTGCTTTTCATCATGAATCTTTTGCAAGTGGTAGTTCAGTGCAATGCCAGCAATATCTCAGAGGAAAAAACAATCCTTATGTAGATGAGAGAGCTAGATCGACTTGACAAAAATAATGCTTTGGGCAACTCGAACATATCTAATTGAACTCCGCGTGGTTGTAATGGAGTGTTTTGTAATAATTGCTTCAAAGTCGTCCAAGGGTCATAGCCCGGGTGTTAAAAGGGAAATTAAATCCCTAAACTTGGATTCAATCTTGCTCATGGAAATGTTAGCTGTTATAGTCTGTCTGGGTAGATAGGTCATTACTGGATCTCAAAAAAATGCTCAATTCAACTTCATTACTAAAGTTAATCTCTCCAACACTTTATTGCTGTTGAAATCGTAATTTCAACGAAGCGACAACATCGCCAGAATCCGTTCAGCATACACGCCTGGAACTTCTCGGACCAGCTTTCCGATGAAGGAATAATCCGGCAAGGAGCTCCGAGAAAATATGGAGCTGACACGTGGTTTACCACTGACGTAATGCAACGTAAGTTTCTCGGGAGGTATTGTTCAGTCACATGATGTCTTCCGATATTGTTGTCAGCCATCCGATGGGGCTCTTCATCCTCCACCGTCGATCTCCGAAGCTGCATACGACCTGCATCAAATCAATTTTTTGCGTAAAGTAAAAGTCAAGTTTTGGTTGACCGCCGAGAATGGAGGAGTTAATGTTTTTAATGCTTTACGTAATTTTTGGTGGCCCTCTTAAATGGTTATGGGCACATACGTTATATATATATTTTTTATATGTTTTTTTTATATATATGCTATGTAAGCGAGTGTGTGGTAAGGTGTTGTAAGAGGGACGAAGGAGCAATGTAAAATGCGCTCTGTATTTTTGTTTTGTTTGGCACATGGGTTGTAATGCTTTTGTGTGGGGCATCGTAAAGCGTTGGTGCAGCGAAAAATTAAGGGTGAAGCACATCTCGTGCGAAAAGAATGAAGAATGTTTTTTGTTATAAAAATGCACAGTAGTGCATAAGAAATGCTGCTCATTTTGAAAATGTATGCACAACAGCTATCTGTAAATAAAAGAGTGGAGCGCATATGTTCTGGTGTTTTTATGCAGTTGAATATATTGTAAAAATGAAGCAGGAGCCAAAGCCAAGGAAATGCACAGCAGTGCATGAAGAGAAGAAAAAGAGAGGAGCGCATGTGTGTTAAGTAAGTTTTTTTTATGTATTGAACTTGCATTGAAATGCAAAAGAAAAGAGCGCTCAGGTATTTTCTGAGATTGTGAATGTAATATAAAGTTTACTGTATGTGTAAAATATTTTTACAGCAGTATGTGTAAAAATAGTTTTACACCAGCAAACGTAAAAATGGGTTTTACTGCAGTAAATCCAGCACAGTAATTTCTCAGGTGAAAATAGAGTTTTGATGGGTGAAAGTAATTTTGGTGAATCCCTCTCAACAAAGAGGAAGACATATGTATCAGGCTTTATATTTTAATGAATGGAAATGATTTTATGGCTGTGTAATACTCTGTTCAGTCAATTTTTATTAAAAGGCTTCCCTGTGCAAAAGGTCCTGTGAACAGTGGAAACAGAGCATTGTCTCTGTGGTGTTAATGTTTGTTTGGTTTTGGTATTTTCCCACTGAAAAATACCCAACAGTGGTATCGGAGCTAGTCCAGGCTCTTTGAAGACTCAAAGAAGCTGAAGGAAAATGTGGTTGCAGCAGTCAAACTTCTCCAACAGTGTGAAGACTCAGCCAAAAGGATTAAGGTATTCCTCAATCTTTCCCTTGTGTTACTGTTATAGAAACAGTCAGTGATTAAAAAAAAAAAACACAGTCAAGTATTTGAAGACTAGTTAAGAATGGCAAGGTCAAAGAAGAAAGCATCCAAGCCTGCTAAAAATGTGTCTCCCCCATCTACTAAACTAGAAGGCAATCCATTAGAATACATTCTATTTGAAACCCCAAAGTTTGATGGAAACTTTGATGTATGGGAAATAATGATGAGGGCTTTCCTAATGTCTGAGGGGATTGAAGTCTGGGAGTCAGTGATTGATGACAGCAAGATGGATAAAGAATCCATGGAGTATGATGCACAAGCAGCAAAACTAATCTTGGATGGACTGCCTGATTCTGTGAAAAAGAATCTAGGAAAATACACATCAGCAAAGGATATATGGGACAGACTGCATGACCTTCATGCAAAGGGAGCACTGACCATGAAAATGAGTCAAGAAGAAAGTCATGAACCCATCATAGAAGCTGAGAATGAGAAGCTTGACCTCATCAAGCTTCAAGTAAGAGAAAGGGATGAAGAGCTTGCCAAGTTTAAGAAGGAGCTTGATCAATGCAAGAGGAAACACCATGAAGAAGTCATATCCATGACAAATCAGCTGAATGAAGCAAAGAAGCAGGCAGATGCCTTGACAAGTGAACTTGAACAAAGACACAAGAGAGTGAACAAACTTGTAGAAGAGATTGGACAGTACAAGGTAGAGGTCTCCTCCCTTAAGTCCGAACTACAAGAAGCCAAGGAGCAAGCACAAGGAGCTGAAAAGAAAATGGAGAGCAGTCAAGCAGAAATCTCCAAAATGAAGACTGATATTATCTCCCTTAAAGTCGTAGCAGCTGAAGCTACTCGTAGCAAGGAAGAAACTGAGGAACAAATTGCAAAGAAGAATAATGAGTGTGAAAAGTTAGAAGAAGAGATTGTCCTCCTCAGGAAGAAGGTTGAAGGGATGAACAAGATCATGAAGAGCTCTCAAGCTTTGGATGACATGCTCAGCTATCACAGATCCCCATCTGATAAATCAGGACTTGGGTATGTAGGTGAACCCTCAAACAAGGATGAGGATGCTTTAAGCAAAGGAGATGTGAAGAAGCCAGAAAGAGATGGTGATGCTCCTAGTTCCAGCAAAGGCAAGGAGAAAAATGAAGGCAGCAATAGAAGAGATCCTGCTCCAAGTAGAAAACTAGCTCCAAGAAGAAATGTAGCTGATGTCAAAGAGGCAAGATGCAATGGTTATCATCAAAGGATCTCAAGGCAGCAAGGCTTCAGAAGTACATCAAGAAAACCTCCATCTCCCAGGTACCAAAGTTCATTTTTTGGTTATTGTTATGCTTGCTCAAACTTTGGTCACATGGCAAAAGACTGTAGAGCATTTCATAAAGATAAATGTTGTGGTCTCCGAAAACCTCCAAGAGACAATTTTAGAAGAAATCATGAAATGTCATTCATGAAAAATGTAGAATGTTTCAAGTGTCATAACATTGGGCATATGGCACGAGACTGTAACTTGACATGGGCTCTTACACAAGCTAGACCCATGCAAAAGAAGAAAGTTACACAAGTATGGAGAAGGAAGGTAATACAATCTGAAAACCCCTTGAACTCCCCAGTGGATCTAAATTTGTTTTGAGAAGAGTCTGCCAAAAGAAGACAAGCATACACTAAAGGGGAGCTTGAATTTTTTTGTTTGCTGAACTGTATTAACAGTCATTTGTTGATGGAGGATGTATTGCAGCACAGCAGTTGCAAATGAAATCTTTGTTAATCCCTCTGAAAGGTAATATGCAGCAGTGATGAAATCAGCAATGTTTTTGCTTTGTTTTTATGCAATATGCACAGAAATGCATAAAGAAGAAAAGATGGCAGCGCTGAAATGTAAAGAGCAGCAGCGAGATAAGAGAAAAATGCAAAGCATGAAGACCCTCACAGCAGTGGGAGGACAAAACATAAAACAGCAGTTTGAAATTTTTTTTGGAGCACATGGATTAGAATGAACAACAGTTTTGAAGTTTTGCATGGCAATGGAAGGTAGTTTCCTTCTATGTAATGTGAGAGAATATACTCACAGCAGAATGAGTGTAATGCACAGCAGATGGAAATGTTTTGTATTGGGAATGAAAATGCAAAACAGTGAGAAGAAAATGAGAAGAAGGCAAAACGCAGCAGAGCGTAAATGCCCAGTGGCTGAGAATGCAATGAAATTCTTTCACACAGCAGTAAAAAAAATGTAATGTTTTTTTTATGCAATGCAGCATGCAAAGAAATGCATAAAGAAAAATAGGGACAACAATGAATATGAAAAATGCAGCAGCAAGAAGTTATGGACAACAGCATGATGGCAAGAAGGAGAAGCACACAGCAATGCAAATGTGAAAAATGCAGCAGCAAGAAGTTTTGAACAACAGCACATGCAAAAGAAATTTTCCTTACAGCAGTAAAGAAAAGACAGAGTATTTGGTCTTTGAAGAATGCACAACAATGCAGAGTTTGCAAAGAAATGAAAGTGAAGTGCAGCAACACAACAGCAAGTGTAGACACAGCAGTGTGGGATAGACACAGTAAAGAAGATGGCACAACAGTGCAGCAGAGAATATGCATCAGCATAAAAGAACATTGTAATGAGTTTGCACACACAGCAGTGCAATGATTGTTTGTTTTGGAACTGCATTTGAAGCAGTCATTTGGTGAATCCCTCTGCTGAGAGGAAGATGCTCTTTAGCATTGTTTGATAAATCCCTCTGTTAATGAGGAAGGTGCTTTTCAGCACAGTCATTTGGTGAAACCCTCTGTTAAAGAGGAAGGTGCTTTTCAGCACAGTCATTTTGTGAATCTCTCTGTCAAGAGGAAGGTGCTCTTCAGCACATTGTTATGGTGAATCCCTCTGTCATGAGGAAGGTGCTCTTAAGCACAGTTTCAGGTTAATCCCTCTATTAAGAGGAAGACAACTTTGTTTGTTTATGAACTGCATCAGAAGAAGTTGGTGAATCCCTCTATGTGAGGAAGACACTTTTGTAACAGCAGTGTTGGGGAATCCCTCCATGTGAGGAAGTGTTTGGGTAAGATTGAATGCCCAGCTGTTGAAATTAAAGGGGAGTGTTGAAATCGTAATTTCAACGCAGCGGCAACATCGCCAGAATCCGTTCAGCATACACGCCTGGAACTTCTCGGACGAGCTTTCCGATGAAGGAATAATCCAGCAAGGAGCTCCGAGAAAATATGGAGCTGACACATGGTTTACCACTGACGTAACGCAACGTAAGTTTCTCGGGAGGTATTGTTCAGTCACATGATGTCTTCCGATATTGTTGTCAGCCGTCCGATGGGGCTCTTCATCCTCCACCGTCGATCTCCGAAGCTGCATACGACCCGCATCAAATCAATTTTTTGCGTAAAGTAAAAGTCAAGTTTTGGTTGACCGCCGAGAATGGAGGAGTTAATGTTTTTAATGCTTTACGTAATTTTTGGTGGCCCTCTTAAATGGTTATGGGCACATACGTTATATATATATATTTTTATATGTTTTTTTTATATATATGCTATGTAAGCGAGTGTGTGGTAAGGTGTTGTAAGAGGGACAAAGGAGCAATGTAAAATGCGCTCTGTATTTTTGTTTTGTTTGGCACATGGGTTGTAATGCTTTTGTGTGGGGCATCGTAAAGCGTTGGTGCAGCGAAAAATTAAGGGTGAAGCACATCTCGTGCGAAAAGAATGAAGAATGTTTTTTTTGTTATAAAAATGCATAGTAGTGCATAATAAATGCTGCTCATTTTGAAAATGTATGCACAACAGCTATCTGTAAATAAAAGAGTGGAGCGCATATGTTCTGGTGTTTTTATGCAGTTGAATATATTGTAAAAATGAAGCAGGAGCCAAAGCCAAGGAAATGCACAGCAGTGCATGAAGAGAAGAAAAAGAGAGGAGCGCATGTGTGTTAAGTAAGTTTTTTTTATGTATTGAACTTGCATTGAAATGCAAAAGAAAAGAGCGCTCAGGTATTTTCTGAGATTGTGAATGTAATATAAAGTTTACTGTATGTGTAAAATATTTTTACAGCAGTATGTGTAAAAATAGTTTTACACCAGCAAACGTAAAAATGGGTTTTACTGCAGTAAACCCAGCACAGTAATTTCTCAGGTGAAAACAGAGTTTTGATGGGTGAAAGTAATTTTGGTGAATCCCTCTCAACAAAGAGGAAGACATATGTATCAGGCTTTATATTTTAATGAATGGAAATGATTTTATGGCTGTGTAATACTCTGTTCAGTCAATTTTTATTAAAAGGCTTCCCTGTGCAAAAGGTCCTGTGAACAGTGGAAACAGAGCATTGTCTCTGTGGTGTTAATGTTTGTTTGGTTTTGGTATTTTCCCACTGAAAAATACCCAACAATTGCAAGAGGTCATGCTCTCAAACTCTATTGCAAGAGGTCATGCTCTCTGCACCCTGCGATCAAAGTATTGGAGAGGGTAACTTTAGTAAGGACGTTGCAGAGCACAGTTGGCTTGGCTGGGAACATAGGTTAGTCACTGGACCTCCATAAAGGAAACAGAACGTTGTAAAAGGATCCAGGTACACCCGCAACAAAATATGGAGAATGCCCAGGTCGGTCCAACAGATTGAAGAGGCCATTGAAGTCATTAGAAAGCGGATCAAAGAAATAAGCCTGGAACCCTAGCATTGAACTCCTGGCATTAGAATGATGGTCATTCTCACAAATATTTGTGAGTGTTTTGACAACAAAATCGACATCTACTACGGTGTTTGTACCAGTTGCACATCCCAAATCTGTGATTATGAGAGGGAGTAGTCTAACTAGGAATTAAAACATCTAGAATTTGGGCAGGCGTTTTCAAAAGTCAAATGACTATCACATTAATGCAGGTCCTGGGTCACGTCAGTGTTTTCCAATGGAGGCTAGAGTCCTTTCTAGGCCGGAGGGCTGTCCCAGAAGAAATTAATGTGGAATGGTGGTGGAGGGTGGCAGAGTGGAAAGAGGGTGGTGGAAGGCAGAGGAATTGTTGATGGCCAGAGCCGGATGTTCTTCCATGCGGCGACGGAAACCGGGCAATTCCTCCGCCTAGTTAGACTACTCCTAATATATATATACGAGAGACTTGATATTCTGTTGGCCGAGAACACTTAAATTACGTTGTAATCGTTCTGTACCACCACAGTGTGCGAGTTTCGAGCATACCGTTGACTTAATAAAACATATGTTATGATGTACGGTGCAACCGGTCACTACCACTAGAGTGTGTGGGTTTCGAGCATAGCGTTGACTTTGTTTCTAACATACGGTTCCTTGGTAGTTTCCCGGTTTCTTGGAAATTGGTGAGAATCATTTACTAATGAAATGAACATTTTCCCTGTTTTAACGGGGTCTTCCATTCTCTATAATTTCCCTAACATATTAAACTAATTATTAAATTTTTTTCCTGAGTAAAAATAGATATTGTATTTATGAAAGACAAATAAAATTATTAGATACAATTGATACTTTAGGTGGGTTTACAGAAAGTGTCTTTACGATAGTTCAAGTACTAGCTTTCTGTCTATATAATAACTGCTTTACTAATTATCAGTCAAAAAGAAATTATTTCTTTACTTCTATAGAAGGTGCATATTAAAAACAATGTTTAAATAATAATATTGCAAAAACATGAAGTGATGTTTTTTTTTTTTTGAACTTTCAATTATTGCAAAGGGTCATGAATATATTCTTGCAGCTATCGCACCTCTTTTTTTCATGTGCTTCGATCAATATCTAATCCATTTTTGTAGAGAGATTCAACATCCATGTTAGAAGAAAAGTAGATTAATTCTTCAGTTGAGTTATTCCCAACATGTATTTTATTACCGTTTAGGAGTCCTCATATATATGAAGTTTTGAGATTTTCTAATCTCTTGCTAGTTGCAAAATCAATTTTAAACCAAAGATTTTCGGGTCATATGCTTGTCGATATATTCAAGGACAAGTTGTGATTTAGATTTAAAATTCCCTCAGTCCCTCCTACAGAGGTGATGAAGCCAATCTATTTCGAGTTTGCTTCTTCAAATTTCGACCCTACACGAGCCACTACCTAAATTTCTACATCAATGCACACCAGCGCTTCACGGGACAATATTTATGTTTTTGTTTAACTCAAACACCCCGTGCTTGCCAAACTTAAGGGCTTATCCTCACGGGCTTGGCCTTGACCACTTGCATGCATGTCACCGCAGCGATGAATAGGCATGTTCGCATGAAGTCGGCCCTCTAATGCATGTTTTCGATCGAGAGAAAGAGATTGATGGTATTGGTGAGTTGTAAGGGAGTGACCCCTAACATTAGTAAATGGGGGTCCCGCAATTGTTATTCCTGCTGGAGGTTCCACCCTATCAGTAGGACAAAATAGATTAGGTTGTGGAGGATTGACTATTGTTGTCAATTGTTGAAGGGGGTGGTTGAGGGTGGTCGACGTCAACAAGGAGGGGGATCTTCAATCATAGTTCTACTCTCGTTTGGACAAGGTTTCGATGGCACCATCTGTGGGAATTTTCCCTGCGAGTTCCAATTCCTTTCATTTGAGCACCCTCCAATTTTCACTCAACCGCCCAATTACAAATTCCACTCATAAGGATTTGGTCCATAAATTTTCCATTGGATTCAGTTCCCTCAACACACCTCCCAAACTTGAACCTATAACCTATACTGATATTAGGAAGCAAAGGTTTTGAGTTCTCAACCTTCAGCAGCGAGTGAATGAACCCAACACAAAGGGACTCACTTTGGTTTCAAGAACACAGGTAATGCCCATTAAACATAATACAAAGACACTCGCCCTATAGAGTAGCCATCAACACATGTTCATACTAATGAACCAAATGCACAACAAATAACTAGAAGGACCTCAATTTAGTTTATATTTCATAAAATAAATTTACAAAGAATTTATATGGTTAATTTAGTATAAGTTCTTAGATTGCTTTCTCAGGTTGCCTCTATTTGAGCTCCTTGAGGTATAATCCCTTTCGTTGATCGAATTTGAGGTCTACATATAGATATAACTCCTATCAGCTAGAAAATATCCTAACACGTGAAAGGTAAATTGGAAATATATCACAAGCTACTAATACCTCAACTTGGCACTTGTCACCTTTACAAAGGCCCACGTGGGAGAAGTTCTAGATCACCAAAACAACCTAACAACCTAGATTCCTTCTAGAATTGGGACACATGTAATTACATAAAATACCCACTATTTCTAATTTATACAAATTACATTTGAGGGAAATTTTTTTACCTTTGGAAATTTCATGACCCCCTTTGGGTCTAGGAAAAATGGTTGCATAAGGGTTGATGGTCATGCATTAAACACCCTAGGTATAATTTTTTTGGCTTCCTAATCATACTTCTTCAAATTTATTGTAGTCCTTAAGCATCCCATACTTTGTGTTGTTTGTATTCATGGGTTTGTTCTAGTTTTCCTGCTACTATCTTCAATGTTATGGGGTCCCATATTGTGCTTTGTTGTCGTCTTCTCACTTTGTTGGTACAATATTTTATAGTTAGCCTTATTCTTCTATTTGTTTCCTCCTGCACTTGGGATATTATGACCTATTATGTTCCCATTCCACCACTGTTATGTGAAGTTTAATTTTCAACCAAGGCATAATCAACCCAATCTACACTCATATTTTCTCTTCAATATGTTGTCCAAAATATATATCAATTACGATTTGAATTTTATAACTCAGGGGAATTTTGAAAAACATCATTTCCACATATTCCTTTTGCAAGAACTTCATTGTAAGCATGCACTATTGATTGGGTGCTCCTTCACTACCATTTTCCTAAACTGTCCTTTCTTCTTTGACAAGTTTTATTCTTGCTTCAATGTAGGGCCACCCATCCTCTTTTAGGACCATGCATGCTTTGCTAATTATAACACTTTTAAACCAACTCAGGATTCCTTCAATTTGTTGTTCTATTTCTAAATTCTTCTGATTACACATCTCGTTAATTATCCTTCCTGGAATTACTTCTTCAAATTCTCCTTTGGAAGAATATTCTACCTCGTCTAATGTGTTCTTCCTCCTTTCCTTACTGAGATGGATTTTTTTCCTTCCTCGTTGAATACTTTTTTGTTACTTATAACTCTGTAAAAAAATAAAAATTCCCCATCAATTTTGAGGCTGCATTATTTCCTCGAGATTTCCCTTACACTTGGTAGGATACTAGGGGAAAACCATGTTGGGCATGAGAAATTTCTCTCATATATATTTCTATATATATTTGTTAGGCCATCTTCATAAGATGGAAAAATTTTTGCCATTAACATATAAAGAATAATTCCATAAGACTAGACCTTAGCTAATGTACCATCATATCCCTTGTTGTTAAAAACCTCAGGTGCCACATAATTTGGTGTTCCAATGGTTGTGTGAAAGATTCCACCTTCTCTTAATTGTTTGTGTAAGGAACTTAATCTAAAGTCTGATATTTTCAAGTTTCCCTGAGAGTCATGCAGAATATTTCCAAGCTTTAAATCCCTATGGTAATATGTTGTTGGGAATATTTGCATGTGTTGTTTTCATTGAGCTATTGATGATATAATTTTTTATCAAATAATTCACCTCTAGTGATAAAATACCAAATAACATAGATCTTCCTCTCACTTGATAAGACCTCATTCTTCAATACTATATGAGTTGCTTGTCATAAGAATTTTCATGTTGCAGGAGCTTTCTCAATTGAAAGTTCTATGGTTTATTGGAAAAACCCTTATACTCACCAAGTGTTCCTTTACCATGTTCATTATCTGGTTCTGAAATCTTGGTTGAGATTTCCTTCACCTTATTTTCTTGTCGAGCTCTATTATTGTCATTAGAGACAACATTTAGCTCCTCACCTATCAACATACTTTCATATTCATTCAAAAAAAAAATATTTACTAAAATTAAACCATTACCTTAGCATCTGCAACTTCCTTCGTCCCAAGTTCACCAAGAATTACACTCTCTTTTACCATCTCAAGTCTACTCCCCTTCATTTCATTGGACAAATTGTCCCTCTCTTTTTGTCATAGGGACAATTCTAACATATATCCTTTGTGACAACCTTTAATTATTGTCCACCTTCACTACTTTCAAAACCTACATTCACACCAACTTTGTTATATTTATAATCGCAAGGTTCTCTAGCCTCATCCTCTGTCATTAGATTCATTTTTTGTTCTATACTTTTCACACAGTCAATTACCCTTTCAATGAATCTCCTCTCCTCATCTTCATCATCATATCCACCAAGGAATTCTCCTTGTTCTAGTTCACAGAGGTAAACATTATGTCCCTCATACATGATTTTCTTGAGTTCTTTCTTCTATAATGAGACACTCAAACTATGCTTCAGCTTCTCTTGTAGCATAGGCCATTTCACTTTTTTCCTCTTTAACACCCAACCATGCTTTTGGTATTATTCAATTTATTGTAGTAGTTGAATTACTATATTGAGCATTTCCTTTAAATAAACAAATTATCCGCCAAATTATTCTTGACTCATCCTTCACCTTATGCCATTCATTTTAGCATCTTATTTTCTTTTTTTGCGGCTTGCACTCAAACATTTATAATGACCATCAATTGTTGATGAGTCTCTAAATTAGACATAAATTAATGCCCTTGCCTCTAATTTAAAACATAAAATAAGGCCTATGACCATCCTTCAGCATAGTAAACCTCTCTTTTTGCATTAGATAATTTACTTTTAACTTTAATATATTCATTATGAACGTTTATGCATAATTGAATATATGTGCCTAATATTATTTATTTTTGTTGAATATTATGAGAATATTGGGCAGATTATGAAGAGTTGGAGCAGGAGATAATTTATGGATTTGTTCCCTACTACTGGAGGATCAATAATAAATAATAAATTCAATAAGATATTATGGAATTATGGCACAAATTGTGGAACTCCGATGATTGAGAAAATCTAGGAATGTGTTCCACTAATCAAGGGAGCAGATCCACTAATGAAGGGATTTTGGTGGGGAAAGCTTCCTCCATTTATGGGGAATGATTTTTAATCATTTTATATAAGTACCAAGTTGAATTTGCCTCTAGGAAATGATTGAGAAGATCTACGAATGTGTTCCCTGCCATTTAATGCAAATTCCTAGTATTGGGGACTACATCCACTTATCAAGGGATTTTGGTGGCAAAGCTTCCTCAATTCATGGAGAATGATTCCTAATAATTTTGTATAAGTACCAAGTCGAATTTTCCTCTAGGAAGAGATTTTCATTAGTGTTATTGTGGAGAGAGCTTGTATTCTTGCAACTCCATTGTATTTTTTTGCAGGGATGTAATTCTTTTCATGAAAATAATGAAGATTGGTGTCATGTTCAGCTTCTGAATCTTGTTCTCCTCCATAAGTCTCTGAGTTTCCTTGGGATTGGCCATCCCAAGAACCTCAGAGCCCTTTTGTATCGTTTTCTTTCCTTCTTTTCATTGCTTATTCACATGCATCTCTAGTTTTTATTTCTTTCTATTTCTGCATGTAGTATTAATGATTTCTTGTTATAGGATTGAGTTAAATGGTTGATGTAAGTTCTTTTGCAGAATCAGAAGCATTATTTCATCCTTTTAAAAGCTTTGGAAATTCATGATAATCAATTAGTTGCTTGGATTAGTCTCCTTATTCCCAAATCTAGATTGTTGGACCTTCTTTTTAGTAAAGAACAATAAATTTATATTATTTTTTATAGCATGATAACGAGCTTCAATCGAATTGATTCCACATGCATTAGATCACAAAAACATTCTAGTTCATAACAAAAATTACCCCATTTCATTTGCACTTTATTTGGTTAGGCATTTTTTAGATTTACTAGTTCACTAGTTCTTGAATTTCTAGATTTTCGACTAGCAATGTTTTTTATTTTTTTTGCATGGCTTAACAGAGGTATTTTTGAGTGATTCCACTTGCAATGGGGACCTAAGACATCCTAGTTAATACAAAAAATTTTCCCATCGAATTTGGATTTGATTTTCCTGGTCATTCAATGAGTTATAGTAAATCTGTACATCCTGTAAGAAATCAGGGGATCCTGTAGGAAATCACTGCAGCATCCTGTAGGAAAGCCTGTTTTGAGGCCGAATTGAGGAAAAAGCCTTTAGGAAGCTAGAAAGGGGCCCATAATTGTCTCCTAAACCTTCTAACCATTCACCATCATCTCCAAGCCACCTGCCACATCACCATAAGAGATTAGCTTTCACACTCTCACATGAAAAAAGACAAATAGAAAAACAAATTTATTTTATTTATTTACATGCATAGTAGTATAAGGTTTGATCATTTGAATCTAAATTCTTAGGCTAGTAGGATTGCATACATGTTAACTTAGCATTCTTTTGATGCAAAGCTCTTAGTAGTTAGTTAGAAAATGGTGCGTTTTAGCATCTGATTTCATTCTCTTTCCTTGTACTTTCTTTCTTGCAATAGGTTATGGTTCCATTTTGAACATTTCATTTTTTGAAACTAGTTTAGGATTTGACTTCAGTACATACACTCCATTACATCATGACAACAAAGGAAGGACACATTGTATGCTGCACATATAGTGTTGATACCTCTTATGTTTGTACGAACCCCCGGGTTGATAATTAAAGTCGGTAGCCTCGGGAGTTGCGGCATTCTTGTTGCAATACTGAGGCTCATCACTTTTTGCGCCGTTGTCGGGGAGGTGTCAAAGTATGCATTGTTTTCTTCCCTAGTTGATTCATTTCTTTTTACTTTTTGTAAAAACAAAAAATATTTGCATTAGGAATATTTAATTTCAAAAGTAGAAAATTGCATTGCATTACAGTTTTCATGCAATCTAAAAAACAAAAACAAAAAATTCTCTAACACTAATCCACCCCCCCATTTGATCACATGGTGTAGTAACAACCATATCACCATTCACTTTTGCAGGTAGAAGAAGAACATATCAAAGAATGTTGAAGAAATGGATGGTGATGATGACAATGAAGAAGATCCTCTCGGATTTCCCATTCAAGATACTGATATCAAGGCGCACATGAAGAACATCCCTCCACCTTTTCTTCCAAAATTTCATGGTATAAGGTCAGAGGATCCAGAAACCTTTCTCTTTGAATTTGAAATTGTTTGTAGATATTATGGTTACTTATTAAAAACTCAAAAATTTATATTGTTTCCGGCAACTTTGAAGGATAGAGCTCTTAAATGGTTCATGAGTTTAGGGACTAATTTAATAAGATCATGGAATGATATGCAAAAGATATTTATAGAAAAATATTAAGATCATGATCTTAAAGAAGAAATCTTTAGAATGAATCAAAGAGAAGATGAGAGTCTAGAGGATCTATCAGAGAGGTTCATGTATAATGTTAAGAGGGGAAAACTACATCACTTAGGATCCAACACACTAAAAGCCCTCTTGCTTAGAAAATTTAGGGATGAGTGGATTGATCTCCTTAATCTCATGAGCAGAGGTGATGTATACCAATTATCATTTGAGGAAATTTGTGAAACATGCAAACACATATCAAGAGGAAAAGCAAGGGTCGGTAAATCAGCATCAAGATCGGTAAGTCAAGCTAAACTTGGACATTTGCTTGATGATTTTAAAACATAAATTCTTAGCAATCTAAAAAAACAAGTAGAAATTTTAAGAATGCAAGATGAAGGAAAAGAAAATGATGATATTTGTGTTGCAGAATCAGAGGATTTTAAACATTGTCCATCATTACCAAGGTTGAAGAAAGTTTACCAAGAGGATAATGGAGAAAGTCAATCGCCAATGCAGCTATGTTATGTAGCTCCAGGAGGACCATGGCAACCTATTTAGCGTGATATGATGCAAGAGCCTAATTCACAATTTCAAGGTTATGCATTTCCACCTCAAAGTAATTGGAACACACCCTTTCCTTAGCAACATTGGCCATCTCAACCCAAAAACCAATCTTGGCAACAAGGTTGGTAAGGAACTTATGGGAGCCATCCACAATATCCTCAATATCCTCCATACCCATCTCCATGTTATCCCTACCATTCACCTCCACCACAACCACAACCCCATCCACATCCATCTCAAATATACACTCCCACTCAACTACCTATACCACCATTTCCAAACCCACACATTGAAGTACCTCATCCCACTTACAATGCTGAGGTATAACACTTCCAAACATCTCCTCTTGAACTCAATGGTATTCACCATAGCTCAGGAAGATTATTACAAAAAAGTGATTCTCTTGATGACATTGAGGGATAACATGCAGAGAAAGAAGATTTGAAAGAGAAGATCAAAGAATCATTGGGTGCACTTGATGAAGAGCAGACAATAAAATTAGAGATTGAGAAAGATCCCTCATGGTTATCATCAAATCCTCCATGTATTCAAGAGAACAATCAGCAAAAAGAGGAAGATTTGAAGGTCGTGGTAGAAGAAGACATGAAGAATGATCCTGATCAGCAAAAGGACAAAGGACATCACAACTATATTTAAATATGGTTCTAGACAGTCACTAAGTTGCAACAATACTCTATTCTTCAATTGTGCTTGTATTCATCAAAGTCAAAGAATTTTATCACTCAAATTCAGGTAAATGTCAAAGCATACATTTTAAGCCTACACATCATTTTGTCTGTCATCTTGATGTGCACATGGCTCCATTGGAAGTATTCTTATACTTGAAAGTGATTTTGTTTTCCAAGTAGGGTATGGTAGAAGAAACAAAAAATAAAATAAAAAATAAAAGAAAAAATAAAAAGCTAAGGTGAAAACTTCCTTGGACGCGCTTCAGATTGGCTCGTTGATTGAAAACCTCGATTAGGTGGTTGATGGCTTAGGAAAAAATAAAAAAGGGAAAAAAGAAAAGATCCTAGGTGAAAACCTCTTTTGAGGCGCCTAGCCAGACCTACTAGTTGAAAACCTCGTTGAGGCGGGTAGTAGGCTTAGAAGAAAAAAAGAGAGGAAAAAATAAGAAAATATTTGCTTAATGTATCTCTATGATGAATGCATGAACTCTCCAACATCCGCAAGCAACAAGAACAAGTCGGTACCAAAAGGAAAATTGGTCAAGCCTAGTCAAAAGAAGTCAAATTTTGACTTTCTCCTACTTCACCCAAATGTCCAACAAGGTCAAGGCCATGCCAATACATCACCCTCATCTATTTTCACCATCCACCCATCATTCTCAAGCTTCTACCATTCAGTTCGCTTGGTGTCCTAAAAAAATACAACACGATCTGTTTTCCTACAAGATACAAAAATACATAGAGCAGGAATTTGTTTTTGCCATAAATTGAAAACCATGCATCCATTTTCCAATCTGTTTCACGGGATGGATGATGGTAACATGCTCAAGAAATTTCAGCAAATTCCAGTGCACAGTTTCCAAGAAATTGGCCTCCATCACCTTCAGCCATTTTTTCATTTTCTCAATATCTGTGCATCCATTTAAAAAGTTGTTTCATGGGGAGATGCATATGGATGATGGCAACATGCCCAAGCAATTTCAGCAACTAGTGCATGGTTTCCAAGAAATCGGCCTCCATCATCTTCAGCCATTTTTGGTTTTCATCGAGATCTGTGCATCCATTGACCAAATTTTTTCTATGGGAGGTGCATAATGATGATGACAACGTGCTCAAAAAGTTTCAGCTCAATCTAGTCTATTTTTTGGGAGATATAGACAAAAAGTCGATGTCCTATAAACCTACAAGATACAGAACAACACCTACAAGATTGGCAGTGAGCAGTTTTAAAGGAGATTCAAAGGTCAAAGAAGCTCCTCCAGATCTTAGCAACAACAACAGGATCATCAGCATTAGGGAAAATTTTAAGAACCACCCTAAATTTATATGTATAATAAATGGGCTAATCCCCATGATACATAGGAAAAATGGGAGGAGATTTTATCAATAATATAATATGTATATATAATTTTTTTGGTGAATCTCTCACCAGATTATATTATCTTGTACAGTGATGGAGAATCTTTCACTAAATTATAAAATCTTGTAAGATCTTGGAAAATCTTTTATTGAATAATAAAACATTGTGAAGTCTTGTTGAATGTTTTGCTAAAGTATGAAACCATATATGATAATAAGAAAACATATTCATTAAACTGTAATATACTAACATACATGTTTGGAAAAAAGAAACATAATTTTCTATTCCTACAAACAATGTTCCAAGTTTCAGTGGTCGTGTTTGTCAAGGTTCTTACAATACACTCTTTCATATCCTTCTATTAGTTTTGATAATATTCCACAACAAAGTTCTTGTAGGTGTTGATATTTACAATGAGTTCTATCAAGGTAGGAGAGATTAATCTTTTCTTTACAACTTTTGTCAAGCTACCACTTTTTTCAAGTTATCAAATTTCTTTCTTATTCCATAGACTCCAACTGCGAGATAAAAAAAGCACATAAGGTTTGTTTACCCCAACACGCCAATAAGTAGCAAGCCCCAACTATATTATATAAGAAAGTATTAGGTGTCCCAAAGGCTTGAAGGGGATCTAATTGAAAGAAGTGACCATTGTGAGAATCCCTCCAATCAATATATGAATATATAAATGTAGATTTATTATTATTTTAATTGGAAATCGTCAATTAAATAATAAAATTTAATTACATCTCTCCCAATCTAAATTGCTTATTAGCATAGTTCACTACCATCATAGGTCTCGCATTTTTTAATAGTGTTGTAACATGTAGATTAATTTCCCTTTTGGTGAACAATCTCCACCTTTTAGGAAAATATGGTGCACTGGCTCCAACCCCTACAGATCATTAGGACAAACTAAGAATAGCACAAAGATGAAAGGTTGTACAAACCAGCTTATTTTTAAAACTACTAATCCAACATCAGTACCTAAACTTTTTCATGAAGATATCATATTGAGAATGTTTGAAAAATGGTGAGAAATCTTCTGCGAGGGTGATGCCGAAAGAGTGATAAGGTTTCATTGTTTTGAATTTTTTTTGATAAATGAGAAAAAGTTCAAAACCAATATTAATGGAGATATTGGTATTTTTTACTAAATTTTGTGAAGTGACCAAATTTAGCTTTAACCATTCACCTTAAGATGTTTTTACAATGTAATTTCCTAAGTCTATTTAATATCTTCATGATCATAAAAACCAACCTATATCCATCTTAACTCCACATCTACCACTCTTAGGGGGATGAAATCTATTTATCCCTCTGAGCACTTGGTAGTCCCAGAATCAAGATGGATCTAAGATGATAGAATTTCCCCTTTAAATAGTCTATGCTCACATGAATACCATGGTATTACCATGGGTCAATACCATGGGTTATCACAAACTTGGAGCTTAAAAATTACCCTTAGTAATTTATAAAAATTAATAAAATTAATAATTGATTTTTATTTTATTTTTTATTTTAACCAAGTTAAAATGTTTAACATACATTAAATTACAACATCCATTTTTACTCTTGATCCACCAAGCCCCGAGAGGGATCAAATATTTTTTCACTCTATGCTAGTTTGCATATCATGATATTTGATCCCTCTCGGGGCTTAGTAGATCCAGAGTAAAGATGGATCTATGCTGGTTTAATTCCCCCATTTAAATAAGCTACATTCCACGTGAATACCATGGGTCAATACCATGTGCCATTTTTTTTTTATTAATACTAATATTAGGGTTAATAATGTTTTTTTCATGGTATTAATAATAATCTAGCCCATGGTATTTGGCCCATAGTATTTTGCCCATATATTTCACCTAAATATAACGCACTTTTTTGAGTGTTCGTAAATATAAGGTGACTTATGGAGTAAATATAAAACAACATTTTATTTGTTTACCATACCTCTCATTTATTTATATTTTTATTAATTTACCATACCTCTTTTACAATTATGGTATTTGGCCCATAGGATTCACTTAAATGAAACCTCTTTTTTGAGCCTTCATAAATAGAAAGAGGGTTATGGACGAAATATAAAAAGAGGTGTTATGTATTTACCATAAGTCTAGTTTATTTATATTTTTATTTATTTACCATACCTTTTGAGTAAGTATAAAAAGAGGTTTTATTTATTTACCATGCCTCCACTTTCTTTATATTTTTATTTGTTTACACCTTTGCATGTATATAAGGTGACTTATGGAGTAAATATAAAAAATGTTTTATTTATTTACCATACCTCTCATTTATTTATATTTTTATTAATTTATCATGCATCTTTTATAAATATGGTATTTGGCCCATAGGATTCACTTAAATAAAACTTATTCTTGAAAATTAGGGTGAATGGAAGGTTGTAACTCCTAATTTCAAGGGCTAAATTTACCTTTCTTACCCTCTCCCTTAAAATAAGATGGGCTATTTGAGGCGATTTGTAAAAATGTACTATGATACAAAATATTTGCCCACCAAAAATTTAAAACCCCTTAATTTCCCCTAAGGGAGAAAATTCACCCCTAAAATTTTCCATGGTCAGCATTAGCATCAACACCTATACATCAACATCAACTCAGCAGCAGCATGCATGTCTCTCCAACAACCATCAGGTAGGTATAGGTATGCAATATTCTTGACCTCTTCTCTTGAGCATATTATAGTTAGAAATTTGTTGTCAAGGCATGAGAGATGAGGTTTTATAAGCTAAGGATTGGTCAGTAGTCTCAGCCACCTTCAGCTAGTTAAGTGCAACTCACTCCTTCACTCAAGCAATGTGAAAAAGTCAAATTATGAAGGGTGATGATTTCAAGGAATGAGGATAGCAGTTAAAAGAAGAAATTTTTGCAAAGGTCGAGGTCACCACAACACTTCAAGCCCTCCATCCACTTCATATTCACTATCTATTCATCATTCATCAATCCCATTTCATTCTTGAAAAAAAACCAAAGAGAGCATCCTCTCCATTTTCACAAACCTACACCATTACCTTTGAGCCCTAGCATCAGCATGAAGTCTCTGAAGGAAGAAGGAATGAGTAGTACAGGAAGGCAGAATGCTGCTACAAGAAGAAAGAAATGAAAAAATTGTGCTAAAACCCAAAATGACAGAGCCTAAGATAGACCTAATCAAAATAGAGAACTCCAAGGCCATTAGGAAATCATATAGGCCACAAGGGAGAAGAAGAAGGAAACAAAAAGAAATAAGGAATTCACCATCAAAATATAAATCAAACTCCAGTGATGAAAAGAGGTGTTCCAAGAGTTCTCCAATATCTTTCTAGCTTTTGTCCACAACCTAAAAATGGGAGAAATGCATGGGAGTCAAGTTTAGGGCCTGACCTAACCTTCCTTTATCATTTATGCTCAAAACTATTTTCATGTAGTTTTAACAGGTTTTCCTGTAGGTTTCCTGTAGTTTTGACAAGAATTCATACATGATGTCCTAGTTTTCATCTAAATGCATTTTGAAGGTGTTCGAGGTGTTCAAATGGTGAAACAAGGTAGCAGAAGGTTTATAAGGGTGTGGAAGACCTTTCCAAATTGCAAAATATTCAAAAACCAATCTTTAATAAGGGGAAGAAGGCAAGCTAATGGTCTAAACAAACAATGATGTTTCTTTGCACAAATATGTTTTTGGGCTTGTCCCTGTAGAGCTTGCATCCAATATTCTGAATGCACAAGAGAGAGGCCACCAAGGCCATGTATTAAGCACAATGAGGTCACTAAGTTGCTCAGAGAATGAGCAACACTTTCAGCAGGGGGTATGATGAGCCTCTAAATTAGACATAAATTAAGGCCCATGGCTCTAATTTAAAACATAAATTAAGGCCTATGGCCATCTTTCAACACATTTAACCTCTCTTTTTGCATTAGATAATTTATTTTTAACTTTAATATATTCATTAGGAATGTTTATGAATAATTGAATATTTGTGCCTAATATTATTTATTTTTATGGAATATTATGAGAATATTGGGTAGATTATGAAGAGCTGGAAGAGGAGATAATTTAGGGACTTGTTCCCTGCTACTAGAGGATCAATAATAAATAATAAAGTCAACAAGATATTATTGAATTAAGGCACAAATTGTGCAACTCCAATGATTAAGAAAATATAGGAATGTGTTCCACTAATCAAGGGAGCAGATCCACTAATGAAGGGATTTTGGTGGGGAAATCTTCCTCCATTTATGGGGAATGATTATTAGTCATTTTGTATTAGTAACAAGTCAAATTTGCCTCTCGGGAATGATTGAGAAAATCTAGGAATGTGTTCCGTGCCATTTAATGCAAATTCCTAGTATTGGGGACTAGATCCACTAATCAAGGGATTTTGGCGGGGAAGGCTTCCTCCATTCATGGAGAATTATTCTTAATCATTTTGTATAAGTACCAAGTCGAATTCTCCTCTAGTAAGAGATTTTCATTAGTGTTATTGTGGAGAGAGCTTGTATTCTTACAGCTCCATTGTATTTTCTTGCAGGGATGTAATTCTTTTGATGAAAATAAAAAAGATTGGTGTCATGTTAAACTTCTAAATCTTATTCTCCTCCATAGGTATCTGAGTTTCCTTGGGCTTGGCAATCCTAGGAACCTCATAGCCCTTTTGTATCATTTTCTTTCATTCTTTTCATTGATTATTCACATGCATCTCTAGTTTTTCTTTCTTTCTATTTCTGCATTTAATATTAATGATTTCTTGTTATAGGATTGAATTAAATGGTTGATGTAAGTTCTTTTGTAGGATCACAAACATTATTTCATCCTTGAAAAAGCTTTGGAAGTTCATGATAATCAATGAGTTTCTTGGATTGGTCTCCTTATTCCCAAATCTAGATTGCTGGACCTCCTTTTTAGCAAAGAACAATAAATTTATGTTATTTTTTAGAGCACGCTAACGAGCTTCAGTCGAATTGATTCCACTTGCATTAGATCACAAAAACATTATAGTTCATAACAAAAACTACCCCATTACATTTGAACTTGATTTGGTTAGGCATTTTTTAGATCTCCTTATTCCCAAATCTAGATTGCTGGACCTCCTTTTTAGCAAAGAACAGTAAATTTATGT
This sequence comes from Pinus tabuliformis, assembly GCA_031772625.1. NCBI lineage: Eukaryota > Viridiplantae > Streptophyta > Pinopsida > Pinales > Pinaceae > Pinus > Pinus tabuliformis. Next base: position 1,611,122,611 of record CM062817.1, on the reverse strand, counting down.
TATTTTTTAGAGCACACTAACGAGCTTCAATTGAATTTATTCCACTTGAATTAGATCACAAAAACATTATAGTTCATAACAAAAACTACCCCATTACATTTGAACTTGATTTGGTTAGGCATTTTTTAAATTTACTAACTCACTAGTTCTTGAATTTCTAGATTTTCGATTAGTAATGTTTTTTACTTATTTTCATAGGTTAACAAAGGTATTTTTGCATCATTCCACTTGGAATAGGGACCAAAGAAATCCTACTTAATACCAAAATTTGTCTGGCCCAATTTGGATTTGATTTTCTTGGTCATTTGATGAATTATAGTAAATATGTACATCCTATAGGAAATCAGGGGATCCTATAGGAATTCACTATAGCATCCTGTAGGAAAGTGTGTTTTGAGGACGAATTGAGGAAAAATCCTCTAGGAAGCTAGCAAGGGGTCCCTACTTGTCTCCCAAACCTTATAACCATTCACCATCATCTCTAAGCCACCTGCCACATCACTAAAAGAGATTAGCTTTCACACTCTCACATGAAAAAAGACAAAAAGAAAATGAAATTTATTTTATTCATTTACGTGCACAGCAGTAGAAGGTTTTATGGTTTGAATATGCATGCTTAGGATAGTAGGATTGCATACATGTTAACTTAGCATTCTTTTTAAGCAAAGCCTCTTAGCAGTTAGTTAGAAAATGGTGTGTTTTAGCATTTGATCTCATTCTCTTTCCTTGTACTTTCTTTCTTGCAATAGGTTAAGGTTCCATTTCGAACATTTCATTTTCTGCGATTAGTTTAGGATTTGACTTAAGTACATGCACTCCATTACATCATGACAACAGAGGAAGGACACATTGTATGCTGCACATATAGTGCCGATACCTATTAAGTTTGTACGAACCCCCGGGTTGATAATTAAAGTCGGTAGCCTCAGGAGTTGCAGCATTCATGTTGCAATACCGAGGCTTATCAGGCGTCCACTTCCTTCCAACTTTATGAGCATCATATGACTCACTGTTTGTTGCAATCACGCCCTAGTAACAAGTCTTCTCCATTAACTTGCTACCCTAATATGTCACCAAACCTTATCTATATCTTTTCCTTTTGGTATTCCTATGGTTCTCTCCTCTACAACCACCTAAGCACTCCTTGCTTGTTTGGGCTTCTATACATACTTCTCACCTCTTGGGAAATTCACTTGTTCTCTTGATATCTTTTTTCATTCAAGAAGACCACTGGTTCACTCTTGGTTATGACCATTCCCACCACTTCTCCTTCAATCATTTATTTAATATGCTTGGATTACAATTTCTCCAAATTTGATTATTTCTTGGTTGGGAATCTCCTCAATTTTCTCTATCCTAGTTCTGGTTCTTTCCCCACTCAATGTATTGAAGTTCTAATTCCCTGTTTTTCCTATAATGTTTTAATACTACCTAGAACCTCTACTTTCCATAAGCTACCTTGGTATGTTGTTACAAGAAATTCAAAATTCCTATAACTAGCAACATAACTTTTTTATTGTTGAAATCAACTATAGTTTATCACACAAACTGCATTTCCAACTATTAACATGCAAACATATTATGAGCTCATCATCTTACCAGATGATAGACTCTAATACACTTAGGTTCATTCTAAATCTAAACCTTGACTTTGTTAAAAGAAGAAGTATGCTTATAGGATTTAGCAACTTGCAACTAATTCTTTGAATTCATACAGGAAATTCATATAATTCACATTACAAAGATTTATAGTTTGATATTGTTTATTCAACAAGTCAATTGAAATTTTCACCGATTGGCTACACATTGGATCACCATTCAAATAGAGTTTATCCAATGGTTAAGTTACCAACCATCTCAAGATCCAAATGTAGTGATTTTGACCCTTTTTCCAATCTTACCCATGAGTTGGGAATGTTCCTTAATCACTCTCTGCCCCACAAATAATCTCTTAAATCTCCTCCTTTTCTAGTTGCAAACCTCCTCTAATCACTTCCTTCATCTGTTAATTCCAAAAGAGAATTTTTGTGCTCTGAAACCACTCTAATTTAGCTAGCCTAGCTTAGGTGTACTTCTTCAACTTTTCATCTCGCATGAGCCACTACCCAAATTTCTATGTCACTACACACCTACAATTCATGGGCCAGTACCCAATTTTTTTTCCAGCTTAGACACCTTATGTTTAACAAACTTAAGGGCTTCTCCTCATGGGATTTTTCTTTCCCATTTGCACCCACATGATCCTAGTAATAATGAATCATGTTTGTATGAAGTGGGACCTCCAATTTATAGATGTGATTGATAAAAAGAGCTCGATGGTACTATTGAATTGTGGGAGGGGGTGATCTGTATTTGTATGATTAGTTTTAATGTGCTAATAACAATTACAGATTTATAAACATGTACTTGCTTCTTTCTTTTTGTATTGAGGTTTCCTTAGTTGTTGGTGCTTACAAACAAGTAAATTTCCTTAAGTTAAACAAGACATTCATGAGCAAAGTCGCTTCAAAAATCAATAATGAACAGAAAACATGTACAGTATAGCAAACCATCAAACAGACACATTAACACAGAGTTTTGATGAAGGAGTTCACCCCTCCTAGGCTACATCTCCTTAGTCCAGCTTCCATGGCTTGGGCCTCTGTGTTAGCTCAATGTGGAGAAAATTATTTTACAAAGCTCTATGGATCTTGGTACCTACACCAATGTGTTCATAAGGTCCAAATTAGCTAAAAACACTTCTTTTTTATATCGATTTGGTCCAAAATTGAATAAGTTATGGCTCAAATGGCTTTTCCTAGAAAACCTCCACTAAATCTGGAAAGACTCCACTTAAGTCCACCAATTTAGTGGTAGTTTTGTACTTGGTGGCTCTGCCATAAATTACGCCAACTTAATCAACGAATTAATTAACTGCCAATCTTGATTATGGCACTAATCGCGCTTAATTTTGGTGTTGGCCCTTGGTGAGGTGTCTGAGGTCACATGGGGGGGCTAGCCCGTAGGGCTGACTCCCACCACCCCGTCATCAACATCAAGTTAAGGCTTTAATTAATGTTGCACGACCCTCCATTCAATGTATTGTTTTTGGCTTAATGGTTTGGCCTTGGAATTGGGTGGGGAAGGTTGTGGGTTCCATTCCCCCTCTCAATGCTCTTCACATAATTTTTCCATATTAATATAATAACATATTAAATGTGCCTTGAAATATTACGTTGATTTTGGATTTTGGGATATGTGTATGTCATATTAAATTTGAAAAAAGTGGATATATATATGGAATTTGTAATTAATATTTAATTAATATATTAAAATATATATTAATTATATTATAACATATAATTTAAAAATTATATGATATAACATAGTAATTATATATAAAATATATATAATAATTTTTAATTAAATAAAAAAATTAAATTCCACTTTAGAGGCCAATTAGGCAATTATTCTTGAACACAACCACACTGGTGAATCCAAAGGTGACACTTGTCACAGCCCCATTGGGTGAAAACTGAAGAAGATTCCCCTTGCTGACTGGACTGCCATGTCATCATTCTGTCCGATTCTATAATTTTTTTAGCTATTTAGGAAAATGAATAGTAGGCCTTTTCTCCTTCATCCAGACACCATTTTCGATGAAACAAATTGCGTTGCGATCTTCTTCACAAGACAGACGTAGCCATACAGTTTTTGAGCAAATTTGGGTACTCTGAATTTTGAGCTAAATACTCAGCACCTAATTAGGGGGGTGGGTGACCTCTAATGTCAGTGAAAGTGGTCGATTTGCACTTGCGATTATGGCATGAGGCTCCACCCTATGAGTTAAATGATGAATATTAGGATAAGGATGATTGAGGAATCACATTGATTGAGTGTGGGGGACCTGGCATCAGCAAATCGAGGTCTCCAATCGTGGTTCTAGTTTCTTTTGGATTAGGTTCCAATGGCATCAGAAGTGGGAATGATTTCTGCGAGTTACAATTCCTTTTATTTAACCACCCTCTAGTTTTCACTCTGCCACGTGATTAAGTTTTTGTAGAATGCCTAGAGGGATCTAGATTAATGAATCCCAAAAAACTTGGAAAGCTTTCATAACTCATTTACACAACATCAATCTTCATGCCCTTGACAGCCATTTATTGCACCAGATTTATACTCTCTTTTCCACATTTTCCAAAATCCATCTCTAGTCCAGTTTGAGATATTTCAGAAGTTTTAAAGTAAAACATGGATATTTTAATCCAAAACCCAACTGATTAACATTTGTGGAGAAAATTTCCTCCAAAAAGGCTTTCATGCTTTCTACGATCCTCTAGCCAAAGATGGAAAGTTTCGCATTGTTTATCTTGATTCCTGTAACATTGATGAATAACAAAACTAGGTATTTTAGAGACTGAAGGTGGTATATGTTCCCTTCAAATAAAACCAAAATATTGTCTAGAAATAGTCAAGGTGAGAGGTTGCAACATTGGCATATTTCAATCCCTTTGAAATCTCCTTGTGATTTTGAATCCATGATTTCTCTGCTTATTCCTTTTGCAACAAGAAGGTACAGAAGGGGTGAAAGTGGATAGCCCTACCCAGGGAAACATTTAGGGGCCAATATTCACAGGTGGGCTAATTTACCATGTTTTTTCCAAAAAAAAATTCTCCAATTTCCATTTTTTCTAAAAATGATTCGCCGACATTTTATAGTATAAAATTATTTTACCTTAAAAGTCGCCAAAAAATTATATAAAGTAATATAAATTCATTAAAAATATAAATATTTTTACACAAATATTGTCAAACATTTTACAACTTGCATATTAGGGACTAGTAAGATTTGTCAAGGTTTCTAAACTTTAAGATAAAATTCTATCCTTCAAATTTTCCTTGGGGCCCCTACCTAAGGCTTCCTTTTATTTGGAATAATGGAGAGGATGCTCCATTAGTTAGCAAGGTAAAAGAGGTTTTGTTGATGCAGTTCAATACTCAGGTTACAAGAAGTGGTAGAAGCCTATATGAATTAAGAGGATTCTTAGGTAGATCCAACTTACTTGATCAAAATATTTTGAGAGATCAAACTTATAGAGAATCTCTCTTTATTTATTAGTGCCTATAGAATGAATTCCTTCTTGGGAAAGGATAATGACATCATGAATATCATGATTTTGCAAGAATACAATTTTTTCTAGAGAAATGTGATTAGACAAGGTGCCTTTGAGGTAGAGGGAAATGAGCATTGGAACGATCTTGTAGATAGAGTTAGAAAAAGAAATCGGATGAAAGAGGTAAACAGATGTAGGTGAGTATGATTTTGGGATAAAGTGGAATTAAAGGGGGAAATAACTTGTCATGAAGTCCTTCATTTTTCCATTATATAGAGAAGGTCATCTGCTATAAAGTTGTAACATTCTAGGTGCAACTCAATAAGGAGTCCATTTGTCTTGGGGCTTTTCCCCTTTGGAAATTATGTAAAACTATAGCTCTTCTTTTGTGACCTTAGCCATTAAGGATATGTTCCCTTCATAGTTTATAAATCTGGGGAAAATGTTGATCACATTTAGTACTTATTTTATGGTGGCTCTCTCAGGAGTAGAAAAAATGTCCCTAAAATAATTACATGCTTCTTCTAATATCTTTGAAGGAGGTTGCAAGGGAGCCAATCTGGCTTTTTGATTTCCCAAATAGTGTGAATATATATCCTTCAGTTTGCAATATTGTGAAAGTACATGGTGTTGTCATCCTCTATGTGTATCTAGATGGATCTACTCTTCATCCTTCATTCCTTTTCCTTTTCTAGGAGAAATTTCTCCTTTATCCTCCAATCCCCTTATCTCTTCCTTTTGGCCCATTATGGTCGTCCCTTAGATAGGTTTCTCATATCTATTTCAATTCAGCCTCAATTTCAGCCACATATTTATTGTGTGCTTCTTCTTCTTATTTTTCCCTTGCCTACTTAATAATCAATTAGTTTGACATTTCTAAGATTTGGTGGGATTGTATTGTGGGGAGGGGGGAGGGGCCAATTGAGGCTCAAGGGAAGAGGATTAAAAGGGAATCAAGTTGGATCTCAGTGACTCAAAAAAGGTTGGGTTTTCAAGCCTAGAAGGATTGACTTTGAAGGGAATTAGATGCTTGGAGAGAAAGATATCTAAATTTAAAAGAATGGGATAGTGATCAAAATTCCACCAACCATGGATATTTGATCAAACCTGGTTCTAGAGCTAAGGAGGGCCTTTAAAATGATGAAATAATGTAATGTTTTGGAAATTTGATAAGATCTTGTCCTATTGTTTGACCATGTGGGCAGAAGCTTGGTTGAAAGGATGTCACAAAATCCCATCTCATCAGTAAAATATATAAAGAATCTCATCAGTGGGTCAATTCTTGCACAAGTTCCCTAGACATCAACAACTCCCAATGTGAAATTTATGTCTCCTTCAATGATAACAATTCCATAATCCATGTAAGGGAGTCTAGGAATTTTTAACCAATAAACCTCATGATTTGTAAAGGGACCATACACATTTATGAAAAGGAAGACTTTGTCCATTTCTCTAGAGAGAATGGTCATGGAAAGTCATGGTTTGAAGGACAAGTTCGAAATTAAATGAACGCATCTAGTGTCTCGTCTAGAGACAATAACCCCTAATCTCCTAATTACATCCAAACCAATAAAACACCAATACCAAAGAATTTGTTTGAGAGAAGAAATGGATTTTATCTCTTCAACCATATACTCCTATAAGAGTAGGATGTGAGGGAGTGGAGGCCCATTAGTCCTTTCATAGCCAAGTTTTATGAGGGGTTGGTTAGTGCCTTGTAACTGAGGGAGAGGAACTTCATTTAGGAGCTTTTATAGGGATAGATTCCCTAAGAGCTCAAATAATGGATTTTTGTTTTCTAGCATTGATTTCTAAGTGAGCCATGCTTTGAGAAATAGATAGGATTTCATTTACTCCTCTACATGAGGATTTGTGACTTACCACTACATAAAAAAAAACCTAGTGTATTCAAAATTTCCATGAAGATTTCCTCAAACCAAAACTTTAGTGGAAGCCTTGGAGGTTGAACCTACATGGGCATCAATTTTTTCTTTTCCAAATCTTGTCCATGGTTTCAGATAGAGTACCCAATAGATCCCAAATGATTTTTCATTGAAGTGCCTTTGTACATCCACTTTTGTCTTTGTCGGATACCCCATCCAACCCTTAACTAATATCAAGAATTTTGGGGCATATCCAAAAGAAGAAAAAAATGTTTTTCTCTATCCACCTATAGGACAACCATGGACACTCTTTTGCTAGCAAAATGCCAACTCATTTTCCACACATAAAATCTCAATCAATTGCACATCCTTTCCTAGAACTTGGGAAGGATCCTCATTGTTTCTTTTGATGCACTTCCTCTTTTGCCTTGGTGGATCATCAACAAGTGGAGGTGAGAGAATAAACAACCTAGGGTTTTTACCATCTATGCTTTCAACGTCTATTGTGAGAAGGATGCATAAGAAACTAGAAGATGAGCTATAATACTAACGGCTAAAGAGAAGGTCCGTTGAAGGAGGATATCTACTATGTAGCTATCAAGATACTAAGTTAGTAAAATCTAGTGGGGAGTGGGGAGACGCAGGAGTCATTGGCTGATAAGTTAAGTCTAGGAATGGGGGAGGGGTTCTTTTGTCACTTGTTGAAGGGAGTGATGTATTTGGAGTTGATTCGGTCATTATTGTAGGAGGTGGGGTGGAAATTCAAGGAAATACCTACTACTCCTCCATTCATCCTTCCTTTGGAGAGCCTACTGATGATTTCCTTTTTGAAAAATTATTGTTATTCAACTGCACGCCAAGGTCCATCGAGTGTTCTAAGGTTGGGGGTGGAGATCTTCGAATGGTTTGGCCCCTGTGGGGGTCCTTAGAAAAATCCACCTTGTCTTCATGCATTTTGTATGAATCGGTGGGATGGCAATATGGGGAGCGCACTGAAATGGGGGGAGGGCCCAAGGTCCTTCAAAACTTGCAACCTAAATTATCTCATTTTGCAGAGCGAAAACTTAAACCCTAACACTCTATTGACAAGTTCCAGTTATTGATAACTATATATACTAAATTTATAATACAAGCACAATCACATTACTAAACGTCATTGATATATAGCAATTTCCCTTTTTTATATAGTAGTTGGTGTATTAAAATGAAGCCAAACAACTTATATCAACCACATTTACTAATATAATTATATTGGTTGACAAGTTAGTATTAACTACCTTAAATTATTAAATATATAATAAATCTAAGTAACATATGTTAAATCAACTATTAATTATTATATATACAAAATCTATAATTTAAATAAAAATAACTATATATATATATAATGTAAAATAAAATTTATAATATATATATATATATTTGTATCTTTTCCCTTCCTTCCATACATGTGGATTATTTAGATTTAGTCGTTAGATTCCAGGTCAAATTATTATAATAAAATTATCACATGTGATTTACATTCAATTTATATACAAATTGACTTTTACAATATTCTATTATATGTATATTTTCGGAAACTGAAAATATACATACTACACCACCTGCTCACGTTTACTCTAGTCAAAATATAATTGTCTCGAGTAGCTAAAATCATTCAAATTTTGTTCTGTACACAAACGTATTTTAAAACATTCTATGGATTTTCTTTTGTATTATTATAGAATAGTTTTCATGTCTGACAGATGAAAGCTGCCTTACCGAGCAATATCTTGATGAAGTGAGAATTACTTGCATTCCAGGAATGCCCCCGCTGCGGCTGAGGGACCTTCCAAACTTCCTCTTAGTTACAGACATTTCGGATCCGGGTATTCAATATAGTATAATTGAAGGCCAAGGTGCATTATCGGCAGCTGCAATAATAGTTAACACATTCGAAGAACTGGAAGGCCCAGTATTAGAGAAACTCAGACTTAACTTCCGTGTATATCCCGTCGGTCCTCTACTGCTCTCTCAGTCCTTCCATTGTAAAGATAACGACGGATCCTCGGATAAGTTGAGTATGTGGAAGGAAGAATATAGTTGCCTCACATGGTTGGATTCTCGGAATCCATGCTCTGTCATGTACGTTTGTTTGGGAAGCATTACAGCTTTGTCTAATCAACAACTCCTGGAATTTGCATGGGGATTGGCTTCCAGCAACCAACACTTTCTGTGGGTTGTCCGAGAAGATATAGTTCATGGTGAGTCTGCCATATTGCCCAAGGAAATTAGGAATTCATTGAAGAAACAAAGGATAGAGGTTTGTTGGTTGGGTGGGTGCCTCAGATAAAGGTACTGTCCCACCCTTCTGTGGGAGGATTTCTGACTCACAACGGGTGGAACTCCACGTTGGAAAGCATAAGCACGAGAGTGCCGATGATATGCTGGCCCTTCTGTGCCGAGCAACTTACAAATGCGAAATTTGTTCGTGAAGAGTGGAGCATAGGACAGCACTCGAAACAGACCGTGAAAAGGGAAAAGGTGGCAGCGCTGGTGAGGAATTTGATATAAGGAGAGGGAGGAGTCAAAATGAGGAGAAGAAATGGACAATTGAAGGAAAGTGCGAAGCGAGCTGTCGAGGAAGGAGGATCTTCTAACAACAACTTAGACAAGTTACTCCACCAAATTATTCCTCAAAAGAATGCATCACATGCTAATCAGATGGTAGAAGGAAACCTAAGCAAACCTCTAAAGACCACCTCAAGTCGAGAGGCCCAATTTAATCTTTAATGTTACATATCGTTCTGCAATTTCTATATATTCAGGTTGTTGAGCTCATCTGCAGCTACAATTTCTAATGTTTCAGCTCCACTTCACGTACATTTTTACCTCATGACTGATGCAACATCGTGATCTGCCAGCCTCGTTTCAAGCTCAAAGATAGACGAGCTAAAATAAGGATATTTCGGTTCCATGTACGAGTTTAAGTCGCCCTCAAATGAATACTTATAGACTTATTCCTTGGCAAACTATGTGGCATTGTGGTTAAACGGTTGCTACGGTTGCTCTAGTTATATATATACATATATACTTTCAAATCTTTTTATTTTTTTATATATATTGCGGTACACTTTTAAGTTTTTTGTTTTTTAATAACTAGGTTAAATCTGCAACACTTTTTATATTATATTACGGTACACTGTTAAGTTTTTTTGTTTTTAATAAGTAGGTTAAATCTGCAACACATATTTAATACATATTTAATAGTAGTTAACATACATGACAACTAAGTATGTAATAGCTAGGAAGATCATTTATAAAAAGATAATAATTTTTATTATGTTTTAATGTATAACAAAGGCTACATAGTAGCTAGTATCTGTAGCTTAGCTTAAATATAGTTTAATGAAACAAAAAATAACAAAAACAAAGATTTCATAATGAAAATAAAACAACTAATAAAATATTATATTGTTTAATGTCATCACCAAAAATATGATTAACTAATATTGTTTATATATATATATATATATATATCTGTGCGTGTGTCCATTGTATTTTTATTAATATATATATACTTGTCTATAATTAAATTTATTAAAATATGTTTTTAATATAGTAATAAATCATTGTAAATTGAAAACATTGTGAAAAAATTACAATTTATGAAAATAGAAATAATAGAAAAAAGAAAAAGTTGAATAAAAAGGAAATAAAACAAAAAACAAAAAATTAGTAACTAATAGAAATGGAAGTTACTAAACAACCCATAATATGACCTCAACCAATCACTTATAAATAAACAAATTTCAATAATTATAAAAAACAATAAAACTTAATTCCTAATGTTAAACTATGGATAAGTGTCATAAATTTTTTGTCAAAGACAAATTAATAGAAAAACTCAATACTTTAAAATTAAGTGTTTTTTTTTTAAGATCAATTATTCAAAACCAACTATTATATATACATATCTTAATCATATATATTACAAGGGATGAGGGTGATGATATTTTTTAAAGTACAAATCTTGTTTAGAATGAAAATTTTGAAAAAAAGATTCTAGCTCAAAAATTTTGGTCTTCACAATTTTATAGAGGTTTATATATATATATCACTTTTCATAGTTGAAATTATATTTTGGAATACATAAATGGATTCAATTTCTTGAACTCAACTTAAACTTGCAATTCCAACAAATATTTGCTAGCTTTCATACAAAATTAACAAAAAAATATACATAACAAAAGGCGAAAATGTAAAATAGTGAAGCTACTTGAAATTTCTTAAAAATAAGATATTTTTTTAATTGTTTTATATGATATATACATAGTTTTTTGTTTAACCCTATATATATATATATATATATATATATATATATATATATTATTTGATATGGGGTATTGAAATAGTTTATCTATGACCCACATTTAATTTTTTTATTATTAATAACATCTTTTAAATACCACATATTAATTTTATATTAAAAATGGAATGAATTATACATCTCTCTCTTATTATTATTATTTTTATTAGGAAATTTTTTTTTAGTGGAATTGAAATGTTTTATTATGGTAACATGTTTTCTTTATATATATATATATATAATTGACCTTAATAGATACTCAAATAATTTATTTAAATATTTTGGAGTATTCTTTTAAAATATAAGAAACACATCTTGCCCGCAGTTAAATGTGAAAAATAACTTTTTTTTAGTTGTTTTATCTCTCTTGAAATATTTTATTTAATGTTAAGAGTAATGGTTAAAAACGATAACCATGGTTGATATGACACTTATTCTAAGTTGAATGTTGGGCAAGGCATTCTAGGGGGTGTTTATATGATTGCTTATGGCTAAGGAAATTGAAAAAGACAATGACTAAGGCTTTGGAAAGGAAAAATGACATTTTTGACACATTTGTTTATGAAAATAATAGAAATTATGAGAAAAGGAAGGTGACAGGTCATAGGTTGCTTGTGCGGAGGAAAATGAAGGAAAATAATGGAAAATAAAGAAAATAGAGGCCTCATTAATAAAAAAGGCTTCTGAAGATCAGTTGCTAGCCTTCTATTAGTTGAAGTTTGGAGCTCTCTCGTTATTGTTTCTCTCTCTCTCTCACTCTTGTAAACTTAGAGTTTCTTGGAGTACTTTGACATTCGAGCAAGAAAGGAAAAGAAGGCAAGAGCAAACAAAGATCAAGCAGGGAAATGCAAGATCAAGCAGCTACGACAGGATTCATTGCAGGTATAGATTTTCATGTGTATTTTCCTTGCTATATTTGGCATGAATGGGATTTCATGTGGTTCATTTATACCATGGCATGGATTTTTCTAGGTGTGAAAGTATTTTCAGCCTAGCCTTGCCATTTCCCGATAGCTTTGATGAGATGGGTTCTCTCATTTAGTTTACGTAGGATGGCTAGATTGGATTTGAAGTTGATTGGGGTGGATCTCCGAATTGAAAAACACATGGTCTAAGTGGTCTCTGAACTAGATTGAGGATCATAATGCCACTGGCTTAATAACCCCTGAACCAGACTGTCGGTTGCAGTAAAGCCAGATTGTGTGCCTCAGTGGGCCTAGGAATCCTTGCAAGTGAATGGCAGGATATGCGACAAAGCCAAGAGGTGGACTTTCTCTCCGTTGGGCCCAGTGGTCTTGGGATGGGATGCATGGTAAAGCCTAGAGAGTATGTCTCAGTGTAAGTCGTAGCTATCCCCAGATCGCACTCTGGATACATGATAAATCCTAAGAGACTAGGAGGCACTCAAATTCTTCATGGTGTAGGAGAAGAACTCCAATGGCATCCATGTTGATTGGTGTTTATGGTGTGTTCTATGAGTCCCACATTCATGCTTGGAATATGGCATGGGGGTGATTGGCTGAAAAGAGACTTGGATCAACCAATCTATGGTCGGGTGGAACATGGTAGTTCCATCTCTGGTTGGTTCATTGCATTTATTAATGGAAGATTCATTTCCTTGATTTTCATGTGTGAATGTATTAATGTATATGTGGATTTTGATGGCTACTATGTTTATGGCATTTATGTTGATAGGTTATATATATATATATATATATATATATATATATATATATATACACCACAACATCCATGTAGGGATCTCAGCTTGTTTTTACCTGTACATGAATGGATAATGTGTCTATCACCTAATAAATGATAGTGCAACAAGTGACATGAGGGACCAATGGTTCATATCGATTCTCAGATAAGTATGAGACCCGTACACTTAATTATGTTGTTTACACCTATAAGTTACATGTTGATGACATGTTTGACAAAATGCCTATCATGGGTAGTACGGGTTTGGTTATGGTCTTGTTTATCTTATTTCTTTCGCATCATTCTCTCCCTATTCTTTTACAGCTTTCAAAATATCACTCCATTCTATTTAGTGACCTTGGCTCTAGGCTTGAAACAATGGCTTAAATCTCGGGGTCGCTAGCATAGAACTGGCAACTTTGGTCTCTAGTCGTTGGTGGGCAAGCATGTGAGAGATACTTTGGGTTTCTGTTCGCTTGCTTGCCCATAGCATGAGAGCAGTTGTGGCCTAAGAGATCCATAACAACAGAGGGACCTAGGGACAGACTGTCTGAGTAGTTGACATGTCTTCCAAGGATTCTGAAGCTGATGTTGGATGATTGTGTGTGATGTTTCCGTCAACTCCACTTCATTAAGCTTACATAGGAGGTGGAATCTGATCATAGTAGCCTCTTGTCTCATGTTTAACCCAGTTGGCATAGTTACTTGGGTAAATGTGGGAGGAGGGTGTTACAGACTGGTACCAAAGCATGGTTCAACTCTCAGACCGGATGAGAGGTGCGTGTTGGTCATGCATGCATGCCAGTTTCATGTGTCTCTTACACTTGCATTTCATGTGCTTGTTGCATTAACTTGATGATTGATTATGGTTGTAGTATGGTTGTTTTGGAGAATTTGATATTGATTTCATGAAATGTATTTCTCATGAGTATGTGAATCGTTGCATATGGATTATATATCACTTACATGTTGATTTTATGTCACCTTTCGACTACATGCATTTATGTGTATGTGTAGTTGATTAGGCATTGCTTGTGCATGTTGTTGGTTGCGTATGGCAATGTGTAAAATGTAGTAATGGTTATTGTCATGCATGAGGTCATAGTATGCATTTTTGATATGGCTTTGCATGGATGATTGGACCCTAGCTAGAGTGATGTTTATGTGTTGATACACTTATATTTATATGTCTATATGTTGTTATGATTATGTTATACTTGTATCACATTGATTTGGTGATCTTGTAGACAATGTATCCTCCCCAATCTATACTAAGGTACATCATTTTATTGTGATTTGGCTTATCTGACATATTATCTATTGCAGGAAGAAATATCAAAAGGCTAGAAAGATGGTTGACTACAAAGACTCTCCCTATGAATCTTAAGAGTAGTATGTTGTTAGGAATCTTTCCAATTTGGCAGTTACATTGAGAATTTTGAAGGAAGAGATAAGGAGTTGTAAGGCAGATAATGACTAGATCATATAGGCACAAGAGAAGCAAATGGAGGTTAATGCTATGCTTCTTAAGATTTTTTCAGACTGGCATCGACAAGGGCTAGTCCAGATCATCCATGGACATGGGGATAGAACGAATGGGTCATATGGAAGTAGGTCATGGGGGCTTCATTGATGAAGAAATACAATATCTGGTGCGTTCATATTAGGGTATAAAAAATAAAAATAAAAACACAAAATAATATATTGACTATATAATAAGGGATGAGAGGGGTTTTATATGTTATATAATAATATATATATTATATGGTATTTTTTATATGAAATATTGGCCAAGCATAGGTCAAAAATACACAGGGAGTATCTTGGCCCATTGCAGTAATTGAGAGCAACCTCTGTTCTGTTAGGAGAGACTTTGTTTTACCTCAGCTAGGGAGTATCTTAGAGTGCAACCTCTCCCCTATTCCCAACCTTTGTAGAGTTCAACCACTCCTCTATTTTCAACCTCAGGTAGGGAGTATCATGGCCTGTGGGAGTAACAGAGAGCACAACCTCTTTTCTGTTGGGCGAGAGCGCAACCTCTGTTCTACTGGGTGAGAGCGCAACCTATCTTCTATTTGGAAAGAGTGCATAGAACCTCTATTATTTTGGGAAAATGGAGTCAAAATTCATCTATTTGTATGGATAATGATTTTGGGCATGGAAGTTACCACAATCTAGGAGTTAATTTGTAAGCCTTTCACTAACCCAGGACAACAGTTTGGTATGTCGCCTAGGAATTGATCTGAGGTTTGTAAGGCTCCATTTCAAAGACTGTGAGCTTGGGTCATCGAGCTACTAAATTACCTCCTCCTCTCTGAATGACACATAAATTTATCATGAATTTATTCACACGGGCATATTCACGATAATTCTGCATTTTTTGTATTAATTTCATTATGTAAAATGAAGAATATGATAAAAGTTGTATGTTGATGTGTTGTCCTTTTCAATTCAGATTATAGTGGAGTCGTATTGAAAAACATTACCCTCGTTTTCTTGGTGTTTTTCTTTTCCCTGTAAACTTTGGATTAGTATTGACCATTTCAGCCACACTAATTAAACATTTTTTTTATTTTTTTGAATTTGGATGATGACATAGTGTTCTAGAGCCCTGATTGGGCTTATTAGAGATATGTATGACAATTTTTCTCAAGTCAGCTATTGGGACTCTTGTGCTGTCCACCCACTTGGTATAATTCTTTTGAATCGAATTGGTTCTATTTGGAGTCCCTATTTATTTATTTACTAGGTTACTCGAAGATTTAAAAGATTACAGCTTGATAGGGATTGCGTTCTAGGTGTTTTTTTTCGCTTGAATACTTCTCATTACCGCATCGGTGGCGAGTAAGGTTTGCTTGTTATGTTCCTTTTATGAGAGGTTTATGTTTGAATTCGTGTGTTTCTTTCATTGAGAAGGAATCTATGCCTATAATTTTGTGTTTCATTGGTTGAGCTCCCAAATGTTTGGATCACATGGGTTTTGCCTGGGACCTTTGAGAACAAGTTCTTACCCCACCTGTGCGATTGGGATTGTATTTAGATTTGTAGCAGGATTTTAATGATTGTAGAAACCATAATATCATGAGCACGCACTTCTATTGTGTTGCTTTAATTAGTCTTTTGTTGTACCTTTATTGTTTGGAAATTTGGGTTTGCCACAACGCAGTTTCGTTTTCAAAATACATAAATGTAAACAAGCACACGATTGGGGCTTGTAATTTTGTTTTAAGTATGAAACGCCAATTCGTTCTTGAAGTTGAGTTTTAGAGAGCAACATAGGGCCTGTAGCTTAATTAACATTTTTATTTCGGTAGAGTGGAATCCTTGGTGCTGATCAACTCCATAAACGTTATCTGTTTTATCACATCTTACATGAGTATTAAGTTAATTGCAGATTACCCTGGTCACATCCCTGTCGCGTCTCAATAAAAATACATGACAGGGTTTGTTTTGATAATTTGAAATAGAAATTTTTTTTGATGAAAATGAGCCTTTTTCTGTTTCTTTGACTTCCATTCTCTTCCGAATCTCGCTAAAATTCCTTAGCGATACCAGAAATGCTCTTCAAAATCACTTCCATCCTCTTTCAAATCTTGCTAAGGTTACTGAGCGACACCACAAATGTGTTTATATGACATTCAAATCGTTCAGTTCCATTTGCCAAAACGCCATTTGTATGGTGCGACACAAACATTTTTTTATATATAGTTTAGGTAATTGGGTTAATTTTTTAATTAGGATTCATAAAAGTAAGGGATATTACCGCTCATGTTTATAAATTTACATGGTTCTGTTAGGCCTCTTATAGAGTACAAGGAAATGGAATGTTAGCTTTCATTTATATGCATTTTTTTTCATAGAAACTCCTCAAATCCAAACCATCCTACATTGCCAGCTCCAGGCTAGCCACATCTTTCCACATTGCTCACATTTTACCATGTTGTTGGCTCCAAGGTAATCACACCTTTCATAGAGTACTCACATCTTCCCATATTTCTAGATCCTGGCTAATCATGTTGTGCTTTTAGAAACCCTAAGCGCCAAATATTCCCACATTTCTAGCTCCAGGCTTTTCACCTCACTCTTTTAGAAAATAGACAATGCCACCCCCTTCATTTAGAAAACCCTCTGCTCTAAATCTTTCGACATTGTTAGCTCCAGTCTAGTTATCTTATGCTTTTAGAAATCCCTTAACTCAAAATCTTATGACTTTGTCAGCTCTAGGGTGAACATAAGGTTTGACCTCAAATGTTAATGTAAACCTTATCATCAACTTAGACTCACCTAATGGTTAAGAATAAGAATACATGTTTTTTCCAAGGACCAATGTAGTAAAGTCATCGAAATGATCTCACATGATCAAAAAGAGGTATACAAGTGAGATCCTCCTCTTCACTTCATTTCTTAGCATAAATTTGGGCTTCATCATATGAATAACCAACAAGGACAACCGTCGCACCAAGTTTGTCAATCAATTTCCACTGCAAAAACACTAACTAATCATTTTTGCTTCCACCACCCAAAAATTCTACACAAATATCAATCATTCATTCTGAGTGGACAAGAACTTCACATAGACACTTCTCAAACTTCCAGTTATTGAAATGTGACTAATATGCTTTAACAAGAGTTGATAAAATCTTAAAGTTTCAATAGATCTAAAGCTCTTGCATCCCTTGTAAATTGGTCACCTGTTAATCTTCTTTCCATTCTTAGATTAGCTACAAATAAAAATTCAATATCCATTAAATGTTATATATATATATATAAGACATCCATAAGCTCTAGAGCATGTAAAAATAAGTTAACCTTGATTTCAAGGGTTATAACCGACATTGCTATCACTGCATTACATAATAGTTTTTGAGCTGCCAATGCAACGCCATGAGCATGATTACGAGCAGAAGAGAAAATAAATCCCATCTATAGCTGCTCCCTTGGTAGCTTCGGCATCATGTTGTATGCTCCACACAACTTAAATGAAAAATCTTGTTCCTCAAATTAATCATGTTTGTATAGTGATTATTCATTCCTTCAATATATTATAATGATTATGATCCTACAACTATACCCATTATGTTTTTACCAATAATTTTCAGTGATATTAGTGATGTAAACACTGCAAACTAATTAATTTTACCTAGTAAAAATAATACAAAAGAGAGTAAATAAGAAAATGAGTTGATAATATATATGAATGAAAGTTGTCAATGCAATGAAGCCCTATCTAAAGCTTCTAAAATTTGTATATTCTCGTCTCTTACAAGATAGCTGAGTACAAAAGAGAGTAAATAAGAAAATGAGTTGATAATATATATGAATGAAAGTTGTCCATGCAATGAAGCCCTATCTAAAGCTTCTAAAATTTGTATATTCTCGTCTCTTACAAGATAGCTGAGTGTTTCTAGTAAAGTCATCTTTCCTAGAAAGGAACCTAAGGATTTGAACTCAAATCAATTCTAATTGGCAACATCGAGTAATAGTTCAAAATTCCTAAATGAATCGACAATTTCCATTTTCAAGAAATTTATTTTGTAAACCAAAATATGTGCACATCTTAGTAGTATAATATATTGGTAAATCTCAAATATTGGAGATATAGGGCATTCAAATTCATTTGACCATTAATTTAGTAGAAAAATGATGATGTGTTCATAGTAACCTGTGCAATGCTAGGTGTGTTATTCATAACATAGCTAGAAGTTAGAATCAAGCTGATAGGTATGGCTGGTAAAATGAATATTACTTTAACCTCTAGGAGTATTACTTTCTTGAGAGAGATTACCAAATGCTATAATATTTATAATTAAATCATGTCTTCATTATTTTATTCACTAATCCAGTAGGGATGAAATTGCATACAAGGATCACAGATTTTACAAAAAAGACAAGTGTGTTTTGGATGCAAGACACTCATGGGAGACTCTTTAAATATGAACGTTTGATCTATAATGCATCTATTCAAGAAAAAAATAAGGTGAACAATCTGTATAAGAAACATTCATAAATGGCTGAGTATTTTGGAAGGAAAATTTTATTTAGGGAAAATTTTAGGGGATAATATTATCAAGTGGACTAATTTTCCATGGTTTTCCAAAAAAAAAAAATTCCAATTTCCATTTTTTTAAATATTTCATCCAAATTTTTTATTATAAAATTATTTTACCTTAAAAATCACTAATATTTTACAAAGACAATATAAAATGATTACAAATTTCAATACTTTTACAAAAATATAGCCAAACATTTTACAATTTGTATATTAGGGAGAATTAAGATTCACCAAAGTTTCTAAATATTTCCATCCCTAAAATTTTAGTTCATTTCATTGCCTTTACAATAGAGTCTCTTATTAAAGTTCACAAAATATTGGTTAAAAAAATTGTATTCCTTACTTGCTGTTGCAACTATGTCATCATGCAAAGGAGATTTACATGGCTCTTCACTCTCCAAAATCCAATGTTCTTGTATCCCCACAAGTCACAAGATGGGACTTGTTATCACCCAAACTTGCACCCCTTATTGCAAAACCTTCATGAGTTACAAGAGCAAGCATAACTTGGAAGAGTTGTCACTGTCACCTCACCAAATATTTCATAATCAACAAAAGGGAGACTTCCCTAGGAGCAGAACAATTAGGTTCCCTAGAGAAAGAAGTTTATGGTTTCTTAAGTTACTATCCACATGGATCAACTTCGTATGATAACAAGTTATCAATTGAGCAGATTCTTTAAGGAAATTTTCAGATCTGGTTTTAATGTTCATTTCAGGAAAGCTTGAGGGGGCTTGTGAATTATCATTTGAGATGATTCTTTAAGGAAATATTCAGATCTGATTTTAATGTTCATTTCAAGCAAGCTTGAGGAGGCTTATGAAGTATCCCTTATGAGTTTTCATCCCATTAATTTCCAGATCTTGAAAATAGTTTATTGTTGTTTTAAAATTGAATAAAAAGTGAACAAAATTGAATTAACAACCAAGTAAATTACAATATATTTGTTTAGCCTTGAATTAGATGTGAATTTAAGTATATACAATGCTAAAAAATATATTTGTTTAGCTTTCAAATAGATGTGAATTTAAGTATATACAAGGCTAAAACATTTATACATCTGGAAAATTAATGTCACTTGCTAAATCTGAAGTGCAAACTAAACAAACCCACATAAATTGATTTGGATCACCATTTTATTGCATATTTGAGACAACAAAAATATATCCCCATAAAAGGTAATTCTCAAATGTCTAAAATAGGATTCTACCAACCGATATAGGGCTTTAGGGCTAAAATTTTTAATATGCAAATAACAGAAATTTCCAAGTTTATTTCAACAAAAAGAAAATAATGAGTTTAAAGTTTGTGTTTGATTATAAGAATTGACTATTAGTTTGGGCATATGGGAGTAGTGGGTAAATTTATTTGCAGTTGTTTAGAAGTTTGGAAGAAGTGGATTGCAAACTTTCATTTAGTTTTTGGGTGTACAAACTAGCAGACGACGGGGAGTACAATGAATGGCATGCAGTGGTTACAGACAGTAGTGAGACACAACAATAATTAGTGGTGGAATAGAAGAACAATCAATGGGGAGACAGAATAGAGGTTATCATATATTTTTTTTGGTTTCAACAAAACAAAGGTAATTTGTAAAAGTCATTTTAAAACTAACAAGATGTTAGGTGGTTAATACACACTGTTAGAATCACAGGATTTAAAGTGAAAAATATTGGATCATTTTAATGGAGAATATGCTTTGACACAATAATTTATGTGGATGAGGAAATGACACAGAAGAACAAGATGTACTAGCAACATTTGCATAGAGAAACAGAGAAGCCCTATTGTTGATAATCTTATCAGTGGAGAAGCCCATGACAAAAAACTTAAAAAATGTAAAAGATGCAAAAGTAGTCTCGTATAAGTTGAGGAACATTTTTGAAAAAAAAATTGATCGAAAATTTTGTTTTTGAAAGACATTTTATATGCTACAAAGATGGAGGAGGGTAGGTGGAAAATTTGATTTAAAAAATCAGATCTCGTTTCATAGTTATTATTAAGCCCCAGAATGTTACAGACTACTCCTTTCCCTTCAACCAAACTTAAAAGAAAACTTTAGTGTTGACCATCTCATGACTTGATAAGGAGAAAAATTTAGTCAGGTTATTACTCATAAAACATGATACAGGGGGATCATTTAACTTTTCTATTTTGTTTTGTTGATGTTTCGAAAATCAAGTTTGTTTGAATTGAGTGGTGAGCTGTGCGGAAATAAATGGCATTTGTTGCCAAGGATAGGATTGAGTGTTAAATTAGATATTTTTATTTATTTAAATAGAACCAAGGATTTTTCTTTTAGTTAGTTGCAGATCCTATTTGTTTGGATCTGAGCAGATTGTTTTTATTTTAAGTACGTAGAGGCAAAGAGGGCGAGAAAAGGAACGAGAGAGAAAAGGGCCAATAAAGGAACGCCCATCCTGGGTTGATGAGACTAGAATACAATAGTTATGGTTAAGGAAGATTTGTGTGTGATTATATGTGCAAATTCCTGTAATAGATTTTCTGTGGAATGTGGTTTGTTTCTGTAAAAAACAGAGTTGATCTCTACATTAATAAACTCTTGTGAAATTAGACTAATTTTCTGTGCAATCAATATAATGAGACTTTGTAATTCCATATGTAAGACGGTAGTGTTGAATGCATTTCGAATTGGTAATGGTAGACAAAGTGAAGGATGAATTTATTTTGAGAGTGAGATTGAATTCACGATGAGAATTTGAGTTTGGAAGAATCAAGGGTTGTCTTTTCAAGTGACGAAATTTGAATGTCATCTGAAAGAGATTGAATTTCAACTAGAAACCCATGTTGAGCAATTTCAATGTTAACTGTGTTTTGAATAGTGTGTTGAAAAATCTCTGTGACTGACAAATTTCTGTGTTGAGAAATCGCTGTAGGAAAAGGTGTTGAAAGCGATTGGTCAAATCGTGGGGTTTCGAACACCTCGTCTCTCTCAATTCTGGAATTGTGTCCTCAGTTAAGTATTGGCAGGTTTAAGGGTATTGAAGAGAGACGATTCATCTTTATGTTGAAAAGTGTGAAGCCATTACTATGTCATAAAGGTCCCCAGGGTTAAGCATTCATAAAGACATGATGAATTCAGATGATCTGTAACAAACAAAATGACAAGAGCCCATCTATAAAATTGAAGAGAAACTGCAGGAACAATTTGGTAAAAGGAGATCCAGAATAAAATATTTTTCCTTTTGTTTGAGAAGTAGCCATATCGCTGGGTGTTTTACTCCTTGGAAATTTCAATTTCAGATATTCATGATTGGTAAATCAACGACCTTGAGTTGTTTGACGATTAAATCTGTGGTTGAGATTACATGGGTCACCTAAACCTCTAGGTAGCAAGGGTTCCAGATTTGATAGGAACGTTGAATGGCATTTGATGGTCGTTAATCATATTAATGGTAAAATATCTTGTGGATTATATGATGAGTGAATGTTGGTAAGTGTATTGTTATAGGTTGTGAATCCTGTCATCATGTTTATTTTTATTCATATTTTGAATTGTGAATTTGTGGGGCAGAAGGAAAATCTGTAGATGAAATAAAGTATATCTGAAAACAAAATGTATGTCATTAAACCTGTGATCAATGATTATAGGATATGAGGCTCTATCATACCTGAATGTTTTGGAATTTATAGCTACAGGAAGTTTGAAAGTTCTATAACATGGAGTGTAAAGTTTGGCAAAAGGGTAATGTTGGTGGCACTAATAGCTAGCCAGTGAATTCCCTGCATCAAAACATCATAATATGGTTACCCAGATACTATGAGGCATTACATAACCAGCCCGCACGACATCTGACACCTGGGGAAAAACATTGCACTTGAACACTATGTCTCATTTCACAAGAAATGAACTTCCAAGTATAACCCCTAGCCTATAGTGCATAGACAATATCTTATAAAATGAAATCAAGGCCTAGCTCCAAACATGCAAAAGAGAATGAGTGCAAAGCAGTAAAAAGAAAGGAAAATAACATAAAACAGATGTCGAATATCATGTACATGAATGATGGAATCTAAATGAGCCTTGATAAGCGAATAGTAACATTGTTGCGAAAAAAGTTTCAATATTTTTATTTTTTTTTCATCTATAATTATCAACTAATAGAATTGACACTAGCACCCAAGTAGAAAATTAAACAATATGGAAACACCATATGCTTCATACCATACTCTCATGTATGAACTTAGAAGTCCTTGAAAATTCTTGGAAAAAGTAAAAAGCTCAATATGCTTCTCTTGAAGGATGAAATTAACACCATCTATCCAATATTTCCTTTAACATAATGCCACTTTTGTTTCCCATTTTATGAATCCTTTGATATGTTAAAGCTCAATATTAGAGTAGTCATCTCAGCCATGGACTCCTTATGTGCACTCATTGGTAGCTCTCCATATGAAACTGAAACAACAGACAACATTTTTTCCAAGGATAGAATTGATAAATCCACTGAGTTTGAATTTGAAACAACACATCAAATGTTTTCCAAGAGTGGAACTGATAAATCCACTGAGTATGAAACTGAAAAGACATGCTGCATTTTTTCCAAGAAGGTGCAACTGATAAAGAGAGCTTGAATTTCATTCATAATTTAATGTTTATAGAAATTCTATAGAGAAATAATGCATAAGTTTCTATTTCGTGGTTTGGAGAAGGAAAATACATAGAAAAGTGTTTATAAAATGCCATATCACTTCCAAAAAGAAAAATCAGGGCACCTAATAGCCACTTTTCACAAACTTTCATACAAAATATACCTATGATCTCTCCTGAGAACAAAACTAGAAGAAAAAAAATTTCTTTGATGAGTGAGGCAGGTTGTCAATGGGAGTAGAAGTTGAGGAACAAACAAATAACATAAAGTACTTCTGATTTAGTCTTGCCACATTTACGTTGTAGCAGAATTCTCTAGTATTGTACGCAAATAGATTTTTGATAGGATTTGGAATGGGAGAGATATCTTTCACATTAAGTTTCCAACTCCCTCACGTGCCCTTCCTCCTCGAAAACCTTTGATAAGGTAGTTATTGTAGTAATGTTGTCGAGCCTATGATGTTACTCATGTGTTGTGGTAAATTGAGGTACCAATATATATAGCTGAGATAGCTCTGAAGCACTTGCGAGGAGCTCTTGGTACTATAAATCAAGTGAGTTTCCTATTCTTAATTTCTTATGTTTTTCACCTTGGGAATATATCTTCATCATGGTTTTCTAAGGAGCCATATTTGCATGGATGTAAGTGACTTGTAAAGCCCTAGAAATATTAATTGTAATTGACCATGGTCTCTTTTCTGTGGAATAACTTTCAATTACTATTGGCATAATGCTGACATATTTATTTGGGTTGTTTATTTCATGGATTATAGGTATGTGATTAGTAAGAAGGGTTTAAAAATCATACAAAATTTATTGTCTTTTTCTCAAAATATTAAAACGAACAAATCTTGGGAGGTGATCCAGGACTAGTTCCTAGTGTTCTGTTGTTTATTTGTCTTTCCATTATCCCATAATCTCCAAGATGGTTGGTTAGATTTTAGAAATCTTGAATTCTTGCAGTAAATTATATGAACTACATAAGCTAGAGAAATTTCATGTGCTATGTTATGTAATAGGAAAATATTATCTAACATTTTCTCATGTTGTGAATAGGCTAAAATAGGCAATAAGTAAGATTTTAGAGCTTTGTTATATGCTCTTTGTGAACTTGATGTTGATATTGTTAATTTTCCACGATCCTGTGTCTAGGATAGAATCTTAAATCATTGACGCTACCAAACCAAGAATCACAATGAAGCTACTTTGCACAACGGAATATAAACAATAATAAATCTACTAGTGCACAAAATATACACAACTTTTTACACAATCTTCTACAATAACCCAATCTTTGTTATATTAATCAAACTAAATAATACAACAGCCTAGAATTCCCTCACCAGGGATAATGGATCTCAAATATCCATAAGTACAAGAATAGAAAATCAAAGAAAATCTGATAGTTTATCTAATGCAGTCTATGATCACAACTTCTTTGTCATATCCTATACACCTGCGGGTCTTTTGCTCCCAGTTTGTAGCACTTGCCTCTATCAATGTACCAATTCATTTAGGCCACTAAACTCAATATCCATAATCTTTCCTCTAGCTGATCATAATTCCATCTATCATCAATATATAGAGACTTTTTCCCACTGATGCTACTTAGCTCTTTTGGGACTTGTCTTCCCACTATTGTCTTCCTATGCTGCTCCAATGAAGACTAACATAGGGTAGGATGATTTTTATAGACATATTTGGGCACTGTAACCCCAATATAATATGTCCATAAACCAAGCGCTTCTAAGTTCCTAAAAGTGTTGTTTCATACCCTAAAGGAACAAGGTCAGCTGATTACATCATCTCCCAGAAGTTCTCCCTAAAAAACTACTCAGAACTGGTCAAAATCGGACCATACAGAATGCTCAGTGCTAAGGGTGCGATGCATCTCACCTGCCACATGCAAAAAGCGAGATGCATAATGAAAACCCTTCTATAGGGTGCGATGAGAGAGAGTAGACAAATGGCAGAGGCAGTTGGCTAGGTGGAAACCTAGAGAATCTTCTAGAAACTGCCCATTTGACACTTGCCTCTTTGAATCCAGGGATGAGTAAGAGATCATGAAATCTCCAAGTGGAACCAAGAACAATCAGAGAGATGACACTAATCAAAATACCAGAAGCTGAGTCACCCACCTACAAATATCTATATATGGATCCCCCATCCTAGAGATCCAGAGGCTGGAACTTTGTATTTTGTAAGGAAGTGTTGTTGGTTTCTCTGTGCAACATTATATTGTTGGGTGATCTAAGCTTTTCATGAGGTGAAGAGGGCTTTCATGCTGGGAGGATGGCACTGGATCAGACCAATGGGTTTTAATCCTCTCTTCTACTACTTTTATCAATAAAGCTATTTGAGTTTTCCTCCATATTCTTGTATATCTCTAAATCTTGTATTGATATATGCATTTGTGTGGTTAATATACATCTGATCCTATATTGTTTATGGCTATAGATCTCTATGCTTTGATGGTATTATGCTACTTTGACTCTACAGGTGTTCTTTGAAGTGGGACAAGTAAGGAAGGAGTGGCGAAGTTCTGTCAAAGGAGGGAGGAAAGAAGCAAGGAGCCAAGTGAAAGATTGAGGTTGGTACTCTCTGCTTCTCTCTCATCTATCTCTCATAAAGGAAAACACAAGTGACTTTAGTTTGTTTGTTTCTAAGATAGCTACCCGTCTTAGTGGGATGAACAACTTTGAATGGATACTACTTTTCCCGATAACAAAATGACGACTCCGCTCGGGATCGAATAGCTTGTTTGCTTGTTTCTATTTGTTTGCTTTATAAACTACAGATGGAGCCTTAAGTTAAGCCAACTAGCGTTCGAACTGCATTTGCTATGCAAGTTCAAAGTAGATCAACGCTGCTTTAGTCAATCTCCAGGTTTGTTTATGAACTGAAGAACTGACTTGAAAACATCATAAGTGCCCTGGTGGTAGCTCAACTAACTTCATTAGATCAGCCCCTATACTTTGTGTTTACTGCCTATCATTACCTCAGCCTAAACCCCTGAACTTAGCTGCAAACTGTGAGCAAAAACCAAGCTCAGTCTTGTCCCTGGACCATCGCACTGTTTCTCATTGGTAGTCTAGATGCATCACACCTCCCATGTGCTGAAGGTGATATGCATCCCTATTTCCCTATGTTACATGTGTGATGATTAGGTGAGACTGTTTCTGCCTCCAGATTTTTGTTTTTTCTTCATTGTCTTCGACTTTATTCAGTGGTTTAACTGTCTATGATCAGTATATCACTGTTGAAACCATCTTCCTTTGCATTATTTAGCCTCCACTGATAAAGAATTGTGAATGTTTTTATGTATTTTTCATCATTTACAGTTCTATTTTTCAAATAGTAGCTTAATCGAACTGTCGGCTTTTGATTTGAAAGTGTCGCAAGTGTCGTTTTCAATCAAAGAAAAGAGTGTCATAAAGTCTTCCTCTTTTTGATAGTTGATTGCACTTTTGCTATTGTATTTGATTTGAATCATCAATTCTTTGAAGTGTTGAAAGTAGTTTTCAAATTGAAGTTGAAAGTGTCGCTCTTAGTCTTCCTTTCATTTTTCAAATTTGAAATCACAAAGTGTCGTCTTAGCCTTCCTTTCGTTTTTGAATTCGAAATCGCAAAGTGGTCTTCCTTTCATTTTTTGAATTCAAAATCGCAAAGTTTCATCTTAGTCTTCCTTTCTTTTTTGAAAAGAAAATTGTTAGTACTGTCGCTTTGAAAGAAAAAATAGTTCAGATCTATACTTAGCATTCTTTTTGTCATTTACGCATTAAGAAAGCGGAAAACAAATACATGCATATGCATTTGCATTTAGACTTCATGCAGAAATTGATTTAGGACAATGCATCTTAGTGTGTGCTCTCTGCTCTATGTTGAAAGCATTTTACTTCTCTTTCCTTAGTAGCTAGGATTTTGATTGAAAAAAGAAAGTAAACGACTGTTTATCATCTTAGATTGCATATTTAGGAATTGTATATCTACATCACGCGGTGAACCTTAACGGAAAACTTCTTAAGAAAGATTAACTGTTAAATAAATTTCAATGAACATAAAATGCTTTGGAACCTAATGCACAACATATAGAAGTCTAGGCTAGAGACGTAGTCCGGTGTCGTAAAGCCTAGTAACTATCATCTTCATCATAGGTTGGGTGATTCCTCCTCTTTGATACGACAAGTGCTAGTATGAACTTGTGCTCCCACGTACCGTCGAGTATATATTGGGAGACCACAATAGGCTACATCCTTTATCCTTAGGAAGCCGTGTCTGCCAACCTATCGATTGCAATGCACTGAACACAGCATTCGGGAAGATTGACTGTCGTACCGTAAAAAGTATTCTGCAGTTTTGTGATTGGTTTGGTAATCCCTCTATCTAGATTTCCAGAGTAGTCACTTTCATTCCTTTTCAGACTCCTTAAAAGAAAAGGTCCATCTGAGCACTTGTCAGTTCCGGCTCATTAAAAATTGAAGGCGACTAGAGTCATCTTTAGCTTTTTCTCGACTCTTAAAAATTGAAAAAGAAAGTTGTGTCAGAGCGTCATAATTTTTTTTTTAATCGGAATAACATCACTATTCCCTCATTGGTATTAGGTTGAGAAAATGGAGTCCACCAATCAAGGATGGAATCCTTGTCCCTTCTTCTCTTGGGGAGATGTTGGTGCACCCCATATGGCTACATTTTCCCTTCCAGGGCTTACAATTTGCCTGCCAGTATGGCTTTTCTCGACCTTTGTCATTCAAAACACCGTGATTTCTGAGCAATCAAATCAGCAACCAGATGATACTAGAGCTACCCACCAACCTTCTACTTCGTTTTTTTCTCCCTCTCATTCTTCCTCTTCGCTTAGTGAAGCTAGTGAAACTAAAAACCAAGTATCTGAGAAGAAGAAGAAAGGGAAGGAGAAGAACAAGAAGAAGCCAATGATGGAAGGGGGCAACCATGCATCATCTGGCAAAATTCCACACACTGCACCATCAAAACCTAGATCTCCATGTGTCATTTGCAAAGGGGACCACTATCATCGAGATTGTCCTTGCATCCCATGGATCTTAAGGGACTGGTCTCCCCGCTTGCACAATCCGGTGTCGTTAGCCTCTGACGATCCTGTTGAGAGTACACTGTTAACTAGTGAAAACAAAATCAATGGACAGAAAGGAAGATCTAAATTCCTTGTAGACTGTGTGAAGGCGATCATGCCCTCCACTGTTGTCCCTTCTTCGATGAAGCTAAAAGAGTCTTGGACAACTATCCTGCTTCACCGCAGCGACTTCCTCCTGGATACAAGAAACTCTTGCCTAGTCCATCGCTAGTTGAAAATCTGATCGACACACCTTTGTTGTCGGTCGAATCACCTATCATTGAAGATAAACCCTCTGAGTCCACACCAGACCAAATTCAACAGGTCGAGACGGCAGTCGACCCAGTCTTGTCTTCAGAAGGTCCACCTTCAGATGATACAGTCACCAAAGAGAATGAGGATGACACCTTTCAAATTATTTTCCTTAACACAAAATCCGATGAACACGGGTGCAATCTACCTGTCCCTTTACCATAGGAAGGAAGTTCGTCAGAGATTTATCTGGCCATTTATTCCGTCCCTCCTCCAAGCAATCTAGTTGTTTCCTTCGATTGGAATCTACTAGGCAGACCCTACCTACCATCTAATGTACCATTCTGAATTGTAGTACAAGCTTACAGAATGATCATGGTCGGTACTATCATAGATGAAGGGGCTTCTGTGAGTATCCTTTCCTCAACCGCCTGGAAAGCACTTGGTTCACTGTCGCTTCTGCCTGAGATTCGAAATCTGATAGGCTTCAACAAAGGAACCAGTAGACCATTAGGGATCCTTCCAAATTTTCCTATAACTTTGAGAAGGAAAACCACTCATCTAATTGTTATGGTAGTCCAAGGACCTATAGATTACAATATACTCCTTGGGCGTGACCACATTTATAACATGGGAGCTAATGTTTCCTCGCTCTTCCGAGAGATGTGTTTTCCACATGAAGGCAGAGTGGTTCACCTAGTTGACCGGCTTTCATTCCTTGGTTCAAAGACAGCTATTAGTCAAATGCCATCCCTAAGTGGTCTTTTTACGCAAGGAATGTCTCATCAATCTCCAATTCATCCACCTGTTGAGCGTGAGTGATTCGGTGATTGTGACTGAAATCTAGGGGGCATGCACCCTGGTCTGCTACAACAGGAAAACTTTAGGTATAGGGTAGGTTTCCGCGGAGGATATATGACAAGTCTGACACACCCATCCATTTAGGAAAATGGGATTAGACTAGAATAAGATCCCCTCATCAAAGTTATGTGAGTGGATGCATCCCACCATTCACCTTTGTCTATTTCGATGGACAGAGCCAAGGAAGTGTTTTGTCTGCAAATGCGAGAAACCTTCATATGGTAACCTGGAAACTCTACTTTTCTTTATACCTAGGGGCATGCAACCATTTTTCATGCAAGTGAAAAGTGACCTTCTATTTTCATAGTTTGTAGGCTCTCAACCCTTTAACCTCATAGGTGGGTCATTCCTAGCTTGCATAATAAAGGCTCCAGAGCAAAGCTTCGAATGGGGCAAGCTCCCTAAAAAATGAACCTATCAATGAGACATCCTTATTATAGGACTAGCATGAGCAGTTTTATGCGAGGTTCAAGCTCGTTAAAAAATAAACCTAGCAATGAGCATATGTTCCACCAAAGTTTAAGCTCATTAAAAAATGAACCCATCTTCAGTAAAGAACCATTGCGATCACATAATTATCAGCTTTTGAACCTTGATTGTGTTCTTACCATCACCTCCACTCTTTTTTAGCCAATCATATGCCTCCATTTGATTGTTTACCACTTTTGAGGAACAGCTACGATGAGTGATTCTATTATTCACCTTCTTTACATTGTCATAATTTAAAAGTTCCAAACCTGAACTAGAACCAGCTGCTATCTGACAACATCACTCGTTCCTCAAAAAACGAGTCTCCTTTAAGCTCTTTTCATCTGACTCGTAAAATATGAAAAGATTGTTGAGCAATTGGCCTCTCCAGCTCGTTAAAGTGATTGGAAGTGCCATCCCTCTAGATTTTAATCTTTTTGGACCTAAGGGATCATTACACAAAAAGATCGAGCGTTTGTCTTGTTCGGCTCGTTAAAACTATCGAAAAGTCATCCCTTTCATATTATTTTATACCTTTTCGGACTTAAGGTATTATATTACGAAAAAGGAATATTGGAGTTGCCTTTTTATCTCTTTTTAGACTCTCTGAAATTGAAAAGGACCAAGTTATCTTTGTTGTTAAACTCGTTAAAACAATAGCGACAAACTTGTCCATGTAGACAAGAGCGAGTTTCACTGTCGCTAGGCTCGCTAAAACATAGCGACAGGTTTGCCTGAAGGGAAAATTATAGAACAAGCATATGTTATCCTCCTCAAGCTTGACAAAAATAAACAGGTACTGGTCAGCAATGACTGGGGAAAAATTGGGAAGAAAACTTGAAGAAACTTTATTGGTAGCAGGTCACTCTTGAACATGACACTTTCACTCCATCACCATGATTGAGTCAGGTTGGGTTATTTCGTTCACCGGTCATATCACCATTGGTCCTCCGTACCATCCATTTTGGGGTTAACGCTACTAATCCATTTCAGTGTCGTCGATATGTTCAAGAGAAGTCACTCAGAGAATTCACCAACCCAGCTTATGTCTCATCCGCTGCAATACCTTCATGCTTTATTCTTTCATGACTGCCACCGTGAAACTTATATCATCAGACCATTTTCACCTCCGCAAAATCATTTGCTTCATTCCGTGTTGTAGATGTGGGATTCATTAAGGCCCTCCTATGATGGGTCACTTCTTGTCGACATCAGATCATTATCCAAGAAGTCGACTTAGGAACAACCATTTCAGTACTTGGAAGCTTGCATGCCTCAATGGCAACTTTCTCACTTCCGGTGATGGGTTTACATCAATGGCCTTCGACCGAAAGATTTTGCGTGGTGTTTGACATCGACTCATGTATTCACACCATGTAAATTGTACTGCAGTACCATGAGGGTCATTATCATTATTGGTGATTCCTCTCATGCCTATCAATAGCTTACATCATTGGCTGGTAATCAAGGAACGTCTTCTGTGTTTGACGTCAGAACATCTTTTCACATGGATCAACTTGTACTTCAGGCGAAGATTGAACGAGTTTTGAAGACCACGGATCTAGTTTCATCCATTCGGGCTGCGATATATTCAAGAAAATAAAGACATCAAATGTACATCATAGCTGCACAGATAATCATTCGAGCTAATGGATGATGGCTCTACCAGAATCATCAGTCTGCCACACAGACGGTTGTTTGTACTATGTACATGAAAATGAATTTATAAAGTTGAGCATGGGAATGCCTGCCTTGGCTAGATCATGAAAACATTATGAAGCTAATGTATTGTATTGTATCTTATTACAAGTCACCTTCTAGTTCGAAAAACCTTGGATCCTCATGATAAAGCATTTCACCCAACATCAGAAGTTTTACGACCTCATGCTTTAAGGGGCAACTATTATAGACATATTTGGGCACTGCAACCCCAATCTCATATGTCCATAAACCAAGGGCTTCTAAGCTCCTAAATGTGTTGTTTCATACCCTAAAGGAACAAGGTTAGCTGATTACATCATCTCCCATAAGTTCTCCCTAAAAAACTACCCAGAACTGGTCAAAATTGGACCATACAGACTGCTCAGTGCTAAGGGCACGATGCATCTCACCTACCACATGCAAAAAGTGTGATGCATACTGAAAAACCCTTCTATAGGGTGTGATGAGCGAGAGCAGACAAATGGTAGAGGCAGTTGGCTAGGTGGAAACCCAAAGAATCTTCTAGAAACTGCCCATTTGACACTTGCCTCTCTGAATTCGTCCAGGGATGAGTAAGAGATCATGAAATCTCCAAGTGGAACCAAGAACTATCAGAGAGATGACACTAATCAAAATCCCAGAAGCTGACTCACCCACCTGCAAATATCTATATATGGATCCCTCATTCTAGAGATCTAGAGGCTGGAAATTTGTATTTTGTAAGGAAGTGCTATTGGTTTCTCTGTGCAACATTGTATTCTTGGGTGATCTAAGCTTTTCATGAGGTGAAGAGGTCTTTCATGCTGGGAGGATGGCGCTGGATCAGACCAATGGGTTCTAATCCTCTCTTCTACTACTTCTATCAATAACGCTATTTGAGTTTTCCTCCATATTCTTGTATATCTCTAAATCTTGTATTGATATATGCATTTTTGTGGTTAATATACATCTGATCCTATATTGTTTATGGCTATAGATCTCTATGCTTTGATGGTATTATGCTTCTTTGACTCTACAGGTCTTCTTTGAAGTGGGACAAGTAAGGAAGGAGTGGTGAATTTTTGTCAAAGGAGGGAGGAAACAAACAAGGAGCCAAGCAAAAGACTCAGGTTGGTACTCTCTGCTTCTCTCTCATCTATCTCTCATAAAGGAAAACACAAGTGACTTTAGTTTGTTTGTTTCTAAGATAGCTACCCACCTTAGTGGGACTAGCAACTCTGAATGGACATTAGTTTTCCCGATAACAATGGCTACCACCTATCACCATCAAATTTCACTTCTCCAATGATGAAAAAGAGTTCAGACAAACTTCTCTTCTGGATGGCCAAACTTTGAGCTCCAATCTGCCTCCTCTAGTAGCCTCCTTAGTCCATTAAGGAACTACTTAGGCCACCCACACTTCACCCAACTCACAGTTGCCCAAATTCCTTCTTGTCCACTACTTTAGGTATACGCTTAGACACCTACTTATTTCCCTCCGCCAGCCACAAGATGTCAAAAACAAACTTCTATCCAACCTATCAAGCTAGAATCAACTCAACATGAAACCATCAACAAAACACATACCTTTTCATCCTTCATGGCCTGTTATGAAATGTTGTAGGTATGAACCTCTGGTTAGGGCTGCAACAACACTACTACAATATCCCTCCTTCACGTATGGGGCTCCTTCTCAGTTGTGACCTATCTCTAAACATGTATGCCCACATTTTCTTCCAATATCGACTAGAAACCAGCCCCAAACAAGCTCTTATGTCCACCTATACAGGCCTACAACCTTCATGGGTTGTTCAATACCATTTCAGCTCCATGTCCCAAGACGAAAAAGGCCAATGGCCTACCTGAAATTATGACCTAGAAATGTGGTATATTCAAGAGAGAAAAACCACACAAAAACTTCACCAAAACATTGCCCAAATTGTCTCTAGGTATGTGGCTGTGTCGTTTCTCTTCAAAAGACTTTCCAAGTCATCCCAAGAACCCACAAATAGTCTCCAAACATACTTTTCGTCCTCTTCTAGAGCTATGGCTACCTTAGGGATGGTTTTCGTATGAGAGATGGACTCTTGGATGTGAGAAAATGACCTCACATTCTCTTCTTTTTATACCTTTCACATGTGGATTCATAACATTATGTTTTTTCACACTTAATACTCAAGACAACCTGACTTGTATGCCAAATTAACCTATAGCCACATAGAAAAAATCATTTCTCCACTTCTAGAGCTCAAATTTCAATGATTTTCGCTGCCCCTTTCTCCTCTAAGGGTCCTCTAACACCTCCATGTGTCAAATCATTGAAACTCCTCACGGATTCACACCCCCAACTTGGGTGAAAATCTAACACCTTGGGTTCTAAGCCCACAAAGCCCTTTTGTGGTGCTCCAACTTCCAAACCTCGAACCCTAGCGCTTGGAGTACCTCCAAAGCTACTAAAAAGCAACAAATATTTCAATTGAAGAAGATAGAATTAAGGTACAAGGCCTTTGGTGTTTTAGCTTTGTGATCTTTTTGTTTCTTTCTTCTTGCTAGCTAACCATGTATTAATGCTCATTTAGGAATTTTGTTTTCCTTATTCTAGCGGTGTTTCCATTTGTTACCTATATTCAATAATTTTTTATGTATTTCTTGTGCCCTTGGTCAATATTACTATGGAAATGGTACACTTGTAATTTCAACACAATCCTAGTGAATCCTTTCTAGTTTAGTGGTCTTCAGCTTGTCATTTTATGCCATTTAAATAATCATCTATCAACGCCTCAAGTTTACATTGTTGTAGGGAATTGGCAAATTGTCTCTAAAAAAAGGGTGTGCGTGCAACTAACACAAAGTCTTTCTTGATGACAGACTGTAGTGGAGGCAAATCAACAACAAACCAAATTCAGAATATCTGACCTTATTGAGAGAAGATATGCACTCCCTTTGACTGTAAGTATTGGGTTGCCCCATGGTAGCATAAAACCAAAGCATACTACATGTTTTTTCTTGGTTTAACTACAAAAGTAAATTAATAGTCCACTATTGTGCCCATATGAAGTCGTCCCAAAATAAGAAGCATATTCCATTGTTGTGGAGCATTTTTTTATTTTTTAATTAAAAAATCATTGATACTTCACTGTCGGTGGTTGTGAATGTATAAAAGGTTGCATAATTTTGATTAGAGTAGTTTTGATCAATTGATTGTTAGTTTTATGTTTTTCTATGTTTAGGGTAAGAGGTTAACGACTTTAAACATATATAACAATAAGGCAGGGGAAGATTGACATTACTTTTTGTTGCATTTCGAATTCAAGGTTTTCACATTGGATTTTCTAATGCAGGATTGTTTCAACAAGCCTATTGCAAGTGCACCAAATGCTTGGATAGATGCTTGGATGACTGGTATTAGGGTAAGAAATCTTGGAGAACGAGGAGAATAAAGCAATATCATATGATACTTGTTGCAAGACGCATCTTCAGTTTAATCATAGGGAATTCAATAGGTGATCCTCAATTTCCTTTAACTCAATAACTAATTAAAATGGTGCTCATCAAAATCCTAGTGATTGTGAAATAATAAGCATGATCTATCTATTCTATTAGTGGTTGATAAATTAGATTCTCTGGCCCCTAAGTATGATTGCAAAATAAATATTTCTTCAGTGCATTTGAAGAGAGCCAAATATTACAAGGTTTTATGCAAAAGTACATATTTCCACTCACTTATGTTATATGAGCAACACCAACAATCATGTTCAAAACCATTATTTGTATAGATGTCCATTCAACAACAAATTATTCATAAGATTCATGTTTACTACATGTGAAGTTGTGCACATTTATTCCTGCATTTAACATTCCTTCCATGTTTGTCTAAGGCACTTAATACAACTTATAAACCATAGTTACCTTTGTACTAAATCTGGTCTCCGTGACTAATGCATAATAAGTGAATGATACACAAAAGCTAAAAAACAAGAAAGCGTTGCTCATAAGAACCGATTAAACAACAAATAAGTCACTAAATAACTCTATATTTATCCAATGCCAAAAATAAAATGTGGGATAAGAATGACAATAATTCATTACTTTTGCATTTTGTAATCACAAACCTCTGGTTTCTGGCTTGTTCTCCAGGTTATGAATACACATGTCCAAAACCACTATTTGTACATATTCCCATTTAATATTAAATTCTTCAGAAACTTCTTGTTCCCTACCTCAGATGTTGTGCACATTTTTTCTTTCACCTCCATATCTTTCTATGTTCATATAACAATCTTAATATAGCTTATAAACCATAGTTTCCTTTACACTAAATGTATGATATGTGTGTCAGATATAAAAGCATGCATGGTAAGTGAATTACATGCAAAATCCAAAAACAGAAAAAAGCATTATTCACAAGTACCAATTAGACAATAAAATGTCAATATAAATGTTTATTTGTCCACTACCAAAACTAAAATCTGAGACTAGATTGACAGTTGTTTTAAAACCTTTGTAGTTTATCATCAAAAACTCCATTTTTCACCCAGTTCTCAACACATAGACTATGGATTCATATTTTATTCTTCTCTATGTAGTCATTGGCACCTCCATTTCTTTCATTCTAATTGATGTGAATAATAGTTAGTTGTGTTCCATGCTCTAATCCAAAGTATTGTATATCATTGCAATATTGGACCTAAACCTAACCTTTCTTCTTTCTCCATAAGGCTTCTTCCCATGATCATTCTTTACATTTTATCACAACTCCATCACTTGGTAGTAAAATCTCTCAAAGTTTTATGCTCATGCAACCATTTTCGAGGTTACATGTGGCAAACAATTTTCTCCTTCATGCACCTTTTGGGTTAAGTTGCTTGGTTAAGGAAATGATT
Organism: Pinus tabuliformis; assembly: GCA_031772625.1. Lineage (NCBI taxonomy): Eukaryota > Viridiplantae > Streptophyta > Pinopsida > Pinales > Pinaceae > Pinus > Pinus tabuliformis. The sequence goes on along the minus strand of CM062817.1, from coordinate 1,611,085,689 downwards.
ATCTTGCAACATTTTAATCTCTTTCATAGAAAAAATAAACATTCACACCTTGCATTGGAATAGACATAAAATGAATCCATGAACCAAAATTCATGATTATTTACATTCTGAATTCATGCCCATCAATCTCATAATCCTGGTTCATGGGTTTCATTTCTAGCCTTAAATGCCAATACGAACATGAGCCTTAGATAAATTGCCTTCGGAATCCATAGGGAACATCAAGACTGGTTCTTGAACACCTTATTGGTGGAAATGTATTCATAAAGATTCATCAATTGATTTTTCATTATCATATAAATCAATTTATATTTAATTTTATATACATGCACATAATTAATCTTCCTAAAACATGGTTGATCTTTTTGTGCCCTAGACCATTAAATGCCAGAAATCACAGTGAGATGTGCTTGAGTGTTGGTTGAGTAATTTTGCAGTGTGGGAGAACTAATAGCATCTACAATGTATATAAAGATAAGAAAGGTGCATTCTAGCATTCATGTGGGGTCATAAGAGAGGCATCATGTTATTATACCAGGGATATAAATATAAAGGGGTATATGAAATATTAATGAAAGAATGGATACCTAAGATGGAAGGTTTTGCATTGTTTATATAATTTCCTATAACAGTAATGAATAATGACGTTAGGTATTTTAGAGATTGAAGGTGGGACATGTTCCCTTTAGAGAAAATCATAATATCATTTGCAAATATTAAATGTGATATGTTGCACCTTGGAAGATTTCAATCCCTTTGAAATGTCCTAGTGATCTTTCATCCATTATTAATATGTGTAGTCCTTCTACAACAAATAGAAAGAGAAGGGGTGAAAGTATATAACCCTTCTAAAGGAATTTTTCTATACGGAAGAATGGTGAATTTGCTCCATTAATCAACAAGGAAAAAGAGGGTGTGCTGACGTAATTTTTCATCGAGGTTAAAAGCGAGTGGTGTCAACCTAGATGAATTATTAGGAGTATTAGGTATATCTAACTTACATGATCATAATATTTTGAGAGTTCAACATTATAGACAATAGCTATTTTATATTAGTGTGTAAAATGAAGGCCTTCTTGGGAAAGGAAAATGGCATCATGAATCTAACGATTTTGCATGAATCCAAACTATTCCAGAGAGATGTGGTCAAACAATATGTCCTTGAAGAAAATGTCAATGACCTCTGAAATGATCTTGTAGATAGAGTGGCACAAGGAAATCATATTCAAGTAGTCATAGGATGTATGGGATTTTTATTTGGGGATAAGTGCAATAGAAGTGGATTAAAGGGGGAAAAGACTTGTTGTAGTAGACATAGGGAGGATAGTATGGGGTATAGAGGGAGGTACCCAAGGGAATAATGTAATAATGGGATGGGCCATAGTTAATAAATAAAGTGGTTAACCCACATCATGTAAGGGACCACAAGTAGTTAGCAATAATGTAATAAGCCCATTTTATTAGATATATGGTATTGAGATAACCATGGTAATGACCCATGGTATTGTATGTATGAGGCCTATATAGAGGCTAGAGACTCCCCATGGAGATATGTCAAGGATTATTGTATTGAAAAACATATGGCTTGTGGAGTGTTCTCCTTCCTTAAGGAGTGATTGTATGGTGTTACCCTACCTTAAGGGTTTGATATTAATAGAGATCTGAAGTTTATTTAAATAAAAATAAAAAATCTCTTCGCTTGCCCAAGAAGGTGCTATGATACCACTTGTAATAGATCTGACCTGCAAATATATGAGAATACAAATATACGCAGAAATAATAAGATCGATCCAATAATATAACATGAAAATTCTTCTCTTTATTGATCAAATCCTTAAGGTAGGGTAACACCATACAATCACTCCTTAAGGAAGGAGAACACTCCACAATCCATATGCTTGTCAATACAATAATCCTTGACATCTCTTCATGGGGAGTCTCTAGCCTCTATATAGGCCTCATACATACAATACCATGGGTCATTAGCACGATTCTCTCAATACCATATATCTAATACAACGAGATTATTACATTATTGCTAACTACTTGTAGTCCCTTACATGATGCGAGTTAACTACTTTATTTAACTATGGCCCATCCCATTATTACGTTATTCCCTTGGGTACCTCCCTTTCTAAACCATACTATCCCCCCTAGGTATACTACCTTCCACCCCCCTTAAGCATGTTTCGTCCCCAAAACATAAGAAGGACACAAATAATAAGATCTACCCAAAAGAGTAGTCCACTAGTACCATGCACATGCATCTAGCAATCCAAGAGAAAGGTTTCATAAAATTATATATTACAGAGCAATGGAACACATAAAATATATTGCAGAAATATAAAAAAATAAAACACATAAAACAAGAGAGACACGGATATAGGTGGTTCACCCAATTTGGGTTACATCCACAGAGAAACAACCAGTCCTTCCTTTTATATTATCCAACAAACTAAAGAGATACAACCTACAAAATATCAATTGTAATTCCCTCTTCGCTCTCACACAATCTCCTCTTTCTTTCTCACTCAGAATATAGATATAAAAAGATGCAATACAATTCCATCATATATAGCGAGGAGTTGCCTCCTGGAGAAAAAAACCTAAATTAAACATAACTTCTACCATCAGATCTCTTCCTAATGAACGCCCTATATTGACTACGAAATTACAACATTTTACAAGGAAATTTTACATCTATTTTAAGCTTCGAGGGCGCTGCCCCTGATCCCTTGCTGGGGGGGCTCCTAAAGATCACACCCACCCACCCCTGGACCCCCCGTGCAATGCAAATATCATGGCCAGCATTACCGCCACATTACGAACTAGGGTCCAATGCAGTGATACCTCTGAATAAAGAAGATAATCAAGCTCCACACCTAACAAAAGGTGAACACTCGATCTAGTTGGTTCCTCACTTGCCTGACATGGAAGTTGACCCTGGCAGCTCTTTTGTGTTGATGTGTTGTGGGTGGATCGTCGCCCCTTTCTATCTCTCATGTAGGGGTTGTTGTCCTTGTGGCTAATTTTGTTAGGATATTCCGACACATAGGAAATAGTTAAGTATAACTTTATCTAGTGTAGAGTTAGGAAAAGTGTGTTTCTTTACTATGTACATTTGTAACTTACAATTTGAGGGTCACGATATGTTCTAGACATGAAGTGATCCGATGGTTCATTCTCTCCTCGTTACTTTCGACACTTGATCTGTGGCTTAACACCCAATTGGTCCATGATCTCTATTTAAAGAGCAGGGAGGGTCATTTGTAGGGTGATCATTCATGACAAAAGCTTATGCAAATTTTCTTTCTTTTACTAATAAATTGTCTGAAGTGGCCGTGTTGGCTCAGGCTGTGGACTGTTTCCCTCTTCGAAGGTTTTAACCACGTCAAGAATACTGGTGTATTGATCTGTGATTTGTTTGTGAGTGGTGTTCTTTGGTGTTCTATCTGAGGAACTTAACCTGTAAATTTGTACATGGTATCAGAGCTATTTGACAGCCGCATACGTTGGTGATCCAAATCTGAAGTTAGTACAATTGCATCTGACTGTCGTTTCCTAGATCTACTATTTCTAACTACTTTCGGGCCAAGAGGACTACTCTATTGTGTTAGGAACATTTTTTCTAGTGAGGAACCCCTTTCGTTTCACACGAAAAGGTTTTTGGTAGCCCTAACTACGTCATCTTTAAGATCTGGAGGTATACAGTCTTTATTTGCAGTTTTAGTTATTCATCTCTCTATTTATTTCAGTTTATTTAGTTCTCTCTTTTTTATTACCGGATTTATACTTTTCATGTTTCTGTATGCTCTTTTCCCCATGACTCTGTGCGATTTGGGCAAATTAGAAACAGAAAGGAAGATTTTTTCCCATTTTTATGCTCTTTTCCACCGTGCCTTCGTGTGATCTAGGAAAATCAGAAACATTGAGAAAAAGATATACTTTCCGTTGAAAGCTAACTTCAAGCCACAAGGTTTCATTTTCTTCGCATGTCCATATTGGGTTGTGTGGTTTTTTCTTTGTAGGCAAAAAGAGATTTTTCAAGTAAGCACACACCCCCAAGCTTCAGTGACTACCAAAAAAAAACCCTTTCCTCTTTTCCAAAAATTACTAACCTTTTAAACTAGCTCACTTGTTCCAAAGTTACTTTATGAGAATAGAGGTCTTGGGTTCAAGTCTTGAGTTACTTTTTCAAAAAGCACATGTGACTTATGTTTTAAAGTTACTTTATGTAAAAGTGTTCTCACCCATTATAAAAAAAAGTTAGTCACTTATAATTCTTAAGTCTCTTTATCTTCTATTTAAGTTACAATTTAGTGAGTAGCTCATAAAGTACCATTGCAAAAGTGACTTTCACTTATTTATAAAAGTGGGTCACATAAAATATTTTTTTAAAGTGATCTAATTAGACTAAATTTGGAAAGGGGGGGTGGGGTGGATTTTTTTTTAATATAACATTATCATTCACTTCTGTGTTGGCATTATGATGCATGTGTTGTACTTGATGGCAACCCTCTCATAGAAGATCATCTCACTTGTATACATTCAGATGAATCCACAGAAGAGATATCAGATATGACAGAATACATGGAAGTAGGACAGTTCAAAGGGATCAGATGACAATTCACAAGTAAGATTTGCCATCAAGTCCAAAGGGGGAGATTGTTGGCATTATGGCTAAAGTGTTGTCCTTGATGGCAACTCATACGGGTGATGGATCACAGTAAAACAGGTCAGTAGTAGAGATTGATGATCATCTATCAAATATTGAGGAAAATAAGGGGCACGCAGGCACACCGTACAAAAGGTGTGGACACGCAGGCATGTCTTAGAAAAGGTGCGTACATACCCGCAGGTACACCATGAAAAAGGTGCAGACCCCAATTCACGCACTTTTGATGCAGTGAAAAAGTATTCTCACGTGGGAATCCGATGGTGGACCATAGTATTTAGTCTGACGTATTTGATCCTATGGTTTGGTCAGTGGTATTGTTTTATATTATTATTATTATTATTGAGCCCCATGTTTTTGCGCCCCTTGTATTGGTTATCTATGGTATTGATCCATGATTTTGGGAAGAGCCTACCTATATAAAGCAAAGGAGATCATTTGGCTAGACACTTGTGAAAGAAGAAGATCTTAAGAGAAGCTAGATCTGAAATTCTAGTGATGGGTTTGTGAGAGAGAGTTGAATCAATATAAAGGAGAAACATGAGGATTACAAGTCGGATCTACTAATGGGTTGAGATCCTTTCGACGCATGATCAGATCTGTAGATCTGATAGTCTGGGTTATCCTTGAAGTCTGAAAATTGTCTATATCCACAGGAACGCAAGTGCAGTGAAAGAAAAGTGCGGAGATACGCAGGCACAGAAGTGCTGCAGGTGCGCAGATACGCAGGCCCAGAAGCGCTGCAGATGCGGAGGTGCGCAGGCAGTTCATAAGACACAGAGTGCAGGTACGCAAGAAGTCCGTAAGTCACAATGCGTGGGTACGCAGGAACACAGTTGGAAACAGTGTGTATTTCTACGCAAGTGTTATATGGGTGAAGCTGCGTACTTCTCATGAAATCTATTTAGCTGCCCCTATTTATTGTTGTGTTCATGTGTGTGCCTTATGTGTGATGATCTACTCTATGTTACTGCATCTGTTAACTGATAATATGGTTGATAATGTTCTAATGCACTCATTGAAGATCAATTAACTTAATCATAAGAAGTTGTGGAAGTAGCATATATGAATCTGATTATGGAAATGAAAAAGTTTTATTAATGTGATAATACTGATTCACCCCCCCCTCTCAGTATTATTTCCAACAATTGGTATCAGAGCAGGTCCTTTGGTAGAAGCTTGATCGCTTGAAGGAGATCCGTGGAACAATGGGAAAGAAGCTTAAGAAGAAAGCACCTAAGAAAAGGAAGTCATCTCAGAAGAACTATGACAGTGGGAGAGTCGATTGGGGATTAGGTATAAGAAGCTCTTCAGATTCAGAATCAGATTCAGAATCATTATCAGGTATGAATATATTATCCTCTGATGTTCCAGCTATCTTTCCTTTTGGAAGAGATGAAAGTGATAGTGAAACTACTGAATTTGCTCTTATGGGTGAACAAGAAAGATATCAAATAGAGGCAGAATTTAAAAGGCTGACAGACAAAATTAGAGATCAACAAGATCTATTGAACAAAAGGGAATGTGACTTCAAAGAAGAAGCTACCAAATTAAAGGCCCAATTATAAGAAGGAAACAAGGTAAGAAAACTTCTCAAGGACAAGGAAGACCAATGTCAAAACTTACAGCATGAAGTAACATCATTAAGAAAAGAAGTCAATGAAAGAAGCACAACCATCAAGAAACTGAAAGATAGATCCAGCTACTATGAAAATCTTGAAGCTACAATTCTCTCGCTAAAAGGAGATCTTGAAGAATCAAAGAAGCAGAATACAGATCTACTCCAAGCTATTGCAAAACAAGAAAACGAAGTCACCAGCTTAAAAACTCAGCTGGAATGTGCATTCAGAATTCGTCAAATGCAGCAGGATCTGAATGAAGAACAAGAAAAGGAGATTCTCAAACTAAGGAAACAAATGGAAGAAGGAAGGAAAGTTGAAGAAGATTTGAAGAAGCAATCTCTTGAAAAGGAAGAACAGCTTCAGGTTGAGGTAAATATCTTGAAAGGTAAATTAGAAGAAAAGGATAAGCTTTTACGATTTCAAGATAGTTCTAAAGTCTTGGATGATATTCATAGTAGTCAAAGATCTCTTGCTATAAAGACTGGTCTTGGTTTCCATGAATCTGTTGAAGGTGAATCTAGTTCACAAGGTGAGGCAAGGAACTCTAAAGAGAAATCTAAAGTGATCAACGAAGAAATGAAAGATCAATCTCATCATCAACCAAGGAAAGAGATTCCTCAAAGAAAATCCTTTACTCCTCCTATGAATAACGTTGAATGTTATGTATGTCATAATCTTGGACATGTTGTAGCTAGATGTAGAAGAAGAAGGGTTCAAGACCATTATGCAGAAAGATCATCACATTCAAGGTACTTTAATGGATATTGCTTTGCTTGCAATATGTATGGTCATAAAGCTGCTGACTGTTACAGGAGGAATATGAAACATGTAAGATGTTATGCATGTAACAAGCTTGGACATATAGCAAAGGAATGCAGGAACAAAGCACGGACATCACACCAAAAGGAGAAAACATCATCATGCTTGAAGATATGGAGGAAAAAGGAAGTACAGTCAGAAAAAGGTGGCACAGCACAACGTACAGACATACCAGAATAAGAGGGAGCTGAAAGGACAAAACTTCAGTGTCCTGAATCTCATATGCAAACTCCATAAAGGGAAGTCGGGTATATACGCGAGTTGGATACTGCACAATCGCGTATATGATTGTTTGAAGAAAGGCAGTAGGGAAAGTGAAGTTGGAGGTGAATCTATGAAATATGATCTCTCGAGCATAAGATCAGATCTGGGAATCTGACTGTCAGTGGCACAGAGGAGGACTGTTAATTGGGTTCTAATCAGAGGTACGCAGACCATTCATTGTGAAAGTGCGGGCGTACGCAGCAGAGCGGAAGTTCTGGTGTGGAGGAACGCAGGTGATACACAGAGAATATGCGTGGGTACGCAGCGCGACAGAGGTTTAGGTGCGGAGGCACAGTGGAAGTACGCGGCGCTACAGAAGCCGCAGGTGCGTAGATACGCGGCGCGATTGATGGCATAGGTGCGTGGGTACATGCTGTAGTAGAAGGCTCTCTGCGGGAATACGCAGAAACTCAAAAATTCAAGTGCGTGGATACGCAGAGGAGCGGAAGGTGAAGTGTGGAGCCACGCAGGCCATATAATGAGAATCTGCGGATCTGTCTTAAGACATTTATTGGCTGACTTTTCTTGTTGATAAGATCTGACAAATGGCACCAGTTTAGGGGGAGCATATGTTTTTAATACATTGTTGGCATTATGGTTAATAGTCCTTGGTGATGATGCTTATATGGATAAATGATTCATCTTGCTATGGTTATGAGTTGTTCACATGGTTCTTGGATCAGATTTGTGGTTGATTCTCTAATAGTGCTCGCATGGAGTCTTTATTGTTCTTGGCACATATATGGATGAGGATTGTTGGCTGGATTCATGGTTGACTATTCAAAGTTGCATTAATGCAGATATTCCAAATTGATGATCTTGGTTCATAATGGCTATGAATGAGTTGATGCAGACATACCTTGATGATTCATGCACTAATGCAAGTTGCTGATCTAGTTGCTGTTGACAGATAGTATGGAGCAGATCATACAGTGTTGTTGCTGATGTTTATCTTAGGTGATTGGTCTCTGTTATATCACGACTCATGATGTAATAGTATGTCTCTATCTATTGTAGTCATCTCTTCAGGTCATGTAACGACCTATGTTGGTTTCCCCACTATGCCTGGGATGAAGATGTAATGTATTTAGTTCCTGATGTATCCCCACTTGGTTGGGTGATGGATGTATGTATTGAGTCTTTTGGTGATAGGAAGGTCATTTATATAGAGTCATGCTCTTCTTGTAGAACATCTTTTTTTTGCAGACCTTGCTTACAGTCAGGGGGAGCTTGAGCATGAACAACACTATATAGCAGAGCAGATATTTCAGCTTGTTTTCAGAAAGAGAATTATCAGATTGGTGCACCATGGCATACACAAAAGGGGAGCTCATTCAGAGATTTCAACAGATCTGGTTTATAGTCAAGAGGAGCATGTTCTTAGGGGGAGCATAACCCTTTGCCCTTGATGTCAAAGGGGGAGAGTGATTTGGTGTTGTTGCCATCAAATCCAAAGGGGGAGATTGTTGGCATTATGATGCATGTGTTGTACTTGATGGCAACCCTCTCATAGAAGATCATCTCACTTGTATACATTCAGATGAATCCACAGAAGAGATATCAGATATGACAGAATACATGGAAGTAGGATAGTTCAAAGGGATCAGATGACAATTCACAAGTAAGCTTTGCAATCAAGTCCAAAGGGGGAGATTGTTGGCATTATGGCTAAAGTGTTGTCCTTGATGGCAACTCATACGGGTGATGGATCACTGTACAACAGGTCAGTAGCAGAGATTGATGATCAGCTATCAAATATTGAAGAAAATAAGGGGTACGCAGGCACACCGTACAAAAGGTGCGGACACGCAGGCATGTCTTAGAAAAGGTGTGTACATACCCGCAGGTACACCATGAAAAAGGTGCGGACCCCAGTTCACGCACTTTCATGCAGTGAAAAAGTATTCTCACGTGGGAATCCAATGGTGGACCATAGTATTTAGCCCGACGTATATGATCCTATGGTTTGGTCAGTGGTATTGTTTTATATTATTATTATTTTTATTGAGCCCCATGTTTTTGGGCCCCTTGTATTGGTTATCTATGGTATTGATCCATGATTTTAGGAAGAGCCTGCCTATATAAAGCAAAGGAGATCATTTGGCTAGACACTTGTGAAAGAAGAAGATCTTAAGAGAAGCTAGATCTGAAATTCTAGTGATGGGTTTGTGAGAGAGAGTTGAATCAATATAAAGGAGAAACATGAGGATTACAAGTCGGATCTACTAATGGGTTGAGATCCTTTCGGCGCATGATCAGATCTGTAGATCTGATAGTCTGGGTTATCCTTGAAGTCTGAAAATTGTCTATATCCACAGGAACGCAAGTGCAGTGAAAGAAAAGTGCGGAGATACGCAGGCACAGAAGTGTTGCAGGTGCGCAGATACGCAGGCCCAGAAGCGTTGCAGATGCGGAGGTGCGCAGGCAGTTCATAAGACACAGAGCACAGGTACGTAGGAAGTCCGTAAGTCACAGTGTGTGGGTACGCAGGAACACAGTTGGAAACAGTGCGTATTTCTACGCAGGTGTTATATGGGTGAAGCTGCGTACTTCTCATGAAATCTATTTAGCTGCCCCTGTTTATTGTTGTGTTCATGTGTGTGCCTTATGTGTGATGATCTACTCTATGTTACTGCATCTGTTAACTGATAATATGGTTGATAATGTTCTAATGCACTCATTGAAGATCAATTAACTTAATCATAAGAAGTTTTGGAAGTAGCATATATGAATCTGATTATGGAAATGAAAAAGTTTTATTAATGTGATAATACTGATTCACCTCCCCTCTCAGTATTATTTCCAACATTCTGCACATTCATGCACTTCGTCAGCATCTTCAACAACTTTTCTTCAAAAAACCATAACTTCTTCATTCAGAAGCTTTTTTCAGAGCCCTTTTTTTTTTAATCAGCATAATTTTTGGAGATAATTCCATTGGAACACTTAGTTTTAGCATCTACATCTTCAGTTTGTGTTAAAATGGAAATTCCATACCAAGTTATTCTTGACATCGCCAACTACTTCCAATGGTGGTCCTACATTGTGGATTTACTTAGAAGTAAAGGTCTTTACAGAATAGCCTCAGGCCAAGAAACAAAACCTAAAGATGAAGATAAAGCAGCCAAATGGGAAAATAGGCAAGATCAAGCATGTGGGTTGATAGGGATGTCTATTTATCCAAACCTTAGATTCCATGTGGTAGAACTTGATACCCCTAATGAAGCAATGAAACAACTTACTATAGTTTTTGGAAATAAAAATGAAATTAGAGCCCATCTACCTGAAAATGAGTTGCTTACGTTGAACCCGAATAATTTTTCTTTGATTGAAGATTTTTTGTCCAAGTTCAAGACCCTTAGACTTGTCTTGGAAGGTATTAAGGTTAAGAAAGAAGATGGTAACCTTATCTATTCCATTCTTACTAAGTTGGGACCAGCCTACTCTATGTTTATTTCCACCTTCCATTCTACTGAGAAGACTTTATTTCTCAAGGACAAGACTACAAGTCCCCCTCTTTTGATGCCTTTTGTGATTCTTTAATAAGAGAACAAGAAAAACTCTTACATCTTCCTCTTCTTAATCTTGGAAACTCTTCTAAGAAAGCCTTAGCCGCCCAACAACAACAAAATTCAAATAATCCTAAGAAGCAGTATCCTAAAAAGAATGGTCCTAAACCAAAAAAGGGTCCTAAGTAATTTCAGTCTCAGAATGAAAGATCATTTGAACAAAATGATAAGGAAAATAAAAACAAAGGGAAGAAGACTGATAGACATTGCCACTTTTATAATCGAGATAGCCACTTAGAATCCAAATTATTTAAGAAGATGGAAGCCTTGGAAGCAGCAATGAAGAAGCATAACATCCTTTTGGATCACTCTTCAACTTGAACTTCATCTTTAGGAATATCACTTTTTGCATGTGGTTTTCAAGCATCTCGGTCTAGTTATGCACTAAGCTTGTCTTCTTCTTCTCATTTTCATGAGTGGCCCATTGATTATAGAGCTTCTTATCACATGGCAAAAAAAAAGCCATGTTTTCTTCTTTAAATGATTGTAACACCAAAAATATATATGTTGGTGATGATAGATCTCTTGGTGTTGTAGGGACTGGAACTGTTAGTCTAGACAATGGTCAATTTAATGATGTATTATGTGTTCCAACCTTATCCTGCAACTTTCTATCTGTATATTAGATAACTCATTCAGGTGAAGGTAAAACCGTTGAATTTTCACCTCACGATGTTGTAATTAAGGACTTAAGAGATCCTAAATAGATTTTAGCTACTGCCATTGCTGATGATTCTACAAGGTCGTATAAGTTTAACAAGTTTGGGTCATAAACTCTTCCATCAATATTTGTTGCTCATAATGATGAAGTGACCAAAATTTGGCATGAGTGATTTGGTCACTTAAACTATCGCTCCCTTCAAAATATATGTAAAGAAAATATGGTGACAGGTGTTCCTATGGTATCTTGCAGAGATGGTGTTTGTTCCGGATGTGTACTCGGAAAACATCATTGGGATAGTTTTGAAAAATGTTCATCTTGGCATGCCTCAGCCCCTTTACATCTTGTGCATAGTGATTTATGTGGTCCACTTCCAGTTGTTTCATTCTCTGGCTACAAGTATTTCTTAAATTTCATTGATGATTTCTCCGAACGCACTTGGGTATACTTCTTAAAACTCACGAGTGAAGTATTTAACATGTTCTTGGCCTTTAAGGCCTTTGTTGAAAAACAATTTGGACATCAAATTCTTAAGCTAAGATTTGATAATGGCGGAGAATATGTTAACAACAAATTCATGAACATTTGCACTGAGAATGGAATTCAAATGCAACATACTACTCCATATACTCCACAACATAATGGTGTAGCTGAAAGGAAGAATCACACTTTAAAGGAAATGGCTAGTTGTATGCTTCAATTTAAAGGACTTAGTCTTAATTTTTGGGCAAAAGAAATTAATTGTGCAAATTACATAGTAAATTGCACTCCTACTAAGGCTTTAAACAATATCACTCCAGAAGAAGCATGGAGCTCAATGAAACTAGATGTAAGTCACTTTCGTGTTTTTGGAAGTGAAGCATGGGCCCATATTCCATATGAGAAACATAAAGCTTTAGAACCTACGAGTGAAAAATGTATTTTTGTTGGATATTTTGAATATTTCAAAGGATATAGACTTATTCCACTTAAGTCCAAAAATGTTATCATTAGAAGACATGTAAGATTTGCTGAAAATATATCGGCCTACGTCCCTAGTTGGGCAGATGTGCCACCTCTCTCTATCCCTTCTACTTCTAAAAATATTTCTTCTTCAGATGATGACAGTGAGGATGACAATCCTCCCCCACCTTCTTAGGATGCTCCTTCAGCTCCTCAGCTTCCAAAATGCGTTTGTGCTACTCGGGATGCAGCAAGTGCTCTTGCAGGTGATCCTACAGATCAGAGACGTACATATTCTTAGTTTGATAGAGCCTCTTCTTCACTGGCTCAATATTCAACGAATTATGACCTTGACATCTTTGCAGAAGCTTCAGTCCATCCAGATTGGGATGCAACTATGAATGAAGAATATCATTCGTTATTGGCAAATGATACATGAGATCGTGTTCCTCTTCCAAAGGGACAAAAACTTGTTAGATGCAAATGGGTTTAGAGAACCAAGTATGGACCAGATGGAAAAGTTGATAAACATAAAGCTCGTATTGTTGCTAAGGATTTTTCACAAGGTTAAGGCATTGACTATACAGAAACCTTATCCCCTGTTTCCAAAATGAACTCTATCCGCATTGTTCTTTCCTTTGCTGCCTCTTTCAAATGGTAAGTCCATCATATGGATGTTAAATCTGCCTTCTTGCATGGGGACTTGGATGAAAAAATCTATATGGAAGAACCTACTAGCTTTATACAAACAAACTCCAGCCTTGTATGTCGTCTTTAAGAAATCCCTTTATGGTCTCAAGCAAGCCCCTCGGGCTTGGTATGCCAAAATGGATAGCTTTCTTTTAGATGTTGGATTTTCTAGGTGTCATTCTGACAATATTGTCTACACCAAGAAAGTGTGTAAGTCTCTTATCATTCTTGTTCTTTATGTTGATTATCTTATCCTTATTGGTAGTGATCCCAACCTTATAAACTATGTGAATTCCAGCCTTAAAAAGAAGTTTGAAATGACAGAATTAGGACACTTGCATTATTTTCTTGGTCTTCAAATCTTGCAATCCAAGGAAGGTATTTCCCTATCCCAGTCCAAGTATGCTTGTGATCTTCTACGCCACTTTCACATGGAAGACTGTAAGCCCACCCTTTCTCGCTTTCAGTCTGGAGCCAAACTTTTAGTCACTTGTACTTCCCCTAAAATTGATGCTACCTTATACCGCCAGCTTCTAGGAAAAAAATTGTATCTAAGCCATACTCGTCCTGACCTTTCCTTTGTTGTTGGCCTTATTTCTCGGTTTATGCAAAACCCACATGAAATTAATTGGAACGCAGCTAAAAGAATACTTTGTTATGTTCGAGGTACAGTTCATTTTGGGATTCATTACAGTTCAGAAGCATCTCCTCTATTGGTTGGTTTCACTGATTCCGATTGGGCTGGTGACTTTGATGATCGGAAGTCTACTACAAATTATGTGTTCACTCTTGGTTTTGGACCTATTACATGGGCTTGCAAGAAAAAAAGTGCCAATTCTCTTTCTTCAGTAGAAGCAGAGTATCGTGGTGCCATAGAAGCTAGTAAGGAAGCACTATGGCTTCATTAGATCCTATCAGAGTTTGGTTTTCAGCAGCAACATACGACTACACTTTGTTGTGATAATCAAAGTTCCATTCAACTATGCAAAGATCCAGTCTAACATCATCGCAAAAAACACATTGAACTACACATACACTTCATCAAAAAGCTCATTCATGACCATGTTCTTAAAGTGCAATATTGTTCAATCGATGATCAAGTTGTTGACATCTTTACAAAGGATCTCACAGAGGCGAAGTTTACTAAAATTTGATTTATGGTTGGAGTTCAGGAAGTTGTCACTAAGGGGGGATAGGCTCTAATGCCTACTTCTTCCCCTATTGTGTCATATTTGTACATCCTTCAATCCTATCACAAGTTGTTCTTACAAGGGGATGATAGGATATTTTGACACATAGGAAATAGTTAAGTATAACTTGGTCTAGTGTAGAGTTAGGTAAAGTGTGTTTCTTTACTATGTACATTTGTAACTTACAATCCAACGGTGACGATATGTTCTAAACATGAAGTGATCTGATGGTTCATTCTCTCCTTGATATTACAGACACTTGATCTGTGGCTTAACACTTGATTGGTCCATGATCTCTATTTAAAGAGTAGGGAGGGTCATTTGTAGGGTGGTCGTTCATGAGAGAAGCTTCTGTAAATTTTATTTCTTTTATTAATAAATTTATTGAAGTGGCTGCATTGGCTTAGGTCATGGACTGCTTCCCTCTTTGACGGTTTTAACCACATCAGGTATACTGGTGTATTGATCTGTGATCTATTTGTGAGTGGTGTCCTTTGTTGTTCTATTTAAGGAACGTACCCTGTAAATTCATACAAACTTTTTTCCATTGTGTTGGTTGTTTTATTGTGGGGTTATGTGGGTGGTGATATGCTGAAGTTTTAACCAACGATGTATCTTTCTTTAATTCACCACCTGATGGAGCCTGATTGGTATCTGGTACATGTTGTGGCACCTGGTGTTGTTGCTTATCTTCCAATATTACTTCAACTACCGATTTCTCATCTAATGTATCAGTACCTGTAACATTTTCTGCTTCGGCCTCCTTGGACTCTACCTATTTATTGATGGAAATATCCTATAAGGTAATTTTGTTCTTTTTATACCAGAGCTTCAGGAATTTATTCTACAAATTAATATTGATAGTACCAACAGATTCCATCCAAGGGTATCCCAAAACAACATCCTCATTAGCCATATCTGAAGCATAAAAATCAGAATGCAATACATACTTAAACATAGAAATATTCAAATCTTTATAAACTTGAGCATCCTCATTATCAACCTGTGTGTTGTCCATGTGTTTTGCTGGAACTTGCAATTTTTTTGCCAAATTAACATTTATAAGATTTTGCTTGCAACAAGGATTTATAAACACAATGATCTTCTCCTTCTGAATATATCCATAAACCTGTAATAAGGAGCTACTAGTAGAAAATAAACCCATATCTTTCTCATTATCTTGTTTTCCATCATGAGACCATTTGTCTTAAAAGAATTTTTCAAATTATTCATCTGAAAATTTGTACAACTTCTTACTTGTCAATTGATCTCCATAATATTGCAGCCTCATCTTGCAAAGCAAGCCATACCAAACCTTTCCAATTTTTCCTATATGTGAACTTTTCACTGCTTATGAATTCTTCAATAGTAGGGCTATCATTTTTTCCTGTAAAAAAACATCTTGCTAGAAGCCACGAAGAGGGTTTTTAAAAAATCACTTACTTGGAGAAAATTTAAAATGGCCACAATTCGGTCAATATTGCTCAAAATCCTTATTATGACTTGTTTTTGGAAATGGAACAACCATTTTGCATCTTCTCATGTGATAGAAATTCTAATATAGGCACTCTGGAATTTCATATTTGCGCTGCGATTTTTCCGCCGTCACAAAAATTTATGAAAAAAGAGCTGATTTTAAATCAGCGATATCTCCCTCATTGGGACTTCGATTTGACTGATTGCTTTTTGAAACTGGGTAATTTTTCAAGAGGAACTCAGATATGCCATAATTTTCTAAAAATTCCCCCACAGAAATGACAAAAATTAACTGGAGATCTATTGTCCATGAATTTTCGTCACTGATTTTTAAATCGCGATATATCCCTTATCCGGGCTTTGATTGGGCCGATTTTTTGTTTTGAAATTGGGTATTTTTTCACAAATAATCCATATCTTCCATTTGATTCTGCAAATTTTGCACCAAAGTTTTCAGATCTGATCTGCAACTCACCAACCCAAAAAGTTCCCGCAATATATATATATATATATATATAGATATGTCTCTCCGCTTGCCCAAGAAGGTGCTCTCATACCACTTGTAATAGATCTGACTTGAAAATATATGAGAATACAAATATACCCAGAAATAATAAGATCTATCCAATAATATAAAATAAAAATGCTTCTCTTTATTGACCAAACCCATGAGGTAGGGTAACACCATACAATCACTCCTTAAGGAAGAAGAACACTCCACAAGTCATATCCTTTCCAATACAATAATCCTTGAAATCTCTCCATGGGGAGTCTCTAGCCTCTATATAGGCCTCATACATGCAATACCATGGGTCATTACCATGGTTCTCTCAATACCATATATCTAATACAATGGGATTATTACATTATTGCTAACTTGTTGGATTATTACAATGGGATTATCACATTTAGTACTTGTTGGATGATGTAACTTTGAGGAGGGGGAAAAATGCCCCTGAAATAATTACATCCTTGTTCTAATATATATTTGAAAAGGTTGCAAGGGATCCATCAATATTTTTAATCTCCCAAATAGTTATAATGGATTTGTATTCACTTGAAATCATGTGAAAAAAACTTACTGTTGTCATTCCACACCCGTAGAAAAATGGTTGTACTCTTCATTATGCATCATTTTTCCTTGTGTAGGAAAAAAAAACTTATCTCTTTATCTCTTCCTTTTGACCAATTGTGGATGTCTCAAGGAGATTTTACTTATAAAACAGTTTTAATTGGGCCTTAATGTCAATCAATGATTTGTTGTTTGTTACTTATTTCTCCTTTTCCAACATAAAAATAAATTCTTTTGACCTTATTATGTTTTAGTGGAACTATATGGGGGGAGGGGGGAACTCAGGGGTAGAGGAGGAAAAGGGGATCCAGCTGGATTTTAGTTGTGTAATAACATTGGGGTGTTGAAGTAAATAAGTGAATGGGATAGTCATTAGAATCCCCCACAACCAAGGATATTTGACCAAATCTAATTCAAAAATCAAGGAGGGCCTCCAAAATGATGAAATGATGAATTATTTAGGAAATTTTATCAGATCTAGTAATGTTGTTTGACCATGTTGGTAGAAGCTTGGTTTGAAGGTTATCAAAAAAGTTGATCTCCTCGATTAGATCTATAAAGAGGTTTGTGAAGGCCTCAATTATGCTAGAAGGTCCCAAAATCTTAGCAACTCGTAATATGAAATTTAAGTAACTCCCATGATTACCCTTATAGAGTGCACATGAGGGATTCTCAGAATGTTTAGCCAATAAAACTAATGATCTCAAAAGGGCCTATACAAATTTATGAAGATGAAGGTTTTTTCTAGTTCTTTAGAGAAAATATTAATGGAAAGTTTTGATTTGAGGGACTCGGATGATATCAAAAAAACCCATCAAATGTCACATCTATAGAGCAAGAAAAAATAAGAAGGGGAGAATTGATTTGAGAGCCCAAATTGGCTTTGTTCCTTCTAGTATAGACTCCTAAAATAATAGGATGTGAGGGGAGTGGGATTCCAATACCAATTTTATACCCAACAATTTTTAGGGGCTATCTAATCCCCTACAATTTTGGGAGAGCAACATCTTTTAGGAACCTGTGCAGGACCAGATTCTCTAAGAGTGCAAATAATGCATTTTGGTTTTCTAGCTTTTATTTTTGAGTGAGGTAGGTTCTTAGCGATATATATGGATGATTGTATACCTCTACATGAGGAAATTTGAGTCGCACCTAAGGAAAAGCCCAGAACTCCCCCTGGTTTAAGTATAAAGTATTCTAAAGAGTTAAAAGGTAGAGGGTGAGTAGATGAATTCAAGTTGTACTTGAGGGAGCGTGTAGGAGGATCTAATAGGGAAGCCGATCCAAAGGGTGAAATAAGGAATATAGTATCGATAAGAATAGAATATGGAATAAAAGGAGTAATTAAGGTAGAGTAAAAGGGGAGGAGATCAAGAGATTCATGTTTTGGAGCTTATTCATGGGGAAATCTGCAGAGAAAGGAGGAGAAGAATGCTGAGAAATTAAATCCTTCAAAAATAAATCAAAATTAGAAGATAAAAGGGCACACGAAAAAAAGATCATACCTTTGGAGGGTGGACCCTCCTTAGGGGATAAATATTAAAGCCCTAGTTCTACAACAACAATTGTAGAAAGGTCAATTGGTCCAAAGGAGTTCTTAAGTGGGGTGGAAATCTTCTCCTCCTAGGTTGTTGTTAATGGCATTTTTTGTAGTGGGACATATTAGCTTTGTTTTTGTAGCAAGGGAGGATGTGAAACCACATATAATGTGAATTTATTGACCAATCTCCTACTAGACTACATTATTCAATAATCCTTACTTAGATAGCTATGGGCATGACAATGAATTCACTTGTATAGGTCCCCCTCATAATCTCAAGTTTTCTAGTTCTTCAATGTCCCTGTGATAGAAGCTGGAAGCCTCTTGGTGAGGTTCAATCCCACTAAAATTTGCACCATTCCCTTATGTCTTATTTGCTGAAAAGAATAATCTTCATTGTAAAAAAGACCCGATGTATTCCAAATATTCATAAAGACATATTTTGACTAAAAGACCATGGGAAGTCCTCACAGCTAAACCTAATTGGGCATCAACACTTTTTTTTATTTCACATCAAATCTATTATCTAGGGTTTGAGATAGAGTTCTCAAGATCCCCATAACCATTTGTTGTTCAAGAATCTTTTTGCATCCTATTATGTCTTTTTTATCCACCCCTTCTGAATCTCGGTTAATATCAAGCATTTTGGGGAATCTCTAAAAGTAGACATTTTTTTTTACTTTTTCCACCTACATAAAATAGCCATGGAATTTTTTCTTCTTTGAAAATTCACCATGACCACCTCCTTTTTCATACTGATAATCTCATTTAGTTGCACATCCTTTCCTAGAACTAGGTAGGGCTCCTCAACCTCTTTTCTAATGCATTTCCTCTTCTATCTTAGTGGGTCATGAATAAATAGAAGTGAGAGAAATGAGAATGTGGGGCTTTGACTACCTCTGCATAGCATATTTAGTACAGAAAGGCTACATAGGAAGTTGAGAGACCAGATAGGACAGTAACAACAAAAGAGAAGGTTCAGTAAGGGAGATCTACTATGTGGTTTCCACAAGATTGAGTTGGAAGCATCTAGAAGGGAGTGAGGAGAACGGGATGTTGTTGAGCAACAATTTGAGTTTGGAAAATGGGGAGAGGTATTTTTGTCACTTGACAAAGGGAGTGATGTATTTATATTTGATGCAATTGTTATTATCATAGGTGGGGTGGTAGTTGAGGACAATACCTCCTTCCCCTCTCTTTGTCCATCACCTTTAGAGCTTGTAGGTGATTTCCATTCAGAAAAACTAGCGATACTGCACCGTGTGCCAATGTCCATTGAGTGTTGCAAGGTTAGCAGTGGAGATATCCAAATAATTTGGCCCTCAAGGGGGCCTTCAAAAAAATCCACCCTCTCTTCATGCATTTTGTATGAGTCAAGGGAATGGTAGTATGGGGAGCATAGCGATATGGTGAGAGGGCCTAAGGCCCTTCGGTCTTACACCTTGAATTATGTAATTTTGTAAAGCAAAAGCTCAAACCCTCACCCTCCATTAACAAGTTCCAACTATTAGCTATATATATATATATATATATATATATATATATATATAATAACTAGTGCAACCACATTAGTAAATGTAGTTGATATATTGCACTTTCCCCCTTTATAAGTCATTTGGCATATGGAAATGGGACAAATCAATATACCATATTAACTAATGTGGTTGTACTAGTTGATAAATTAATATTAACTTCCATGATTTATATATATCTTAAATTAACTATTAATTATTAAGTATACAAACTCTATAATTTAAATAAAAATAAACTATATAAAACAAAATAAAAAATTATATAAAAGAAAAAAAAAATTATATAAAAAATATTTTAATGATACTATATTACTTATCTAATATATATTTTAATTTAAATTATAATTTATCTCTTTTTTAAAATATATATTTAATAAATAATGTAATATTACATTATAGGTAATTCTTAGAATAATGTGTAAGAAACATTTTATTACTAAATAATATTAAAAGGTTATATATATATATATATATATATATATATATATATATATATATATATATATAGATATATATATATATATATATATATATAACTATTTATATATTTCAAATAAAAAATATAAAAAAATATTTAAACCCAATTCAAAAGTTTAAAATTATTAAAATAGAATTCATCATATCATTGATAAAAAAATTGAACTTATTTAAAAATACAAAAAAAAGTTCTTCTAACTAATTCAATTGAATTTTCAAATATTTTATTTACAAGTGATATAGAAACTGAAAATATATACACTACACTAGCATTTGTACAACAACACTCCTGAATTTGTTTGAATGCCATCACCATCACACTCATAAAACACAAAAAATGACAATTTCCAACAAGGAAATGACAACAATATTTTTCCCCATCTAACTTCCCCCACTACAACTGTGGAAGAATCAAGAATTAATAGTCTTCATTGTCACCAAATTTCCCCTAAAGAATAACTAAGGGAACAATGGCAATCAACAACGAACAATTGATGCAATACAAGATATATATTCTTCAAGCATTGGTTCAAATGATGTCACGACCATTCATCGATCCATCCACAATTGATCTTGATGGTTGGCACTGGTGCACAATTCATTCTTTCACATCACTTTTGTAACCATCTGAATGTTGGACTACTAGTTGACCAATAATGTTAATGCTTGCTTAATTTCTTCTGTTGAGGATGTGCAAATATCTTAGTTTTTGCCTCTACGGTCTGAAAGTTGAGTGCCACAACATTTTCATTTGGAATGACATTAGCAAGTAGGTCATGAATGTGTTTATCAAGACCATTTTCTTCAAGCACCTCACAGCTGGATGTAGGTGATGAGGAAATAACATGATCATAAATAAGAATTTCTCTTGATGTTTGCAGTAGAAGATTAATATCAACACCAATTCCTTGCCCATTCTTCCCAAGTCCTGCTCCAGTATACCTCATTCTTCTCAGCAATTGAAACCCAATACCAGTAGTATGGTTTTCAAAACTGGGTGTGACAATAGTATGAGATGATTCATGATCATCTGCATGAGTCTTGTTTTGCAGCAATTTTGTTTTTGTGGCTAGTAGAAACACATTTTCCAACTTGATTTTTTCGTGATGGGTAAAATATTACAGAAGCTTCGTGAGAAGAAGGAAATGAATGAACTTTTTAAAGAAGTTCTTTAGTTGCAGTCAGTGGTATTCCTTTTGCAAGCAGAGAATGCCACTATTAAAAATAGGTTACAAACTTCAATCGCTGAAAAAATCCAAATGGTTGACCATCTCGATTCAACCATCTGGATATCACGTTGGCATTTTCCATTACACCAAAAATGTAAGGGATTGTGTGATTCATTCATCAATTCTCATGAAGTGCATTGTTCTACATCCCAAACAGTCAACGGACAATTTCATAGTGACGGGGTTGGAGAGAAGCACCAAAACAAAGATTCTTCAGCTCTGTGAGATAACCAGTGCTCCCTTTTATCAAGTTGTGGGCATCAACAAAATCCAGATCAAACCAATTTGCATGAATAACCAAAAAGAAGCCTACAAAAATCTCTTGAAGCGCAACTCTTCCCACGGGTGAATGATGCCAGCTAAGATCAAAGATGTGAGCACAACAATTTGATCTGATATGTTAGCTGATCTCAAAGGTTACATACAATCCAAGAGTGACAGATGAAATTATTTAAGCATATATGATACCAGTGAAGATATGGATATCTAGAATAAAATATTGTGACATGATATTTAGATTAGAAAGGAAAAAAGAAATTATGAAATCCCATCGTTCTAGGTTTAATCAGACTCCGATCTAACTTGAGCACACACGATCCCATCACAACGGCTAGAATTCATTCAATATCCACATTATATCGAAACCATTATCCCTTGGATAGATCTATAGATCTCAAAAGAAATTTTGAGAACTCAGTGAAACATAAGCCCCATTCATATAATTAAAAAATAATAAACTCCAAAAACAATTAGATAGGGTAGGAAATGCCTACTCTGATACCATGAAAGAATATTTCATTATTCACATTTTTGTGTAAAATTACATATAATACCTCCATTATATAGCAATGGAGGAGGCTCAGTGTCGGTTAAGGATAACTATGACAGCTCAATAAATGCAAGACCCTATGTGAGCTTACAACTCACCATAATTATCTCATAGAGAAACTAAGCATGGGAAAAGCCAACTCTAACACTTACATTATGTACATAAAATCCTTCTATACAATTCACGTGTTTAGACAATCGATGTATCTGCTCACACTTACTATATTCAAAATGTAATTGTTTCATTAGATCTTCCATACAATTCACGTCTTTATAGTTTCAATTATTTCTATACATACTTATTTTTAAATAATCTATGGACTTTCTATACACATATGCATCCCGAAAACACCCATCTGCGGTTGAGGGCGCTGCTCGACATCTTCTTAGTCAAAGACTCTTTGGATCCCAGTGGTGAAGTTACTATAATTCAAGGCCAAGGTACATTATCGACAACTGCATTAATAGTTAACTCATTTGAAGAACTGGAAGGCCCAGTCTTAGAGGCACTCTCAGTTAATTTCCGTGTATATCCCATTGGTCCTATACTGCTCTCTCAGTCATCCCATTTTAAACATAAGGATGGATCTCCGAATGAATTGAGTATGTGGAAGGAAGAAAATAGTTGTCTCCCATGATTAGATTTTCGGAATCCATGTTTTGTTATGTATGTTTGTTTGGGAAGCATGAAAGCTTTTTCTAATGAATAACTCATGGAATTTTCATGGGGATTGGCTTCCAGCAACCAATATTTTTGTGGGTTGTTAGGCAAGATATAGTTCATGGTGAGTCTACCATATTGCTTGAAGAGTTCATTGAGTAAGAAAAGGATGGAAGTTTGTTTATTGGATGGGTGCCTAAGATAAAGGTATTGCCGCACCCATCTGTCGAGAGGACATATTGTAGCCCCCCAAAGGTTTATTGGTAGTTACATGTCACGCTGGTTGTTGGATTCCTCTGGATTACAAAAACAAATAAAAAACCTTACATAGGTTTATATTATATATTCAACTTTTATATTTTATTAAAATATTACACTACTATTATGACTATTTATAAAAATATAAATTTATATCATTTAAGTGAGTATGGTATAAATAAAAAAATTTAACATATCAAAATTTTGAAATTAAAGATCAACAAATAGAAATTAACAATATTATTAAAAAAAGGCAGTGTTCTATGTAAAATAGGAGCATGAATCCCAACGTTCTCCCAAAAGCTATCTGAGTCTCTCTCTCTTTGTCAAGTTTAATATTTAGAGACAACATTTTGTGAGTGCAAGAAACTATGTAAATTAGGAGCATGAATCCCAACATTCTCCCAAAAGCTATTGGAGTCTATCTCTCTTTGTCAAGTTTAATATTTAGAGACAACATTTTGTTAGTGCAAAAAGCCAGAATTTTTTCTTTTCTTTTAAATGATTAGGTTTTAGCCTTTAGAGTTTTATTGTTTTTTATTACTAATCTCTTTGAATTTACTGGATTCCATAATGAAGTTAAAAAAAATTAGATGAATTTCATGAAATTATTCATGTTCCTGTTTGGGTTGTTCTGACTAAACTTGAGATTTGTGAACCTCATCTAAAAATTCATGCACCAATGAAATTAGACCAACTTTAAATTTAATCAATTTTGTTAGCCAAACCCGTTGATTTACATGGTGATGTAAGGGGAATTAAGGTATAGGTCCTGGTCTTGGTTTGAAGATATGATGGTTGAATTAACCATGTACATGAAGGACATCCTAGTAGAGTAGTAGTTGCAACAATAAAGTATCATGCATTCTGGTAGATGACTCTCCTTTTATATGAATGCCAAAATTTTGATTAGATCATAACTAGGATTTTTTTTATTAAGTTTAGGAAAAACAATCTTTAAGGGGGAGTATTGGAGTTATAAATCCTACTTGTCTTAAGTGTGATGTTTTCTATGTAAACGAGTCTCTTGGTAGTCTTTAGGAGATTATTGAATCTACTTAGAATGCTTTCTATGTAGGGAGTCTCTTTCTAGTCTTTAAGAGATTATTGAATCTACTTAGATTGAGAGATATCCTGCATTAACTAGCTTCCTCGTTGAAAAGATAATTTCTGTCTTAAAAATACATTAATCACGTAATTAACTTCTATTATTACTTAATTAACAAAATTGTGTTTATGAAATTTTAATTCTGTTATAATATATCAATTCTCACCTAACAATCAATATAATTTCTCTATCTTAAAAATGCATTTATGTATTTATCTTAAAATATTATTTTGTTAATAAAAATGTGGTTAACAATCAATATAATTTCTCTATCTTAAAAATGCATTTATGTATTTATCTTAAAATACTATTTTGTTAATAAAAATGTGTTTAACAATCAATATAATTTCTCTATCTTAAAAATGCATTTATGTATTTATCTTAAAATATTATTTTGTTAATAAAAATGTGTTTAAGAATATTAATTCTTTTGTAGCATATCAATTCTCAATTACCTTGTTTTCAAATTTCCATTTTTTTTAATGTCATCATAGATATATGGACTAAAAAGTAGATGTGGTTATCTCTTTTGTTTTCTTCTAAAGTGTATAACTAAGGTGCAACACTTAGAGTAAGAATCAGAATAATAGCCCCTACAAAATGTACACCTAAAAAGTAATAAT
The DNA here is from genome assembly GCA_031772625.1 of Pinus tabuliformis. Lineage (NCBI taxonomy): Eukaryota > Viridiplantae > Streptophyta > Pinopsida > Pinales > Pinaceae > Pinus > Pinus tabuliformis. The sequence continues at coordinate 1,611,060,453 of CM062817.1, read as the reverse complement.
AAAGGATCAAAGTGAAAGCCCCTAAAACACAACGCTTAAAGTATATGCTGTCGACTATATGTTGTCATTGCAAATGTTGCTTAAGGGGTCAACACCCCTTATGAGGCCTCTGACTCCATGGCTTTGTAGCCTATTGAATATAAAACGCATGAAGGGTCGCTTAGCATTTTCTAATTCCCTTATTATATTGGTTTCCCTATCTTCACGCCTGTCAAAGGGTCGGTCAATGTTTTCTGATACCCTTATTATATTGGTTTCCCTATCTGCACGCCTGTCACCTGGGGATCTCAGCAATAATACATAATTATTCCTTTCAATTCCCTATAAATAAGGGAGGTATAGGGGTTCAATTCGGCAATAATATATTATTTTCCTTTCAATTCCCATGGAGGAATCGGGGCTGAATTTGATAAGATTCGGAGGAAGAAAGATGGGGTTCAGATCACTGAATGACACCTTTGGTTTTTTTAATTGCCTAAATAATAGATGGGGTTCAGATCACTGAATGGCACATTTGAGTTTGATATTGCATAGAAAAGGCATCAAAAACTAGAATGGTGTGATGTGTTTAAGGGGATCACAACTGGGATGGAACATGATCTTCTAAATCAAATGGAAATATGCCGTAGCATTGTGATATATATCAAAGCCAATAAATTTATAATAATATACGATTTCCAATGAAGAAAATTATTGGAAGAGATTTTGGGTAGTTGGGATTTTATAATAATAACTTTGAGTAATTGGGAAGATTTAATGATAACTTTTCCATCTATGTTCTAGTCACATGAAATACAATATATTGTATGTCTGATTATAATTAATGAAATACAATATATTGTATGTCTGATGATGCAATCATAATGTATATTTTTGATATATATTCCACACTTCTTTTAAAATTTTCTACCTTTTTAAAACTATTGAAAAATAATACATATCAAAAAAATTTCTAATAATAAATATCAAAAAAATATATTCGTAAATTTGAAAGAATATTTTTCCAATTTAAATCCATTGATCGAATTTAAACTAGGTAACCATGTGATAAACTATCCTCGATCCCTTAAGACATATATCTGTTATTAATTATTGAATTTCAATTTCATACTAGAAACTTTACACGGCGTTATAAAATTACAGAAAACATGGATTCTGGGAAGTGATTGGTGACTAGTTTCTCCCATTTTATTAGCGGCGCGTTGGCCGTTGTCGGGAATCATAAATATGCTTGTTTCATAATGTTAATAAAAAACTTATTTGAAAGGTACCGTCATCATGATTGTATATGATTGATGACAATTTCTTCCTATTTCTTTATATGTGCCTTGGCTTTCATGAAGAATCATAAATATATTTCTTCCACGATGTTAGTAAAAAAGTATTTGATTGATGACAATTTCTTCCTATTTCTTTATATGTTTTTTGGGTTTCATGAAGAATCATAAATATTTTATATTTTAGGATTCTGCGATCTTCATAATTGTGTAGATCATCTTCCGGATTCATCGCATTAGGTTTGTTTTGATGACATTTCGAATCAGCAACGGTGATTCATCTTTAGGATGTGAAAGACTAATGTGGTTCATTTTAAGATATTAACAATCATAAATATATTTGTTCCACAATATTAATAAAAAAGTATTTGTCTTTTTGTTTATTGAAAAATATTATTGTTTTTTTAAATGTTGGAAAAATAATTTATTTATTTAAAAAATGTTGTTATCAAGATTGTGTAAAGTATTATTGTTTCTTTAAATATTAGAAAAATAATTTATTTATTTAAAAAATATTGTTATCAAGATTGTGTGTGTGATTAACAACAATTTTTTCCTATTTCATAAATATATTTATTTGTCAACGTTAACATATTTATTTGTCAATGTTAATAAAAAAATATGTCTTTGTCAATGTTAATAAAAAAATGTCTTTGTGTTTTGTTGTAAAAGGTACATGTAATGGCCAGATTCATGCATTTGCTAAACTAATATGGATTGCAGTTTCTAGAATGTCCCAGAATAGTATAGTCAAGAATGGATTGCTTATTTTAAAAATATCTAAAAATAGCATGGTTAAGCTTTGTTAACAGATATTAACAATGACCGTTACGTACCATGGTATTACAATGATCCATCACATAGTCATCCATCGAGCATTTCACAGTGAACTCATGATGCAATCCCCGCCATTTGAAATTTGAAGACTATAGAGAGCGCCCTCCGTGAATACTCGAGAACTGTCTTTTCTGCACTTTATTTCTTCAATTTTCATATATTCTGTTACTACTGGCTCAAAACATATATGAAATGAAGAGATGTCTTTTCATGTCATAGGCATTTTACTAAGTTTACATTTCGTTTTTGTGCTGTCTTTTTATTGTTAGTATTTTTGGGTTATATTTGTTGATTTTTATTTTAATTTAATTCACTTCTCCACTTTTAAGAAAGGGCATAGCCATGTTTAAATAAATATTAGATTATTAGAAATATATTAATGTTTTAATAAATATTAGAAGAGTAGATATTTGTAAATGCTCAATTTTAAGAGTAAATTTGTAAATAATTTTTTTTAAATGTAGATTTTAATATTGGTTTGGATCTCAATTTGTTAGTCACAAATAGTAAATTAGACTAAGAACCTTTCTCTTCTGAATGTCAAAGATGCATGTATTTACAAAGTAAATATTTTTATTATTATTGAAAGTAATTCAAACAGTTATCATGTCATGGAGTCTTGAGAAAGTAAGTGAATGAAGATAATAACTCTTACCAAAATGAATGAATACAAGAACTCTCACTGCTCAATTAATTAGCAAAGTCACTTTTCTAGTTAAGATCAAAATATTGGAAGTATGAAAAATTAGAATGGTAATGGCCAATATAACCGAATTTACTTTACCTTTGTATAATCAACCATTGAAATAACTTGGTCGATGATTTTATTATTATTATTTTTTAAATTAATAAAAGTATTGCATTATCTTTAATGGTGTGCAATATTTTCTTAGAAAACATAATTTTATAATACTATTGATTAGTATGTTTAAAATATTAAGATTAATCATTTTTTATTATTACTACTTTATTGCTTTTTATTTTTAAGAGTTGTATATTAATTTGACATATTTTACACAACCACCTATTATTTAAGAAAAAATATTAATAATAATGATAAATAAATAAGTGTAATATGTAATATTTTATTTTAATGTGTTTAAAAAGTAAAATTAAAATATATATGTTTTTTAATTTAATTTATGAATTCCTAATCTAACTTATAAAATAGACTTCTAACTTATAAAATAGACTTTTTTCACAGTAATCTGATAAAATAATTTCAAGAAAGATTGTTATTTTTTGTTATTTTGAAATGCATTTTTGAATGCATAAATGGATTCAACACCCAAAAAAACCCCTAGGACACTCCAATTATGCAAATTAAGCAACTTAAACTCAAGTTCTAAAAATCTTTGTCGTGTTTTGATTAAAATTAATAAAAAATGTATCCATTTCGTCTCTAAGTTAGACTAAGTCATTTATTCATTTTATTTACTTATTCTTTTAATTAATTTTAATTAAAATAAATAATTCAATTTTATATATTCATTTATTAATTTTAACTAAAATAAATTTTTTGGTGGTTACAAATTTGTCCTTAGTAACCACAACTACCTCTCATGAACAACATATTGAGAAGGCTATCTCTCATAAAGAAGCAAGTGACACCAAAATAAATCTTGCATAGAGAGAGTTCAGACCCTCACAAAGAAACTTCTCTAAATATAGAAACAAGTCATATGACCATTGTATTTTCCATTCCCAACTCTGGTGGTTGGGGAAAAGTGGAGAAAAAAAAAAGAATAGAAAAGAATAATGTTGTCTTATTTCTATGGGAGTTTTTATTTTTAAGATACAAAGTAAGCTTGGTTTGCTTGAATGCTTCCTAACATCCACAACATGTAATTTTTTTATTTTAAATACATTTACTATTTTTTCCTTTAGGAAAATAACTTAAATAAATAATTATAAAATAATAGCATAGATTTGTATATTTTAATTAAATTTAAAAATTGTATAATACATGTTTTCATTTATCCTTTTAACAAAATAAAAATATTTATTATATTTTATTATTTTATAAATATTAAATTTATAATTTATACATAAATCTATTCATTATAATTCACCTAAATCAATTTAATTTATTTTAACTTTTAATTTATAAAATATTTATTAAAATTAAATAAATTTAAAAAATTATGATATAAATATTTGATAAATTTGGATTAAATATTTAGATTTATATTTACCAAATTAATTTAATGTGAACATCTTAATTTCAATTATAAAATTAATATATTGTATTATAATTCACTCTAGCATTTACTTATCAAGTATTTATTAAGATGAAATAAATTAGAAAAAATCAATTTATATACATATTTGAAAATCAATATGTTTTCACCAAACTAACTTAATGTAAGTATTTCATTTAAAATTATAGAATAATTAAAATTAATGTTTTGAATTATTTTCATTTTATCATTATAAAAATAAATGAAATGAATTATTTTAGATTGTACCAATTTTTATTTTTTTATTTTGTGGAGTGAATTCTATTAACTTTGGACTAGAAACAAATTTAAACATCATTAAACAACCTTAAATCAAGATAGTAGCATATTTTGCCTTGCAAAAAAGCCAACTACAAAAGTGGGACCATGATGCAGAATCATAACACAATCAAGTAAGTGGATCATAATCAGAGTGTGCCATTCAGATAAGAGTTGTTGGATCTGTAAGAGGTCTATCAGTTGTTGGTCAAATGTTGAGATGATGTTCTATCGTTGCCAACCTGTGATCCATATTATTCGTCTTGCTATCAGAGTCTTTCAAGTGCCCGCCCATGTGATACAAGGATTGTAGTAAATCCTTCTCAGACTCATGGAAATCTAATAGAGTATGTCCCTACAGGAAGTTCATTTTTTTAATAAAAGTCTACTGTCTACATATATTGATTAAATATTCCTCACATATGTCTTGTATCAGGGATCCAATTTGTCCATTCTGCAAACACATTAGTATCTGAGAGGGAAATTTTGTGGGAAGAGGATTCCCCTGTAGACCAAGCCATTTCCTCTTACACATGAACATGAATCTACTCCCTATATTTGGTTTTGAAATAGTTAGTTTAGTGATGTAGACATATATTTCCTCTACTGGAATGTTCCTCATAATAAGTATCCTCTCAACTTACTTGTGCTTTTTGTCTAGACATGGCGAGGGAAACGCCTAGAGCCTAGGCTACAAAACACAGTCTACTCTGGTAAAAAATAATCTCTCTAACATAGAGTGACCTCACCTTGGACTAACCAAAAGATTTGGGGTAAATAACTTGAAATGCCACAGGTGAGGCACCCTTTCTAGCTCAGCAAACACCCCTCATCGTAACTTCAATACTCCACCCCTCCTAACTCCTTGTTTCCATGCAACAACAAGTTCACGAATCCAATAGTTAAACTACGTTGACGCCAAAGAAAAGATTGAAAATAAAAGATACAACTAACACCGAATGCATGTTGACAAATGAAAGCTAGTGGACTAGGGAAAACCCAGGAAGTCTCATAATAACATATACCCCCATTTACCAAGATCACTCTTAAACCATAGCCAGTGGCCTTGAGTCTTGGTTATATTCACTACATCAACAGAGAAACACTAGCACCTGAGATTAAAACAACCTCAAGAAACTTCAAGATATATATGGCAGTGATGATCCCTAGACCAAACAACCCTCATAGAACTAACATAGGTTCAAGGACTCTGCAACCTCCATAATCCCCTCCAATTAGAAAGCACTAGAAGATGAAAAACAAATCTGAAAATACCGACCACCACCATAGTTTAGGAAATAGGGAATGAGGTACCTAGAATAACTTCTAAATAGAATAGACATAAGACATAACTAGAAGGAGGAATCCAACCACGAGCATATCTATTACATGAAGTGAAAATAGTGAGGATCCATCACAATTTCCTGAGTTGAACAACAAAAATTAGAATTATTTCCAACTTTACCATCTCGGAGCTTGGCAGTCTACTCTTCAGGCATTTAATGTGGTGATTCATGAATTCAATATATGAGCTAGAAATGGAACTTGCAAAACCTACAATCCCCAACTAGTGACACTCACATTTCTTGCATGGTGGAGAAAAACATAGTGCAAAGAGACCATTCACTCTACAATTTTTTCCCCGACTACTCACCATGTTATGGCTTATATCCTCATACCCATCTTCCGTCTATGGATATCAGACATGAAACCAAACTATCTCCCCATTTGTTATGGACTATTGAGCTAGACAGGTGAATCAACACAAGCATGTATGTCATTATGGCCACCTTCCTCGTCCCATGTTTAATTTTATCTACCTCATTCCCCGAAAATCTCAATTTTCTGCTCACCAGGAACGTTAATGCCCTCTACATATCGATTACAATTGTTGGGGGCATGTTGCAATGTCCCCCAACCTACTAGTCTAGTGGGGAGGTGAAAATCCACTCCCCCCCACCCACCCCCAACCCCCGCCTCCCCAAACGCCTCTTTGCCTCGATAGTCATCCATGAGGGGTAGATTGTACCAAAATTAATACACTTAATTAAAATGTTTATGAAAATTAAAATTACAACCAAATAAATTTTGAATAATATTGATTGAATAAATGCAAAATCAAAATTGTTGATTTGTAAAAGAATCATATAAAAAATACAATTAATATAAATATAAAACATTTAAAAATAATAATAAAGAATAAAACTTTGATATTACATTAGTTTTTGTTTATTTTTTTTAGACAAAAAATTGTAATTTTATTATGTAAACAAGGAATAAAATTACATTATGTAGACACACCTTATGTGTATGCAATCCTGATTGAAAACATGTTTGTTACAAAGGAAATCATTAGACAAAGAAGGATGAGGGTATGAAACCCTAGGGTCAAAAAGCCCCAAAGTAGAAAGATGCAAAATGAATTGGGCACGCATGTCCGACCAAAAATAGAGGTAGGGAATCCAGGCTTGAATAAAACCCATATATGGGTAAAAAAAAACATAAAAACTAGCCCACACTCCATATAAACTAATAGGAAACAAAGGTTAGGAAAAAAAAACATGCCATGGAGAAACAATGAAAAGGCGGAAGAAAACCCATTAACAAAATATAAACAAGATCTGGGCCCAAGCCACCTAGATAGCTCAGAATATATACCCCGAACTAGGGCTTAGAGAAAAAGTTGGGCTGCAAAAATCCTAAAAAGAATCCCTGTTGAAAACCTTACAACGAGCAGAGACGTCGACACTAGAGAAAGCTTGGGAAGTGGAAAGAAGAGATTGTGAAGGAACTTTTACAAGAATAAGAGAAGACACTAGGACGAAGACAAAGGCACACTGATAAATGAAAAATGCCTATGTTGAAACAGAAGAAAACCACCCAAAAACCAGATCTTGCCACATATTAGACCAGCTCCAATGGTCAACTAAACTTCGTGGATTGAAGAGGCATGAAAAATATTTCCAAAAAAATGATTTCCACAAGCCCTACTCCCCCTCGACTCTTCCAACTGGACCATGCAAAGGTGTGACAGAGAGAAACCAAGAAAACAAAAATAACAAACCACAAGAGCTGAAACTCATCCAACACTGAACACAGGGGGCACCACAAACTAGGATCTGCACTTGCAAGAGCAAGGTGACACAACAGAAAATTGGAAAGGGAGGCACGAACAGAGGTCAAAACAAGTAGGGTTAGCTTCCCCAACCCCGCTCCCTCAACTCCAACCAAACTCTCCTATAATTACATTAGTTTGTGTTAAATTAATGTAATAATTATCATCTTTGTCAACTCATGGTTTATTTTAGTTTTTGGTTCTACATCCATTTTGGGAGACAATTTGGTATACTATAGAATACCCAATGGGTTTAGTTCTCCAAGTGGAAAACTAATAGTTGGAATGATTTTCTGTTTATTTTAGTTTTTGGTTTGACATCCAGTTTGAAAGAGAATTTGGCATTCTATAGAATACCCAATGGTAAAATTTTGAACTTAGGCTATTGGTTTAGTTCCCCAAGTGAAAACTAATAGCTAGAATGATTTTCTATGGATACATTTTAGCTTTTTTAAAATGAGTATTTAAATTACTATATAGTGTTTTTTTCCCAACTTCACTTAAAAAATAGTTCATACATGTTAGATGGTTATAATATATGCTAATTGAATATGTAAATGAGTTGTTCAAAAATATATGTGAATAATGATTCATATAGGTTATAAATTATGTGTTTATAAAATGGTAAAATATAGTAACTTTGTATACATGTTAAATGGTTATAACGTATGTTAATTGAATAAGGATATGAGTTGTTCATAAATATATGTTAATAATGGTTCATATAAGTTATAAATTACTCGTTTATAAAATGGTAAAATATAATAAATTTATATATATATGTAATTATATATAAAAGACATGTGTTCACCTATTGAATTTAATTAAAATTAATAATATAATATATAAAATATGTGAAAAAATTAAATTAAATTAAATTGAAAAAAAAATTGAACACATTAAAATAAAATTACATATTATAATTTTTTTCATTTTTCATTATAATTAATCAATTGTTGAGCTTAAAATATGTAAAAGTCATTAGAGTAACTAAGAGCATAAACTATAGAAGATACCATAATTGTAGAAATGTGTTAAGCTTAATATTTTAAACATACCAAGAGTTAGTTTTATAAACTTGAAAACTACCTATAAATTGGAAAATGATTTTTTTGTTAATTAATTGAAGGGTAATGAGAATTGCTCTCTCTTGCATAGTTGCATGTCATTATACTTGTCTTCTTTAATTTCCTACAGTAGTATAAATCTTTAAAAACACAAATACACGAGGCTAAATAGTTAAAAACACAATTTTTTTATTTTTTAAATGTTTTTGTGCTGGGAGATTCAAAACACAGAAGCTCTTTAGTCTAAATTACTATTTGTGGTTAACAAATTGAGATAAAGATAAAACAATAATGTGCAAATCTTCTACATACAAGAGACAAATCTAAGCTTCAACCTGAACCTATATAACAATTTAATCTTCCAACATTTATTCACACATTGATATGCCCCAACAAAAATGGCTTGAGCCTAACAGTGATCAATAGTTGTAGAAGAAAAGGAAAAATAGAAATAGAAATAAACCTGGAATAACAATAACAATAATGGTAAGAAAAAGAATAACAAAAACAAAAATAAACCATTTACAATTTATAATAACATAAAAAAGAACTGGCCTAAACAGAAACATCACATAAACCTCTTTTTCACCGTTGCATTAACTAACACTTGAGTGGTTAATGTCTTTGCTCAAGTGCCGGATTAGAAAAAAACATTCATTAATTTCAGGTTTGTTTTGACTTATTAAATAACAAATTAAAAGAAGAACAACTTCTGCCATATTCATGGAAGGCGCTATCTTTGTATGTAGAAAAACTTCCATTTGCCTTTGCTTGAATTCAAATTAATTTTTGAAGAAATTTTAGAATCCTTTAATTCATAGCCATGTAAATGCCGAAAATTCAACTTATCCATAGCCATACAAATGCTGAAAATACAACTTATCCAATTTTGATTACATTTTACAAATAAAATGATTTTGGTCATAGAATTACACTAATAAGTTATCTGACTGCTTAAATTAGCTATTTTTATCTCACTTTTATAAATAGATTCCTTCATTTATTTCAAAAAGGACATTATTGACAGTAATTTTTCTTTTCCTTCTAGACCATTGTAACATCAAATCTTCATGTATTTTTTCAGCTCTGTAAGAGTACTTTCTAAATTACTCCTTTGCTTATCCCACAAATGCCAGTCATCTTCATTTTTCTTCCGTAATTCCAGACTACTCTTTTGGGGTTCAATCACCTCATATTCCAATGCATTCACCTCGAACTTAATTCAATCCAGAAATTCTTATATGTTCTTCCTCATCAAGACAAAAGGTTCTCCTTTATCCATCTTCCGTCCTTTCTCTCCAATTAATCTAGTTTCAGCGATCTCCTCAGACTCATTTCGTGTCGCTGCAATCTGTAAAAAAAATCCCAGTTCCCAAGCTTTACATGCGGCCTCAAATTAGCCAGACATTACCTTAATTTTATTTGTCAACTGCAAAACACTAGTTTCCAGAGTTTGTTTATCAGAAAACACTGCCTTGTTCTTTCTCAGAAATTTCTCTCGTTGGCTTCGTGCAATTGTTGCCGAGCTTTAGAAATCTCAGCGTTTTATTCCTCGTCTCTCTTTGCAGGCTGTTGTTGTAATTCCTTATCAATTTCCATCAAATGGTCACTCCGTTGTTCCCCAATTTCAACTTCTTGTATGAATTAATGATTATCTATCTTGCACTCGAAATTTGTTGAAGCCTCTTGAAGAATGTGAATATGTGATTCATATATGAATGTGAATATGTGATTCATATATGAATATGAATATGAAAGGCCTCTTGAAGAATATGAATCTGTGATTCCATTTGGGATTGTGAAGGACTTACAAATTTGGAATAGGCTGGATTTTCAAATTTCCAATGAAAGAGACTGCGCCTTTAGGGATGATCCATGGATATCTATGTGATGGGCATCCGTAAAATGTTCATCAATGCTTATGTTGATAGTCATCGGTGCCGAATCCTGCACGTATCCATGCCATCTAATGTGCAAAGTCAAAAGTGTTTTTTGGTGTACGACAGAGACGGAAAACCATAACGGAAACGGAGGGGCCCAGTTAGCCACGTCAATGGTTTTGAGCAACCTGGGATCGAGATCAGTTTGGCGGTCGCGGGAAAACTCTACAAATAGCTCCACATCTCAAAGTTCCTTCCAGAGTTCAGATCCTCTTCGCATCTCTGCGCTCCTTCCAGAGTTCAGATCCCTCTCAAAGCCTTCACCATGGAAGCATCGGAATCAGTTCCCCTCCATGCCCTATTATTTCCATATCCCTTGCAGGGCCACATAAAGCCTTTCATGAACTTGGCCAATGTTTTGTCCTCCCGGGGGTTCTATATCACTTTTGTGATTACCGAATTTGTCCAAAGGCGCCTTTCTGAATCTGGGGCAATTATAAACCGTGAAGGTTTCATGAATACGAAAATAAGATTCGAAACAGTGCCAGACGGGTCGCCGCCCTCGGGTGATTCCATGGAAATTCACACTCATATTCATTTACGCAAGTTGATGGAGAAACTCCGACATCTTCCCAACGTTCCTCCACTCACTTTTATTGTGTCGGATGGACTTTTCTCAAAGACGCAGATTATTGCGGACGAATATGGTGTTCCCAGAGTTGCTTTCTGGCCGACCAGTGCATTCGCTTTCACGGCCCTTTTTTCTGTCCCTCTGCTCATTGACAAAGGGTATATTCCTATATTAACATCTTCGTTGATTGCTGTGGTAATTATAAGTTGTCTTTTTTCCTGTTGATTATACCCACACATGAATACAATGACTGTTACAGAATTCAACAATAGTTGGAAATTCACTGTTTTTTAGCTTGTCAGTGTTTGTTCATTTTCTTAAAATGACGCCAGATTTGAGGAGCACGGTGAGGCTTTTGCTTTTTAATTGCATCTTGAATCTGCCAATTTGGTGTTTGGAAACGAAACGACTTTTTACCTGTTCAGTATTTACCATGTCAAATTGAGCATTTTGCTTTTATGTTATAAAATTTTTAGAAATATATTTTAAGACGGGCATCTTTAGATTGCTGATTCGCTTCATATTTGGCAATCAGAAGGTCCCTCTGATTGCTCCCTCTGACTGCTGGCGATACAACAATCAAGATAAGTTCAGAGTTTTAACACTAAGGTAACTTTGATTAAATATGAATATTAAAAAAAGACTTTTTCAATCCCATAATATTTTGAGTATATCAACACCCAATTTAACTATAAATACTATTTTTTTAAATATTAATCGTCTTAATTTCCTTTTTCTTCCCAACTTTATATCTCTCCACATTATCTTATTAATAAAACTATGCATAATTTTATATAATTAAACATATATATACAGTTTTTATATACTAAAACTTACATAGACGACATTTATATATTTAATAAGATAGTGGCGAGCGTCATGGAAGATGATGAAGCAACGCAAATGTTTTCTACGGCGATACCCAGAGGTCGGGAAGTTGTGCTTGCGGTGTGGTGATCAGTGAGATTCATGTGGAGTAGATTCTTGATAGTCTGAAGGCTCTAGCAGAAGGGATGCTAATTGAATACTTAGTGCGCAGAAACTTCCAACCTCCAAGATGCTTCAGCGATATCTTGGGCGTCAGGCCAAGGACAAGGGCAGAATCTGTCTTCTTCAGCTTGGGTTTCCCTTCTCATGTTTGAAGAGAGTCTCAAATAATTTGTCACGTTTTTTGAATTAATTAGTATGGTTCATAATCAAGACAAGTTAAATGAGCAGTTTAAATTATGATTTTTTATTTTAAAATATAATTTTAAATGTATAAATAAATTTTAAATTTTTTTCTTTTACTAATTAAATTATTTAAGTTTATAATTTTTAAATATATATTTTAAATTTTAAACAAAATTAAATATGTAAAAAATAATGTAAAAACACTATGAAACTATTAATTATAATAATAAATTTATTACTCTAATTAAACTAATAGTGTACATATATAAGAGAGACTTGAGAATCCATTGGCCATACCGTTGACTTAATAAATCATACGTTATGACGTACCGTGCAACAGTCACTACCACTACGGTGTGCAAATGATCAAATTTGAAGGGTAGGTCTTAATTTTATTTAGAAGGGGCACATTAGAATCAATTCAATTGACAACAGTGAATTATTTTTAAATTTCTTATTTTTTTAACACATGGTGAATCAGTGATAGTTATAAAAAAAAGAATCAATTCAATTGACAACAGTGAATTATCTTCAAATTTCTTTTTATTTTAGCACATGGTGAATTGGTAATAGTTTGGAACTAATGTTGTGAGTTAGAAGACAACATACTATTGGTTGGTGATGTCTTTACAATGTTGCA